>BPLQ01001317.1:22500-127107 GCA_021605075.1 Caerostris darwini
TTCGGGGTCCACTCCCAGATTTTCGAGTTGTCCGACACTCGTCCGTCCACTGCTTCCAAAGACGTATCACTGTGCTGCTGTTACGCTACACACGATAAGATAATCCAGCTTCATGAATGCCAATGGTTCTCCCCCGTTCAAACTCTGTAAGTTGTTTAAATCTCGCTCTCTTTCGTCGAAGAGGCATAAGTAACGATTGAGCTAACGTTTACCCCTAGCTGGTAACCACCGATAACCATACACGCCTCGCTACAGCCGTCTATTTATTGGGATTTATCCGCCGTTCAGAGGGCGCTGCTCAGCATACGCATGCGCTGCGAATTTAAAATTCTAATCATTTGCTTATCATGCGCTAACTTGGATTTCCTGAAAATTTCAGCTCACTCGCGTAAGTACTTCATGGTGTTGCAATTTTCACAAACATGAGTTTATATAAATAAAGAGAGAGAGAGAGAGGAGAGAAAGATATTTAAATAGATAGAAAATATATATGTACACAATAACATTTTGTGATGTCATAGTTTGTGGTATAAAGATATTTCCAAGATACTGTACTCAATATTGTATGCCTTATTTTGTTTTTTCTTTGTAATTTGCTTTTCATTCTTTTATTTCACATTTTTTTTTTGCAGTTTACTCTTGAATATCTATTTCCTATAGGCACTACAGGCTGTTTTTTTTCTTTCTTTCTTTCTTTTTTTTTTTTTTTTTGATGTTGATAATATGAAAGTGCATGACATTTTTGTATAGTCAATGTTTATTCATTATTTTACTTTGTAAAGTAATTGCGCTTTTGAAAAGTCCATTCTTTTGTACATATTTTAATGATATATATGTTACAATAAATATCATTAACACAGTGATTACGCATAATCACCCCCAACATATAATGTTGATTATGAATAATCATCGGTATATTAATTCAGTGGTTATAAAAAATTACCGGTTAATCACGTTCACCATATATATCTATATATCATATCATCATCATCATCATCATGAGTGCAGCAGCCCCATAGTGGTTCAAGGTCGTCTGCCTGTTGGCAGATTTCACGCCCAGCGATCTACAGTCATATTAGACCAGGACCGATGGTTTAAAGTGAATTCTGAACCAGCACAAATATCCATGGCCCCTTTGGAACTTGAACCTGTAGCAATGAGCAAAATCCATATGAAATAACATCTATAGTCGCATTAATTAATAAATACATATTTAATAACCGTTTCCAATGTCACCCTTTAAATCCTTCACCACTGGAAAAGCAAAACTGTAGCAAATTCAGCATTACCCAGGATATACCACGATGGCGAGTCAAACTGCGTCTATAAATTTTTGAATGACCTTCTACAAGAGGAACACAGGGGCAGGGTTGTCACCTTTCTCTTCCTCCTCCTCGCAACCTACTGAAGGACATTCCAGCCATCCTTCCCAGTATTTGTGCGTTCCTTTTTAAATATCTAGCAAGAAATATTCTTTTTGAGATGCTCTTTAAATAACAAAGTTCTCGGACTGTTAATAAAGAAAAGTGAGATTATTCATCCATTTTGTGAAGCATACCAAGAAAACTGCAAAACACTCCGGTGTGCCAAAAAGAAATTAACCAAACTCAAAACTAAACATGCAAAAAGAGGAAGGAAAAGTTGTAGTAAGAATTCGTTAGTTGAACTGAAGATAAGGACTTTGTTGGCAGAAGGCAGTTGGAGGAAGAAGTTAAATGCACCGGAACTTTGTGCATGGGGAAGTCGTCGCACCAGCACTTGTTAATAGTTTGTCGTCCCATAAAAAGGAAAAGTACTCATAAAAGTTTTAGTGCCAAACTTTCCTTATGGCTCGCATTGCTAACTGCTTTCAATTTCCTAAAAGTCTTCCTTCCGAGTTGGAAATCAAACCAAACAATTACCAAAACACAAGTTCGCCGACAGAATTTCAAAAAGTGAAAAAAGAAAGGAACTCCCATTATGGATATAAAGATGTGCTGAAAAATACTTATTTTATGTTTTGTAATTTCAGATTGTGCTATTTTTCACCACAAATTTCCTAAACACGTTATATATTTTAATTATTCCAACACGCTAACAAATTTCCATTTTCTCATGCAATTTATTTTGATATCAAGACAACAATTTTAGTATAGATATTTACGGTAAAGTAAATTGCCAGCTTCTATTAAAGAGGAATTTGTCTAAATAGTCTATACTATTATTTCTGAAAAAGTGTGTCAAGTAGGGTCATATTTTTTTTTTTTATTTTCCTAAGTTTATAATTTTTTGTTTATTCATAATAAATATTATTCACAACAATTTAGGAACATGTAGAACGTGATCCTTTGTGCCATAAACAAGGACTGCACCGAAGTTACTCACTTAGCCCTACCCAGGGCTCGTGTAACTTGAACATAAGCTACGGACTCGAGTATAACAATGCCCCGCAACACTAACGCTAATTAGACTGGGAACCTACGGTTTAAAGTGGAGTCCGAACCACTACAAGCATCCATGGAGTCGCTGGGTCTCGAACCCGAAACCTGTAGTGCCGAGCGCCACTCGGCCAACAGACAAACGCGCCAATATATATATATATATCCTTAGAATCGATTACTTTTATTTTTTTCTAATCACAAAAATCTTTTTAAAAAGATTTTATTAAATCTCGAAACTTTAAATTTTGCATTCATTTAATTTAATTTAATTTAATTTGTTTATTTAATGCAGACATATCTTTTCATTGCTTGAAATTGATTCTTTGAGAAATTTCAATTATTGCTAAGTTATAAGCTGTATGTATATAATCGTTGTCATTTGATAGTATATATATTCAAAATTTCTATTTAATAGTATTAGATTACTTGTTAGTTACAGCAATTCAATTCTTACCCTGTATCACTGTAAATAATTTTTGCAGGAAATTAAAATAGTAAAAATAATTTGCTAGAAAAATTTAATGAGAAATTTTAATGCAAAATTTAATGCGAAAACTAATATTAAAATAAACTTAATCATAACTCCTCATCTTTTGGTAGGGTTTTATAATTATTTTATAAATTGCACTTATACTTGGTATTCTTTCATTGCAAGTTATACGTGGTATTCCTTTAACCATTTACTTAACTATTGGCAAAATGGCAAAAATTTAAAGTAACTATAGCATTATTCATTATAAAATTTAAAACAAAACAATCTAAATTTATATATTTATTAGAAAAAAAACGATGTACCGTAATTCTTAACATCTAAAGGACAAAAATAAATGTATATTCTAAAAGTTATAAAAAAAACGTTATATTTGGTCAGTTTGCTAAATATTCAGCTATTATGTAAGTAAGTTTTCAAATTTAAAATTTTTTAACATTTTCTTTAAATAATCAAAATTATTTATTTTTTCAATACAATTTATTGAATAGCTTCAATATTCAAAATTTTTATTTAATGCTGTTCTATTAGTTGTTAATTAAAGCAATTCAGTTCTTACTCTGTGGTATTGTAAAATTTTTTTTTTTGCATAAGATCAATGTAGTACAAATAATTTCCAAATAAATTTTAATGGAAAATTTTAACGCAAATTTCATGATAAAACTAATCGAATTAAAAATAAGTATAGATATTCTATTTTTGCTTCTAAATAAAAAGAAAATATATATATATATAAATCTTGAATCTAAATTTAGCTCATAATGACCAAATATTTTTTATCATTTTCATTTTAAAGCATTGTTGTTGTTATGTCTTTGTGCGCATACAAAGCAGTTCATTATGTTGCTATTAATAGAATTTTAAATCGACAACTTCAGCTTCGCGTTATAATTAAAGAATAATATTTACATTTTAGCTCGTAAAATTCAGTGTTGTTACATGTTTCTAAAAATATATTAGAAAATTATTTTAATTAAAGAAAAGTTCAAATCCTTTATGCATGAATTTCAAGAGATTTTAAATTCCTACTTTTCCATTTTATAGAAAAAAATATATATATTAATATGCTGGATTTAAAACCTTGAATGGGTTCATTTATTCATTTTATATTTTTTTCTGAACCTATTTTTTTATTCTATCTAACTTATAAACTATGCTAGTATGAAATTCAGTCGCAGCGTTTAGTAGAGAACTTGTCAGATTTCCCAACCGGAAGATCATGCGTATATGCCGCAATAAGCACATTAAATTCGTCGGCTGGAAAATCCTCCATTCAGTTCGAAGTCCATGCCTGTAAAAGCTAGTTCCAAACCCGCCCCTTACAAGTGGTAGTGTAGTGCTGAATATGCCATTTCTGCTGTTCTAGTGGTTAAGCACTTTGGCTAAAATATTCAACACTTGAAAGCGAAAACGGAATGAATCATAGAGATTCTGAAATTCAGTTTTTCAATTCCTTCTATTAGCTCACACTCTCCCTATATATATATCTTGTTCAAATTTTCCATCGTTCATAAAATACATTTTATTCATCCACTCAAGTTCAGATGCATTTTTTTGAACTCGTAGTGGATGACACTGGATGTTAATACAGGTTTTTTTTTCAAATATTAATTCATTCATTAAATTTAATTCATTCATTTTAGTTTTTCTTTTTAGATTTATGTTGCATATATCTACCAATAGATGGCGCCAGATAAACTTAAAAAAATGAATGAAAATTATTTATAAAGAACTTTCTGCAATAGAGTGAAAAAATGTAGGAATTGACTTTAAAATTTCTTTTTCATATTACTTGTTATGCTTTAAATCTTTACTTAATTGTTGTGAACGTGTTACATTATTTATATTCATAATCAATTTATTTATTTCCCACAATTATAATTTTATTTCGATAAGCTTGCTTTTCGATGTATCCATACACCTTTTATTACCATTGCAGGCATCTCTTCATTATGAAGAGCGCAGGAATTTTTTCTTATTTTAGAGAATTTTCACTTTTTGTGAGAGGAAAAATACATTTTTGACAGAACGCGTTTTTCATAATTGTTTTTTTTAATCTCAAGTTCACATATTAAATTGTGTCTCAAACCGTAAGTTTAAAAGGGGATAAAAGGGAATATATATGCTTTTAATACACTTATGTCCATAAATTAGGGATAATTCAGAATGACACAGAAATTGAACTCTAAAATAAAAATTTCACCTGTAGAATTATCACACACATCCTGAAGAAGAATATGCAAATTACAGGAAACCACCAGAGGGCGCGGATAGTACGTCACAATGACGAGAGTGTAAGAGAAGGATATATAAGGAATGGTGGCAAAGAAGTAAATTTGTTCACAAGCGCTTTAAAAGCCTTTCAGTGCAATAACCGCATAGTTATGGCACAAAGGAAGCATTTGGATGATTTTTTACGTGGTAGAATTATCGGACGACTGGAATGTGGACGTATCCAGCTGGAAGTATCCGAGGAACTTGGAATCGCCCAGAGTGTCATCTCCAGGCTTTGGCAACGATTTCAAGATGATGGTAATGTGAGTAGATGTTACAGCACAGGTCGACCCGAGTTACAGCGCCGAATGAAGACCGGTATTTAGCAGTTACTGCCAAAAGAAACAGACGGAGCACAGCATCAGACCTGTCTTGTCAGCTCTCTTCACTACCGGTACGACAGTTTCAAGGCAGACCGTGTACAGACGCTTACGGCACATTGGTCTATATGCTCGTAGGCCTGTCAGATGTGTTCCACTTACCGCAACTCACTGTCGCCTGCGATTAGCCTAGAGTAGAGAGCATGCATTGTGGACACCGCAACAGTAGTCTGGTGTGATGTTTTCCGACGAGTCCAGGTTTAGTTTGCAGTCTGATTCTCGCCGGACTTTCATATGGAAAGTGCCAGGTACCCGTTACCACCAAGAGAACACCATTGAACGACACC
The DNA here is from genome assembly GCA_021605075.1 of Caerostris darwini. Lineage (NCBI taxonomy): Eukaryota > Metazoa > Arthropoda > Arachnida > Araneae > Araneidae > Caerostris > Caerostris darwini. The sequence continues at coordinate 28,352 of BPLQ01001317.1, forward strand.
GTTACGGTGGTGCAGGATGGCTCGTTTGGGGAGGAATTATTTTTGTTTCCAGAACTGACCTGCATGTTCAGAGTGTAACGATGACAGGCCACATCTATCGGGATGTAATTCTGGAACAACATGTACGTTTGTTTCGGGGTGCCATGGGTGCTGAATTTCTGTTTATGGAGGAAAACGCCCGTCCTCCCCGTGCAAACATTGTAGACGAATGCCTTCAGTTGGAGGATATCACCCTTATGGATTGGCCAGCATACCCACCGGACTTGAATCCAATAGAGCATGTGTGGGATATGCTTGGCCGACGAATTGCAGCCCGTCAACCCCCTCCCACCTGTCAACCGGAACTTCGGAGGGCATTGCTTGATGAGTGGTGTAATATTCTCTAAGATCAGATTGATAATTTGATACTCAGCATGTCTAGGCGTTGTAAGACCTGTATTGCATCGTCCGGAAGATATACTCCATATTAACCATCATACCAACCATGTTATACTGTTTTTTATAAATAGGTTCTTTTTTGAAATTTGCTCCAGGGAGTAAAAATCGCAATTTTTATTAATTATGTCAAACATATAGCATCTTTTTTGCTGTTTAACTATTGTTTAATAAATAGACTTTAAAAATAAGTCAAAATTGTTTTGCTTCTGTCTCTTTCTTTGCCTGAACTTCATTATCCTTAATTTATGGACATCAGTGTATAATAATGTTATTAATATAAAGTCATTTCATTTGCAGAGTTAAAAATATTTTCAGGATTTTACTGAAATGTAAAATAATACGAATAACGAATGTAAAAATCAATTTTGTTTGATTAAAATTATACTGCAGAATCTTTTTTTATGCATAGTTATCATTTAAAAACTGACTTTTGATTATTTGATTTAATATAATAAATTCTGATGCCTAAATTTTTTTTTTTTGAGCCATAAGAGCAATGAAGTATTGCATGTATGATATTTCTCTAAGAGATTAAAATTAGTTAAGTTGGTTGTTCAATTAGTTGTTTAAATTGAAAATTAAATTGATATAGTTAAAAAAATATCTATAATAAAAATATTTTAAAGCTTTACATTTATCCAAAATATATTTTACTCCAAACATTCTTTCACCTGATGGCCAAGTGGCTGCACTCTGGACTTTGGTACTACAAGGCTTCAGGTTCGAATCATGTCGGTGGCATGGCTGTTAGTGAAGGGTTCGGAATCAATGTTAAACTATAGGAGCCGGTCTGTTTAGTTCTCGTGTCTAACATCCCACCCCTTCCACGGTTAATTTTACTTTATGAAAGTTAGAAAGCAGAGTTACAGTAAGTTAGAGTATATAATACTAATTCCTTATCAAATATTTTATTTCAGACTACTGCCAAGTTTGGCAGAATAAATCTTTATAAAACAACTCATTGTAGCTAAGTCTATCTTTTTATTCATACTTTGCAAACACAGAAGCAAGCAGTTTAAGGGGATTATCCTTAATTAATGAGAACACTGAGGCTGATGCTGCGAAACTAAGTACTGGATATGTGGCTCCATTCTTGTGAGGAATAAGCGAAGGTCACCTCTTTCGGAAATATTCCGGCGGTTTCTTTCTTTGGTGATAATATGATTGAAAGCACTAAAACCTTATTACATGAGATATGAGGAAGGGAAATGTATCAATAAACTGAGTATCATGATCCATGTATTATATTTGGATATAAACACGGGCATTTTGTTTATTATGCCATAAGTTTCATATCCACCACCATCGAATTTATGATTACTTTCTTCATAATTGATGAGATAAATTCTTATATGGTGGGCGTTATTACAGTTTGTCCAATATTATTGCTTCTATCACTTTCTGCAACTCATTTCGAAATGCGATAAGGGACAAATAGTCAGTTTTCGTTTACTGCATGCTGTTACTTAAATGATGTTCAGTGATTTTGAAATTTTATTGTGTATTTCCTGCAAATATTCAATGGACTTGTCCTTATCATTTAGACGCTTTACGGAAACATGTTCTCGCAATCGACTTGGCTTCATTGCCTCATTGCTTAATGTTTTATGACACAAAAAACGAATGGGATTTCGTTTATTTATAGCAGATTCTATGAAACTCATCTTCAGATACTGGCAAATAGCCATGAGCGTATCTTTTTTTTTTAGACGTGGTCTCACAATATTTTGTTTGAAGCGGTAAGCACTTGCTTACTATTACTTACTTACAAGTTACCCTGCTGTATAAATCAACAAGAATTCCCAGTTCCTTGCCTAGAGTGGTCCGCGTGGCCTGCTTTAGTCTTGTCAAGGGCCATGACTACTTAGAGTCACCTGTATGGCATAGGACAGGCTGCTACAGATATATGGCGTACTCATGACTGGAGAGTACCTCTTCATATGCCCTACTGTTCTTAACTGTATCCCTTTTTGTGTTACTTTTTTTGTGTGGAAAAACTGTCCGTAGAGTGATAGGGTAAACGGACGAAACACCTATCGCCCATCATGAAAGCCGGACCTGCCACTAGGGGCCAGGTTGAATACCACTGGTGTATATTATTCAACATCATGTTCTATTCCACTTTCTTACACGGACTTTTATTTCGACAGGTCTGACATTTTAATTGAAGAGAATTTGCAAGAAGTCCTACAAGGCAACACTCACCAGCTCTGTGACCTAATGCCAAGTAGAACAACTTGAATAAAGACCAACGCTTTAATGCTTGTTCCTCTTACATGTTCAGCGGCCTGATGACCAATTGGGTTGATATTGCAGGCTTCAAGTTCAAATCCTTGCTGTGCCGTGGATGTTTGTAGGTCCTGGTCTAATTAACTGGCCGTGTGCGCAAAATGAACGTAGAGCAAAAAACAAACCAATCTTGCATGTTGCTACACAACCTGAATAATCATTCAATTTCCTTGCAAGTTTATTTATTTTATGCATTTACCTCATGTCTATCGCTTTTATTCCTGTTCTAAATCTACATCTTGCTGCTTTATCTTTTTTACAATGAATTTTGTTAACGAAATATCAGTTGTGATAAATAATAATTCAAAATTGCTTTACTGAAACCGATTTGTTAAATTAATTCAAAAGAGAAAAAATATTTAAAATTGATTGCCTTTTTAATGTTAATACTCTATCACCATCCCAATAAAAAAATGCATATTGGCAATTTAATTTTTTTTTTACAGTTCAGTAAACAACGGTGCGCAGGCTTCAAGTTCCTGTCCTGGCGGTGGCATGGATGCTTGTGAGTGGGTTCGGAATCCTCTCTAAACTGTAGGTCCAAGTCTAATGAGCCTAAAGTGTGCAAAAAATGACCGTACAGCGACAATCTAAAACAAAAAAAAAACACTTTGTAAGAAATCTTTAGTTAGACAACTATGATATGTTCTTCGAATTTGCAATGAGTGAAAATAAAATAATTAAAACTGCATTTTTATTCCGCATGGCACATTCGCTGTTCATCAAATGCTGCCATGAATAAGTATGCGCAGCAAATCCGAAGTTCGAATGCTTTCCTATTAGATTGAGGAGGACGCAAATTATCCAATGCAACTTGGATTGCAAATAGTGGTGGTGAGAGGTAAACACTGTGCAGTTTGCTAAGTGAAGCATCATTTCATAATAGGATCCGCATTAATTATACGATATTCCACTAAACTATCCCAATAGAAGCTTAACTAAATTAATACTCCTGAGTTGTGTTCAGTAATAACCAATAGAATCCCACATCAATTAAATATCACAACATTATATCTATCACCCAAAAGATTCGTTTTTACTTTACTCGTTAATTTGTCTGATAGATAAGGGATTGCTACACAATCATGAAATAAAGAACAATAAGATTGAATTAAAAATTTATATGCATATATTAATTCAGATTGTATCTTTGGTGATTGGGCAATCCGATTGTAACTGGATGTGGCTGGGCTGCAATACTTGACGCACAGGTTGGAGAACTCGTAGCTTTATTGACACATGCACAAACACCTCGCACCTAGAATTAGAGTCGTACAATATTTAACACATTTAAAGGCATATAATTATAGATTCCTGGAAGGATTCCACTTCTAAGCCGAAATCCCAATACTCAAGTACGAAGATACTTCCTCTCCGGGTAATAATCTGTAGATCACCTGTTACGCAGGGTTGCGTTAAATATATATTTCCTGTCGAGATGAGAGACTTTAAACTATACGTTAGACTATAAACTATACGTTAGACTATAAACTATACATCCTCTCGGCGTCGTATAGTTTATAGTCTCCAATATATACTAGAAGTTACAGACCATTTCTACTGAACGCCACAGACGGTGCTCTTGCTAATGTATATGAAGAAGAACGTTTGCAAGACTATACAAAATAATATTAATTATAAAACGAATGAATATTAAGTAATACTAAGTAATAAGTAGGCATTTTTTATTAAATTTCAATCTTCAAATAATCGAGTTAAACATCAATCGGCTTCAAGCATATAAATTTTACAAATAAATATCTATATATAAGTGCAAGCCACAATCTGCAAGATAATTTAATTGTTGTAATATCAGTCACTAGAAATCAATTCAATTTTTTTCACTGTGCGTGTATGTATATATATATATATATATATATATATATATATATATATATATATATATATATATATATATATATATATATAATATATAAATTAATCAATTGTTTAACAATGAAACCTTATGTATTACTTTCAATAATTTTATCCTAAGGGAAAAAAGTCATTTTTTAAATTTTCATTGTTGTTGTTTTTGCAAGCAAACTCAAATTTAGCACATCATTCTTTTTAATTCTTCCATCCATTGATGGTGTTATTCAGTTATTGCGCTCTGCTGTTTCAACTGGACACTGAATTTTATGCAGAGTGTACTCTTCGGAGAGATTTAGGGGGAACCGTGGTCCAGAAACAGACTGTTCTGACGTTTGACAGCACGACCCCTTTCATTCATCATCTGAGCATGCCCTTTCATCATAAATTGCTATTATTGCATCGTCGAACATTCTCAGCCTTCACATTTCAATTCTCACTGGTGACCACATCCTTTCTCTCTACGCCTATTTTTTCTTTTCCAGCATCTATTTTCTTATTCCATATCTCTTCTTCTCTCGCTTTAGATCATCTTATTTCTTCACCTAACCTCTTTTATCTGACTCCAAATCTTTTCTCCGCCTTCTTTAGGTGATGTCCACTTTTAATTTTAATTTATTACTTTAGATAATCTCACCTTTATCTTCTCCTCATTCCTCCTCTCTCTTTTTCTATTTCCAAAATCACCTTATATAAACGAAAGGACTGAACTTTTAATTACTTCTGCGTGCGATTATGGCTCCACCGTTTCATAGCACATGCGCACCTTTTTTCTTTCCTCCTTTGCTGAGAAGGTCTCAATAGTTAATTTGAATTTTCTTCAGTACAGCTGCCAGATGTCTATTAACGCTAATCCCTTTATATGTGTGCTATTTTTACGGCCGGAATTCTGTAAAGCTCCCCTTTAGGCGTTAAGCCATTAAGTAATCCTGGATTTTATGACTGAGGTGACCATTGTGACATACATTTCTATCCACAAAGAGGAATTGGAATAAGAAATGTTAACTAGATAATTAGCAGTTGAATTGCGTCTTTTTCCTTTGTGATGCAGACCACCCAGACCAACGTGTTCGAAGAATTTTTATCACTTCCCCAGTGACATATATCCATTGGCAATATTATATTCTTTTTTTTGACAAATAATAAGGATCAATTAAAACACTAATAACCGTAATAATAAAACCGTAACATAAAACGTAAATAATAAAATCCATAAAATTATATACAAAAATTATGATGTAAAAATGTAAACATTTAATTTAAATTACATTTATAACTCTGGACAATGTGTCGACTTGACATGCAAGAATAAACAATACCTCCAATGAATGTACAAAGGCCTCATTCATAAAAACATATTATTAAAGCTAACTAATTGAATGTGTTTTGAAAATTTATGTCTTACGGTCGATTTACAAAAGAGATATTAGGAAGTCAACCTGATATCGCAGCAATTAGATATAATGTTTCATTTCAGGAAGAAACATAAAATGGATATGAAAACAAAGGCCAAGTAAAGAAGATCTTTATGAGTGTCGTTCAGACAAACACGATCCAAAGAAGAAGAAGAAAAAAAAATTAAGAGATGACAATCCTTGCAGCGGCAGATGAAACGCGAAGACGGCCCTCTATTGGGTGAGAGGGGTGGGGCCCGAAAATGGGATGGAGGGGGGGCTAAAGACGGCCATGAACACCAAACTGCGACCATAAAAGAGGGGTTTCGGCTCGTAATCATCCCACGCAAGTAGTTAAAGTTACAAGACACTGTTTCCACAAATGTTTTCTTTCGCCGGGAATTTCCGTCTTAATGAGATTACAGGGAAAGAAACGGGCTCGTCTGAGATTGGTTTTTATTAATAAAGATTTTAGAAATAGTTAATGAAAGAGCATGAACATTCTCGATTTAGATCTTAAAATTAAAATTTATGTTTTTAAATTTAAATGTTTATTTTAATTTGATTTTCTTCACATTTGGATAAATTATTGGACTATTATTTTTAATAATATATTAAAAATTAGATTTAAATTTTTAATTCCATAATCAAAGGATCTAATAATGAAAAATAATTCTTCTTGTAGGAATTTCCAGATATAAAACTTTTTTTAACTGAATTTGAAACTTTTGTATTTATTTTAAATTCCTTAAGAAATTTATAATTTATTAAATTAAATTCACAAATGCAGAATTGATACAAGGAATCCAATTTCAACCGTAGATCTCGGTTTAATATGAATGTAGAACGTTGGGTCTAGGGCTCACAACCCTAAACCATAAAAAGAAAATATTTCCTGCCTCGAAATATTTTAGAGGGCAGATGGCCTTGGCACATCATGGGATGCAGCCTAATGGGCAGTTGGCTTGCGCTCTGGTCTTTGGTACCACAGGCTTCCGATTCACATCCTGGCGGTGGCATGGATGTTTGTGAGTGGTTCGAAATGCACGGTAACCTGTAGGTCCCGGTCTAATCAGCCCACAAAAGACCTTACAGCGACAAACCAAACTGAAACCACCATGGAACTGTTGCACCAATAGAGAAGAAATGATATATCTTTCTAATTTTTCTATTGTTACAATTATGGAAAAAATACATAAAAGGATTTTTCTTTAATATTAATGAACCACATTAAATCTAATTCCTTAATTATACACATTTATTTATTGCTATATTTTTCAAATTTTTCAGTACAATAAAAATTTAGAATTTGAATAAAATTTATTTTAAATTACTATTACTTCTAAATGCATTGAATAATTATCATAAATAAATTACAGCTCCAAATTCTAATGGCAGCCTGATGACCAATTGGATCTGTACTTTGGTACCACAAACTTCAGATTTGAATTCTGGCGGACGCATGGATGTTTGTTGGTGGTTCGGAATCCACGTTAAACTGTAGGTCCCGGTCTAATGAATCTAAAGCGGGCACAAAATGACCATAGAGCGACAAACCAAGACCAAAAAAAAAAAAAAAAAGTTGTAATGATATTGTTGCATAAGGCTATTCAATAACAAATATCTTAGAATAAGCGTAATATTTAGTATTATTTTAGGACAAATCTTTATATGAATTTTATAAAATGAAAATTACAAAATTTCATAGTTTTCAAATATTGTAACATTTTACAATTTTAGTTACGAAAGAAAATAGAATATTTATGTTTACTTAGAAAATACATTTAAAAGAAACAAACCCGAAATGTATTTTTTTTTATAAATCGAAATAAAGTTTTGTGCCAGCTGTTTCTGTTTCTTGTAAGTGAAACTTGTTCCGCGAAACATCTGTAAAGAACACGGCAACTGTAAGATTTAAAGTATCAAAATCTGGAACTGAAAATCGATGAAAGTGACATCAACATGCTTCAGACTTCAATATTCTGAAGTGGAAAGATCTGTTTTCAATATTTTCCCGATTGTTCGACCGGAAAAAAATCTCTTTAAAAAAAACCGACTTCAAAGAAAGAGGAGAATTCGGTTTTGCCTTACTTCTCTTCCCCTTCATAGAATTGAATCCGGCCTTTTGCACTATTTAATGCTATGGTATTGAAAATTATCGATGCTAAGTAGGAATTTTATTTCTTATACAAACCATGTATATCAGGACAAAACTAAGAACCTCTATAAGTCATTTTATATTCTCTACAAAATTACTTTGTAGTGATTGTAATATTGTTCTGTGTATCCCATGTTAAACTATATATAAGTACAGAATACACTATGATTATAATTAAAGTCCCACTTTCAAAATGTTGTAAAAAAGAGAACCACTCGTCACAATGAGTTCACATTTGAACTGAAGAGGAAATGGTACGGCATTAAGGAAAACGTTCCAAGGCGTATGGATAGATGGCACTATAATATGGCATACTATCCACAATACCCAAAGAAAGTATTAATAAGTTTACAAAACAATTCATAAAAGATATAAAAGTTGATAGACTGCACACCCTCTGGTGACGATTTATAACAAAGGAGGTAACATAAAAATATTTTGCATATTTTGTCAAGCAGACACAAAATATTTCATCCAAATCGGTCAAGCCGTTTAGGAGGAGTTCAGTGACAAACACAGGTATGTATATACTAGATGTGTGTGTGTAAGCCGTGGATGCCTAATTTCTAAAGGTGAAATGATTTAGAATTTTGAAAATAAAATTTTAAAACATTTAATGTAAAATGTAATATAGTTCGTGTAATACATCATACCTGAAATTTTATTAAATAATTTACAATTATACCTTGAATATAATAAATTAAATATATAAAGCAGAGCTTTAACCGTCAATCTGCCAGCTACGAAACTGAAGTGAAGTGCTTGGTGCGATTCGTACAAGGAACACCGGATTCCGCGGAAAGGAGATCAGTATGAAAATATCAGAAAGCACAGGGGACGCGAGGGTCACTCAAATTGTGCCATCAGCTCGCTCATTACGTAGCTACAGTCAAAAGAATAACGAAAGGAGAAATGACAGTTGTTTTTGCAAGTTTGATTTCGTTCACGAAATATGGTTAGGGAAAAAAAAAACCACCTGGACGATTCTGCGCGTGATAGAATGAATGGGAATCTTGGGAAGAGACACGGGACTTCGAATTGAGAAAAGTGTGGTAGCGAGCTTGGAAAACCTTCCAAACCTCAGATAGAGTTGTATGAAAGGCGTTAATGCATGATGGTAGCGTTAATGCTTGACCTATAAAGGTGATGTACAAACTCTAATGCTTGACCTATTGACTCTAATGCAGGATGGTAACTCTAGTGCATGACCGACTAAGGCTAATGCATGACCGATGATTGAGAATACATGAAGACCGAATGCAATATACCGTCTTGAAAGTGACAGGAGGGGGGAGGGCTATCTTCTTATTTTTGTTAGATGTGCAGGTACTCGAGTTTGTTGTTGTCAACATTCCATTTGGCATCGTTATTTATATCCATTGGACATCATCTGACAACTGAAACAGATGCTCACTCATCAATGAGAACTGCTTCTTGAATAATTATTGAATAATCTACTGTGTGACCCTCCGTACTACAGATTTCTGGTTCAAGTCTCATCAGTGCCATGGATGTTTGTAGTGGTTCGGAATCCACTTTAAACCGTAGGTACCGGTCTTACATGACCGTAGAGTGTCCCAGAGTCCAATCAGACTTCTCGCCCATATCATTCCTAAACTCCCAAACTGTAAAGGGACAACTCTGCTCTAGGCACAGTGATGTGGTATGGTGTATTAGTATTAGTAGTAGTAGTAGTAATAGTAAGATAATCTATTGTTATTGACAATTTTTGGATCACAGCAGTCAATAAAATAAATGATTAAAATTGAATTATATGCATATGTGTATTTTAAATCCACCAAATATAATGCGAAGTTATAAATGTAAAACATACATTCAATTAAATCCCTTATCGATTTTTTTTAATACATTATACGTTTTTCGAAAGATACGCCAGTAAATGTGTTTACAGTTGTTTTTATTAAGGTGTGAAAAAATACTTCTTTTTAATAAGATATTATTCGACTTTGAACAAGAGTTTCTTTGTAAATTTTGACAGTCGGAAATTAATTTTTCGATAAAGATAAGCCATTTTAAATAACATACACCAGATAATAATTAGCAAAAATGTTAAACCAAAGTTATGAATGAATTAAGTAATAAATATATTCGTATCGCAGTGCAATTTTGAACGTTGTACAAAAAGAGGATAATGTCTTGAATATACGAAAAACACGTATTTTAACTTTTTCTAATCTTTAAAAATTAATAATTAACTCGCATTTAATCACAATCATTCACAATCACAAATTTATTTCAGTAATTTAATAAGTAATATTTGAGTTTTTTAATCATTGCAAATCAATAATAAACTTCCTTAAGGTGTAATCATTTTGAAAGACGAATTGTCATAATGTATCAGACAGTTAAAAAAAAAATTTGTTTAAAGATCATTTAACTATTTTTTAAAATTATTTTTTTAAAACAGTTACGAATGATTCTGTACGGAAAGTTATAGTCAAGAAATCTTAGAACTGCTAAAAATAAATAAAGTTGTAATTTTGTAATAATGTATAAATATGGGATATCTAAAAATGGTTTAATCTTTGATTTGTGTGGGATCTTACAACTAATTATGTATTCTTAAAGCGCATGTGTATTTTCGTGACATGAAACTAATTTGTATGTTTTTTTTTTCTTTTCAACATCGGCGGAAATCGTATTTCAGAGCCCACCGAACAGGCAATGGCGGAAAGGAATTTCTTACGGTAGGTACGAGTATTTTAAAGGCAAAAGCTTCTTTTTGAGTGTCATATGGGAGAAAACGCCCAAAACTCCCTCTCCACATCCTTGGATCTCTCCCCGGGCAATTTAACTTTACACTTATTAACATACTGTAACGTCTCGCCCTATACTAGTTTCTAAAATTTGAAAAGTCTAATATCCATACACAAACACAATATAAATATATATTGTAACGACACGGCCTTATTAGACCTATTACGGCTTCCAGAAAAGGAACACTTTCCTGTTCATGGGAACACTTTAATTTTTATTTACTCTATCGATTAATTGTTAGTTTGTAACTGTAAATGTATTCTTACTTATTAATTAGTACTAGTACAACAATCGATGGTTTTTAATCCTAAATTTTTTCATATGTTTTTGTGATAATTATCTATGTTGAATCTTATTTTTTTTTCATGTAATTATTTTTTATATATTTTTTTCCAATGCATTCATTTCGATATTTTATTATAAGTGAATCATTTTTAATCTTGAATTGTTCCTTGAATTTTCTACTATTGATTAATTGTTAGTTTTGTAACTGTGACAGTATTCTTACTTATTAACTAGTACACCATTCAATCGGTTGCAATCTTTCATTTTTTCATAGGTTCCTATGATAATTATCTGCGTTGAATCTTATTTTAATAGGGGAGAAGTATTTTAGTGACTGTAATATATAGGGTAATTAATTTGGATTGAGTCATCCTTTTTTAATAATAACTCATTTGGATTAATCTAGATTCATTAGAATGATCATCATTCTTCCTGTAGTACTCTCTGTCTATAGAATAACTTCCTTTTCAAATTTTTCAGGGAGTAATTGTTTGGTTTAAATTTCTTATGCTTTTTAATTTCTCTTCGTTTAATTATTTGTTTTCCAACTTTTGGACTTTAATTAGTTTGATTGAAAAAAAATTCCTTTAATTGCATACTTTATGTATTAATTACTTCCTGAATATGTGGGGTTTTTTTTCCATCGAAATATTTCTCTGTTACCAAACATTCTGAATGCAAGTTTATTTATTGGTTTAAAAATCATAACTCAGTCAAAATCTGAATTATTTTAAACGCAGTGTGTTTGAAAAATACATTTTTTTTTAAATTTTAAACTTAATTATTTAATAAAAATGCTTTTGAATTAGTTAAAATAAAATTTTTGTACGATAATTTGCTTGTATAAGGAGAATTTTAAGTAATAGTAAAAATTTGCATAACATGGAAAAGTCAAAGCTAACTATTTATTACTGGCAGCATATATATTAAGTTTATGTCTTGTCTTTTCTGTATAAAAAAACTCATATGGAAATACAATTTCTCTATACTGTTAACATTTTAGAACTGCAACTTTAAGAACTTTAGTTCTACATTGAAAACTCGGCTGCGCAGTAGATCTACCTCCCCGTGGTGCACCTGGTAACACTTTTTAGTGGCTAAAAGATCTACAACTTGGCATTATACCTTCCTCCCCTCACTTTGATTCTCTTTGAGTCCTACAGTGGAATGCCGGTGAACTGTCTCAATCCAAGTGCTCAGAGCTTTTGCTGACTCTCTGTGAGAAGGATATTGATGTCTTTATTTTTATGGAGGCTAATTTGACAACCTACTGCCTGCGAAACTATCTTTACAGACTTAAAATTGTTCCTTCCCCGATATACACCCCTGGAGAGGCCATGGACTCCACGCATCTACTTCACTGTCCTGCTCTGAGCAAGACATTTCTCGCCGAGCGATATTGGGAGGCTAGAGATATGTCAGATTAATGAACTCTGTTGCAGCATGTTTTGTTTTATTCTCTGTTCTTTTTTTTTTCGTTGTTATTTTTATTGCTTTAATTGTTCATAATCTGCCATTGGAAATAAAAAAAAAACGTTGAAAACCCTATACAAGTCTTGTTAGGGAAACGCGAGAGCTACTTATCGTTAGTTTCTAGCGTGAACGTGGATTTGATTGGAACTATATCAAGCCCAGTTGAGGGCTGCCAATCAGCGGTGGGGTTGACTTGTACTTATTGCATTTCATCCTTAGCCGTGGAGCCGAATAAGGCGGACTCCGGCTTGTGCGGGTGGGTTACTGTCGTGGCTTCCGGTTATTCAGCTCCGTAAGCCATCGGGCAGGTCGGTAAAACTTTCTAGAATTATCGTTAGTTTCTCTGTGACCTGTATACTAAAGCAGTGAAACAACTTCCACAGAAAAGATGGGAAAATTTTCTATGATTAAATTCTTACTGTTTTGAGTGTGTACTTCTCAAATAAAAATAATTTATATAGTCCGACCACCGGATTTGTGGAAAGATAAGCATCCGGTCTAAAGGTAGAAATGGACGAATCGATATCCTGTCAATAATAATTTTTGTTTAACAATTTTGAAAAAAAACCGTTCAATATTATTAAGAAATTTTTTCATCTAACTGCTTTTGATATTATGTAATTAATTTAAAATTAAAATTAATTAAATGTTTGCAGTGGTTCGGAATCCACTTTAAGCCGTAGGTCCCGGTCTCATAGGACTGTAGAGCATCACGGAGCAAAAATCAGACTTCTACTTGCGGATGCTCCTTCACAACAGAAGCTGCTTCCTTCGCCTTCAACTATGAGTCCATACGGGTTTGTGGGCTTGGTCTAGATTAGATATCTACCAAGTGGGACAAGTAACATTGGGTTATTATAAATGAAATGAAAATTAAAAATGTACCTTTCATCACAAGTGCACGATCAAATCACAAATGCAGTTCTCTCTAAGGTCGGAGATTTATAGAGTCTACGACGAATCTAATGACCCCGGAATGCAGAAGGCCTTAATTATCACACGGCGTGATACATAAAACCACAAAGGGCCCACTTTGAAAACAGGCAAAATCTCTGCCGTTTTCAGTTACTTCACAGAAAAAGAGAGAAACAGCAGTTCTGGTTTACTAATCGGAGAACACCCTCCTTCCTACTCCCAAAGCCCCCCTTTAAGAAAATTCGTCAAGAAGGGGGAGGGGGCAATCAGCATCCCTCACTTCTCATTAGAGTGGACACTTTTTCAGCACACGCTGCAGCAACTCATGGTGAAGTTCGTATCCCATCTGTACCTGTTTCGACCTGTGAAGATCAAACAGACAGTCGCTAATTTCCTGATGTATCATTATCCATGACATTCATTATCTGTTGTAGGATTTGAGTGGCTGGTTCTTCTCATTAGAACAAAGCACTCATTGCATGTAGTATAAATATCCACGACGCTGTTTGTCTGCTGTCAGATTATACACTTGTTAAAGAATATACATCTGGGAATACTATATCCCTTCTCGTGGGCAAATTGCAACAACTCTGGCCAAACCACCATCAAGTTTCCTCGTTTAATGAAGTAAAAGAAATATATTTAAATAGGGACAATATTAATAGGGGCAATTTTCCAAATTTGTTTCACAACTCCCCATAGCCCGAATTCTTGTCTTCCTCCCATTTAACACCCTGCGACATGACGGAATAATGAATGAAACCATTCGCTTCCCTCTGAATGCTGAGAAGAGCTGTTGCATCATCGCGTATGCATCGAATAGGGCGACTGTAGAGGCAGAAAGTTTTAGATACATTTTTCTCGCTCCAGAAAATACCAATAGCAGATACGAAATATCTGGTATGTGCACGCAGGTAGTCTATTTCCATGTAACGCATTGTTATGAAAATGCAGCATGATAACGCGCTTATCCAATTTTCCCCCGCGCGGGTTCATGCAAATTTATTCTATACATTTATAAAGAGGGGTAAAAGCAGTTTTCACTCGACCTGCAAGAGGAGACAATTTGCAGATTTCAATATTGATTTTTTGACGGCCTGTAGGCGATATGCAGTTTTTCGAAACATCCTCACATAAAAGGGAAATACGAAGGCAGGAACGGAATTGGAAAGTTGAATTGTAATGGACTGGGCTAAAATTAGCTTTTCCATTCTAAATATAAAAAGTGAACTCAAAATAGTAATTTCAATATTGCCTCGATATACATTTTAGAGCCTTATTTTTTTTCAATTATTGTCTTTTATTTTTGTATGAATTTGAAATAGGTCTTTCTCTCATAGTTTTAAAAATAATGAACTATAAAATCTGCACAATAATGTTCTAATCATATGGAAAAGCACGTAAAATATACGGAACTGTTCAGATTCATAAGATTAGTTCTAGCATCTGGCAACTGGCGTACCGATTACGGAGTACTCATGGGGATAGACCCCTGAGCCTCCTCATCTTTATTCATATATATATATTTACGATTAATAGTTGGCTGCCTGAGATTAGTTTGTGATAAAAATTAAAGTTTCTAAAAATGTAAGAAAAGGTACTCGTAAAAAAGTTTTAAAAACCTGATAATAAATAATAAAAAATTAAAATTAAAAGAAATTAAATTGATTAGATTGTAACATTGATTAGATTAAAGAAATTAGATTGTAACATAATTCGTCTTTATTTGGGGGGCCCAAATAAAGACAAATTATGTTACAATCTGACTATTTGTTAACACTATGCAAATAGCTAAATATAATAATTATTTAAAAATTGAAACGTATGATTGAATAAAAGCTGCCACTTTTTTAAAAGCGATAGAATTTTCCACATAAACCTTTTACTTCATTACTATATCAATTTGTCCAATTGTTAGTGCCGTATGATTTTTTCTGGTAATATATTTTCTTTTCGATAGTTTTTTTTAGTTTTAGTCTTCCTCTTAGAGAAATCATCTACACATTTATTTTCATTCATTCTCTACCATTTACTATAATTTTTTAAAATATGCTAAATTTTGTTGAGTATTCTGTGTAGACCAAACCGGTGCTGCATTTTCGGTATGGGTGTTTTTAAAGTTTAATATAGCAGATACTGATTTAAACTCCAATTTAATGAAGTACCTCTTTGGTGTGCATCTTCATTTCAAATCATAATGTATTAATCTAACATGTTTACATTCCTGGTGCATGATTTTCAGCTATTTTTCTCAAAGTCTCCAACGAAATGTTCTTCAAACTTCATCCTAAAGCAGGGGTGGTCAACTAATATTTAAAACTATTCACAGCAGACATAATCCTATCCTCATCAATAAGATCATTCCTACTAACACTAACTTGGTAATTATAGATCCAAATCCACAAGCAAATCTCTTGTCATACCATTGCAACAAACCCTCCGAGCAGCAATTTATTCCATTTGATCTTTCAGATGATTTCTCTCGCAGCCATAACAAGCCCTTTACTTTCAGTGAGTTACAAGATAAACGCTGCTTCCCATCTCTCCCCAGACAACGACGGTTATTCCAGCTGAATTCATTAAAATTCTCCCTGATAAGCATCTTCAACAGCCACTTCACCTTTTTAATAGCATTTGCCTCCCAGAATATCCCCAAAGAGTGTCTCGCCGCGCAAACCGTTCCAATACTTAAACAAAGATAATACTTCCCTTGCTTCGCGCAGGCCAAATGCTTTAATTTTCCTTTTAGGCAAAATTTTGGAACGGATAGTACTTAAGAGAATCATTCAATTTTCAGTTCCAGACAAATTGAATCATTACCATTTCTGATTCTTACATTTTAAGGATTACATGTATTCATTGTCGCTCCTCCATCCCAAGACCCTGACTCCTAAAAAAAGGACAAGAAATATTTTATTTTTCTTAAATTAGTTATATCTCTGACCTTTCATTCCTTTTATAGAAAAGTGTAACCGTGGTTCCACCTACTCAACAATGTTTCATCCTACACGCTGCAAGGTTTGGTTTGGTTTGTCGCTCTACGATCATCTTGTGCACACTTTGGGCTAAACAGACCGGGACCTACAGTTTAACGTGAATTCTGAACCACCAACAAACATCCATGCCACCACCAGGATTCGAACCTGAAGCCTGGGATACCAAAGACGAGAGCGCTAGCCAATTGGCCACCAGGCCGCTTACACACGATGCAAGAGAGTCTTTTCTAATCACAATTTACATACGGGATATTTTTGAAGTCCTCCCTGATCATACAGATTGTTTATTATAAACAGATGTTTTCTTATTTAGCAGAAACAAAAGTCCAGAAAAATTTCCCTTTCATTTTCGAATCACTCTTCATAAAATTTTTCAATTGTGCGAAACACGCAAATTTATCTTTAACGCGAGAAATACAAAATAATAAATTTTTCAAAAATAATAATAATAATACCAACTGACAATTTGCAAATTCACAGTACCAATTGCTATGAAAACAGCAAACCCGTCTCCTTGAGATCAGTTTCTCTCATAACCTAAATTTAAAACAACGTATTTAAAAAATAAAGTCATTAAAAAGTCAATCAAAGTAATTGCAATTAATTTCTGAAAATTGAGGGGACTTGATGGCAGAGAGGCTAACGCTCGATACCGCAGGTTTCAGGTTAGAATCCCGGCGGCCCCAATTAGTGTTGTAATGGTTCTGAATCCACTTTAAGCAGTAGGTCCCGGTCTCATAGGATCGTAGAGCTTTAGAGAGCCCAATCAGTTTTCTCACCCACATCATTCCCAAACTGTATAGGGGCAACACAGCTCTAAGCACAGTGATGTGGTGTGGTGTAGTCTAGTAGTAGTAGTTGATAATTCCCGGGCTTGTGGGTCCTGGCAATTAATTCTCTTCTAGCCATAGTGATCTCCAAATTCTAAACACCGAGAATCATATAGCTCTCCGTTTCATGACAAATCTTCCAAAGTGACACAAGGAACTGGCCTATTTTACACAAGGAGCTGGTCAACTTCCACTATTTCAGGTACAGTGTATACTTACAGAGCGCTTTTTTAACGAACAAATTTCTTTTGAGACATCTTCTCCTTTCTCTATTTATCTTAGATCGGAATATTTATCCCCAAGGGTAAGGCTCTCCCTACTTTTCCTTCAGACTTTCTTTGTAAACTTTCTAAACAAACATCTAAATTTCCAATTTAATTCCCGAATTCGTTCCAGTACGTCAGAATTTCAAAATCGGATTTCACCTTGATGATATAAATACAAGGTTATTTTGATCTCAGATGCATCTAAGACAATCTTTCAAAAGTATCTTTCATGGCAGATATCACAATAACATTCTAATAGTGAATCCCCAACACTGATTTTGACCATTTCATTAAACGTTCTCTCAGAACACAACTATATCATCCTTAAAGACAGATAGTCTGTTCTTCAAGCTTTAAAAAATTATAACTTGCAATCTAATAAAGTCATTGTACTACTTAGGCGTCAACTGAAAAAAACACCTTAAATAACGTTTTTTACTATGATAATATTCATCGGTTGTTTGTGGAGCTGGATCTGGGCGTGTTCGGATTGAATGACACATTTTAAGAACATACAGCTTTATTTACAAGCCCATAAACACTATAATTATAGATAGATATTTAACACTTTTAAAACATCTAATTAAAGATTTGTCGAAAGATTCCTCTTCTAAGCTGTAAATAAAGATA
Organism: Caerostris darwini; assembly: GCA_021605075.1. Classification (NCBI taxonomy): domain Eukaryota; kingdom Metazoa; phylum Arthropoda; class Arachnida; order Araneae; family Araneidae; genus Caerostris; species Caerostris darwini. The sequence continues at coordinate 46,676 of BPLQ01001317.1, forward strand.
TTCAGGTTTGCACTGGATGCACGGGATATACTTTCTATACTGAGGGAAAATATACTCAGGATATATACTTTCTTTCTGGATGATAGTTTGTAGGCCAACTAATTCACAGGATTGTGTTAACTCTATTTTCTCTCGGGGTGAGAGTCTGTAAATGAAATATCTCAGAGGCAGAAGCGCCGGTTTTGCCGTACTTACTCTCAGGGGAGTGCCTCGATGCCTACTGACGATTTCTCCTGAAAGCCGCATGGGGCGCTCTTGCTGTGCTTGGGAAGAAACAGGATTGCATAGGTGGAACCACGGTTTTATATCGAATTCATCTAAATTTTAGGGATTGTTAGTTTTATAGACTGTCTACTAAGCAGAAAATGTTATTTTTATTGGAAATCTCCCGAGGATCCTATAATTCGCTAAAACAAAGGAGACAAAAGATCAATGGTCAAGAAGAATATTTTCTTCTTGTCGTAAGAATATTTTCTTCTTGTCGTAAGAATATTTTATCCATTCATTCAAACAGTCTTAAAACCTTCTCATTGACGGTTCCCTACAAATCGAAAGGAAGACCTGTTACGTTTTTGGAATTCACGCTAAAACATACCCATTAAACGTTAAACTTCATTGTTTTGGTTTAACTTTATCCACTTTGGACCTGAATGGCCGAGTGTCTAGCGCTCGGTGCCTCAAGTTTCGGGTATATATATACTTTTACAATTTTAGCCTGAAAAAATTACTTAAATATGTATTTGTGAAAACAATTTATGTCGAAATAATTTTATAAATCAATCATATTTTTTAAACATAACTGCTACAATCATCATCATCATCAATAGCACGACAGCCCAGAGTGGGTCTAGTCTTTCTTTGAAGAGATTTCTATGCATTCCTCTGGGTGGCAAGGGTCCTTCAATTCTTAACCTTTAGTACAGCAAATTCTTTTTCAACTGCAATCGCAACTTGGGTCGTCTTCTTCCTCTTTATCCCTGCGACTTTTCAAAACGAGACATTTTTCACAGGTTTTAAATCATTCATTATAATTATATGAGCAGCCTATTTTAACTTATTGATCTTAATACATTTTATAATACCTGGTTCTTGACAGCATTTACACTGAAGTGACAAAAGTCATGGGATAAATCTTAATATCGTGTCGGCCCTCCTTTCGCCCGGCGAAGTGCAGCAACTCGACGTGGCATGGACTCAACAAGTCGTTGGAAGTCTTCTGCAGGAATATTGAGCCCTGCTGTCTCGATAGACGTCCATAATTGTGAAAGCGTTGATGGTGCAGGATTTTGGGCACGAACAGACCTCTCGATGATGTCCCATAAATGCTCGATGGGATTCATGTCGGGCGATTTAGGTGGCCAGATCATTCGTTGGAATTGTCCAGAATGTTCTTCAAACCAATCGCGAACAGTTGTGGCCCAGTGACATGGCGCATTGTCATCCATAAATATCCCATCGTTGTTTGGGTACATGAAGTCCATGAATGGCTGCAAGTGATCTCCAAGTAGCTGAACATAAGCATTTCCAGTCAATGTTCGGTCCAGTCGCACCAGAGGACCAAGTCCATGCCATGAAAAAACAGCCCACACCATTACGGAGCCACCAGCAGCTTGAACAGTGCCTTGCTGACAGTTTGGGTCCATGGCTTCGTGGGCTCTGCGACACACTCGAACCCTACCATCAGCTCTTACCAACTGAAATCGTGACTCATCGGACCAGGCCACGGTTTTCCATTCATCTAGGGACCAACCGATATGCTCACGTGCCCACGAGAGTCGCTGCAAGCGATGTCGTTCTGTCAGTAAAGGCACTCGAGTCGGTCATCTGCTGGAATAGCCCAAGAAAGCCAAATTTCTCCGCACAGTTCTAACAGACAAGTCCCTTGTACGTCCCACATTGATTTCTGCGGTTATTTGACGCAGTGTTGCTTGTCTGTTAGAATTTCCGACTCTTTGCAGACGTCGCCGGTCTCGGTCGTTAAGTGCAGGCGGTCGACCACTGCGCTGTCCATGGTGGGATGTTATGCCTGAAATTTCGTACTCTCGGCACACTCTTGACACAGTGGATCTGGGAATGTTGAATTCCCTAACGATTTCAGAAATGGCATGACCCATGCGTCTAGCTCCAACTAACATTTCGCGTTCAAAGTCTGTTAATTCCCGTCGTGCGGTCATCACCACGTCAAAACCTCTTCACATGAATAACTTCAACAGAAATGAAAGCTCTGCGAAAGCACTGCGCATTTATACCTGTTCTACGCGATGCTACTGCCATCTGAAAATTTGTATATTGCTATATCATGACTTTTGTCACTTCAGTGTATAAACTTCTGAGTTGTTTCGTTTTCTCCAACAATCACTTTCCTTAACACCTCTAAAAATAGGCCTGAAAATCTTCCGCTTAAAATCTTCAAATAGACCCAAATGAGCCTCATCAGATCTTGTCAAAGTTCAAGTTTCAGAGCCAGAGGCCAAAATAGGTCTAATAAGGGTTTTATAAAACAAGAATTTAGTTTTTCTGCTTGTGAACTGTAATTTGAGCAGATTTCTTAACTCAAAAGAAACCTTATTGGCAGAAACAATTCTATTTATATTTCAAGTAAGATATTATTCTGACAATTAATTTCTGATCCTAAGTATTTAAAACTAAGTACAGACTCAAAAGTGTAAAGTGCCTCAGGTAATATTGGGTATATATTGTCAAATATTTCTTTAGGAAATCACATATTTCGTTTTTTTTCTTCTAGTTTATGTTTAGATGCAAATCCATTGTAGCTAATTCAAAAGCTAGAGAAGCTTCCTACAAAGCTGCAAAAGATCTTGCAATGATTACAGCATCATCAGCATAAGCTAAAATCTGAATAGACATGAAGAAAATGTGTCCTCTTAAATTTATACTGATACAATATTTCTCTATAAATTTGCTTACAATATTTTGATGGTATTATTAACAACTATTGTTACTAGTTTAAAAATCAAAAACTTCATTAAATTGTTTTTAAAAATAATTTTATAAATCAGTCATATTACTTATCTAAAAATTTCTGCTGTAATTTTTCGAGTAAAAATTAAATTCTTTTCGAATTTACTTATCTCTTATCTAATAGTCAACGACTCTGGTAGAAGTTTCATAAAGAAGAAAAATAAATTTATGTGACCTTTTTATTGATGTTTTAAAACGAATAATGAAAAGTATTAGACTAACATTAAAACTCCTTAAAAATATACAAACTGCAGACTTACGAAAGCATGTGTAGTAAAAGTTTGCAAAATCGTTTTTTTTTTTTTTCACCAAAAAAAAAAAATATATATATTTTCCGTATGGTAATTACAAGTTGAAAATATCTACTCCAGTTCTGCCAAATGAAGAATTTACTTAAATTTTGTATCATGTTTTGTTGTATACTAAGCTTAATTATATATCGAGCCTCCGAAAAACAACAAGATTTCCCAAACTAATTAAGCCTGAAGATGCCCCCGTAACACTAAACTAAGTCATAACGCAGCCATCCAATAGACAAGATAATTCTTCTAATGGATGATAGACGTCGCTAATGGAGAAATAAAAGCAGACAGGAAGCAGATAACCTTCAGTTAGATGTTAGGCTAATGATTCATTTAACTAGTACAGAAGTAAGGGATTCATTCCCTATAATATATTAATATTACTGAGTAGAAAGAAATATGAAAAAATAAGTTATTAGCATATATTTTTCAAGTATATCTCAAATTTCGTAAAATTTATAAACCCTTGTTATACAAACTTGCTCATAAAAGTACGATGCTTTTCTTACATAAAAAACATTAATATCTGTAAATGTTCAAAGCTTTTTCTTTAGATTAATAATAATTTTAATACAGCCTAGTTTAAATGAAATACATTTGAAAAATATCTGACAATTCGTTTTTTAGTAGATTTGTAATAAACTTAAATATCATGCAGCGTTTCTGGTAACAAACAAAAAATATTAAATTGCAAGACAAAAATAATAAATATAGGTTTGGGAAAAAGAAATTAACTATTTTTACTTGAAGTTCAAGACTATATTTAACATGTTTCGGATTACCAATTTTGGTCAAACAGGCACCGTTTTGTTCTATAATGTGTTGTCATTTTAAAAATAGCTACGTAGTGCCCCTCTCATAAAAGTTTTGGTCTGTATTGGCGAAAATCTCTTTTGTCGATTTTCACAATCTTTTTTATTAATAAAGAAGTTTTGCAATGCAAGAAAAACATGGTAATCGCTTGGTGACAGGTATGAACTATAGCGTCGATACATCAAAACTTCTCAACCAAGCTCCCGGAGTTTCTGTCGAGGTCAACGTGTGGGGCTTGGCGTTGTCCTGATGGAACACAACACCTCTCCTGTAGCCAAATCTGGTCGTTTTTGATCAATCGCCAGCTTCAAACGGTCCAGGTGTTGACAGTGGAAATCCTAATTTAGTGTTTGACCATATGGAGGCAACTCATTATAAATGATTCCTTTCCAGTCCCACCAAATGCATAGCAGAACCTTCCTGGCCATTAGTTCTGGTTTGGCTATCGTTTGAGCTGCTTCATCGAGGTTTGACCATGTATGTGACGTATGTAACACATTTCTCATACCCAGTTACCATTCGTTTAAGAAATGGGTCGATTTAAGTCCTTTTTACCAAGGCTTTGCATATAAAAATTCGGTCCATTATGCTTTTGTGCGTTAATTGATGTGGCGCCCAAACAACAAGCTTCTTTTTGAATCCAGCTTTGTGTAATTGGTTTAAAACTGTTTTATAATCAATCTTCAGCTCCTGGGTGATGCTATAAATGACCATAAACATCATTCACAATTTTACCCGCTTGGCTTGTATTTTTGTCTTTATCAAAGAAAATCTGTAAAATGTACCGAGTTTTCTCTTGCTGACTTCCTTTTTTAACATCCTGTAACTCACAACTGAATGGATCAAACAATAAACAGCAAAAGAATTTTTTTAGTGCGAAATGTCACCTTTCCAACGAGCATACATCTGAAATTGTTTGATCGATATTTGCGAGATATCGATCACTACCTCTATCTAATGAAAAAATAATGAATTTTTTTTCCCCAACCTTATATTTTTATTTCTTCGATAACAATTAGAAGATAATATTGCAGAAATGTGAAAAAGTATTAGTTTTTAGATTACAGCATAACATGAAAATTGCTGATACGTCAAGTAACAATTAAAACCTTGGGAAATAAAAGTTGAAAGAAATAGGTTTTTATCTCGAAAAAAATAAACAATATACCAATAAAACTTAAAATTTATGAACAATAAAAAGAAAATTTAAAATTCTAAACTTCTTTGCTAGCAATAAAAAAATTTCCAGTAATAAAAAATATTAATCAAGGTCAAATTTTTCTGAATAACAATTAACGTCAAAAGAAGGTAAATTTTGAGCTTTTTGGATAATAGTTTCGCAAAATAAAATTTAAAAAAACATTGAAGAAACGGTAAGATCTGTAACAAAAATTATATTATAAAAATGTCTCAACGCAAATGTGTCTGTACTAGACCCGCGCATATTACGTAAGGCCTACCTTTAAATTTGTTTACATTTTTCAGTGTATATATATATATATATATATAAAAGACACAACTGGAGCCCCGAAGAACATAACAAACAGAATATAATGAAACAGTATAAAATAGCAAATATCATCAGAAGAAAAGTATATGGACGCATTCATCTCCAACCTTTCCGTATCGCTCCCGCAAAGATGAGGCAGAGAGCGCGGTTGAAGGTGAACGCAGTCCATGAGTTCCCGAAGGTCACAAAGCCTATAGCAAGGATCCTCAAGTGCGTTCATGCGGTGTAGATGACCAACAAGGTAATAATGGCCAAACTCCGCAACTGCCCTCCACCAAGACTTTTGGGAATTTCTCTCTAAAAGCTCTTTATGTGGGTTGTGCGTGAGGGTTAATAGAATGTAATAATGGAATCTTACATTTTTAAAAGGACATCATCCACCGCAGGCAAATAATCTTGTAAACACACACACACACACATATGTATATGTATGTTTAATGCGTGTTATTCTAATATTACTTAATAACTGCATAAGGTTTTAAATTTAGCATTCTAATTTTTTTTCTCTTAGATTTTTTTTATCTTGTGTCTAGTTAAAATTTTACAAACGTATTTTAATTAATTCTTTTTAACTAAATAAAAAACATTTTCTGCCATAGGCAGTCTGTCTGGAATACTTGATGGCTTCTGACATCAAGATTTAGAAATTTTCTTTAATTTCATGTTAATTATCAAAAAAATTATTAAATTGTTTTAAGTTAATTGTTGCAAATGATCTGTTTTTAAAGTTTATGAAAATGTGTTGTTATTTTATATATTTTTTGTTGTTTCAAATATTCCTTTATATATTCTTTATATTATATTTTATTTTCTAAAACTTTTTGTTTATAAATACTTATCCACAGTATTTTGTCTTTACAATTTGATATAATTCTTAATCATTATTAGCATTTTGAATTCGGGTTTGACATCTCTTATCGATTCCTTTGCCTTTTTCATCGATATTTTTCCGAATAAAAATTATCAAACCTATAAATAATCGAAATGTTGAAAAAACTCTCCTGAATTATTTTCATTAGAATGTTTATTAAAAATAGAAACTAATACTAAAAATAAAGTGAATTATAAACGTAATGGATATTTTAATTCCACGAATGTAAATTAAAAATGTTTGATTTCTGTAATCTGGCAAGTTGAGGTCACATTCCGCTTGGAGGTCAGTAACATATTTTGAAAAGAAACAGTCGAAAGGTCAGTACTGAGCAGTCAGTTACATATGTACGGTAATGTATGAAAATAACAATTAATGTACGACTTCTACCTACGGATGCTCCATCACAATATAAGCTGCCCCTTTTCCCTTCAACCATGAGATCACACGGGTTCTTGAATGGGTCTAGATGTTGATGTACATCAAGTTGGATAAGAAACAACAGCACAAATGTAACAATTCCACAAATCTGAGAAGGAGAACTCCCCTTGAAAGATTAATGTATGAAAATTCAATGCTTATATATTTAATTGTTTATTTATTGATTGTCTTGTTTGAATAGGTAATCATAAAGCTTTCTTAAATAGAAATTGAACAAAACAACTTAAAGATCTTAAATAGAATCAAAATAAAAGAATATAAAAATAATACAATGCCAGTCACTTTCCTACATTGATACATTTCCTACATACAGCATTTTCACCCTTAAGAAGACTAGATGACTTTGGTCTCCTTTTATATATATATAACAAAAACAGGATTGAACCAACCGAACAGAAATTATTTTAAACATCCGTAACGTAATTTTAATATTAAACTATTATTGTAAATATCAAACAATATATCTAACAATAAATGTAATAAATACACAAATCTGTGCATCCTTGTTAATCAGAAAAACTGTCCTTAAAATATTAATATTCTACGAAAATTCAATTATTTAAAATATTAAATTCAATACTTAATTGTTTGTTTATTGATTATCCCATTTGAACAGGTGTTCTTAAAAAGTAAGTGAACAAAACAATTCAAAACATCTTAAAAAGAATCAAAATCAAGGAATATATACATAATATAGCTCTAATCAATTTCGTAGATTGGCCAGCCCTTTTACACCTAAGAAAAACAGATGACTGTGGTCTCCTTTTTATAAATAACAATAATTTAATATAAATGACAGCAATAGGAATGAATCGACCGAGCAGAAATGATTTTAAACATTCATAACATACATTTTATATTAAACATTACTTCTGGAATTTAAATACGATTATAGAATGTTGTTCTAATGCAGCTGGCAATACAGAAACAGTCTTTATGCTATAAGCAAGGGCTGCATCACTATGACTCATTGAGCACAACCCAGGGGCACGTGTAGCTTGAAGATAGGCTACAGACGCGACTCACACTATCCCCACAACGCTCTACAATCCTAGGAGTTTCCGAACAACTACAAACATCCATGGCACCGCCGGTGCCTCGAACGTGAAATCTTTGGTATCCAGCGCCAGACCGCTAGCCACTCGGGCACCTAGCTCCTCATACGACATAATATAATTTATAAATTAATAATAGATGTATAACATTCAATACGTAATTTATAGACAACCTGCATTTTCATCATTTATAATTAAAATGGTTAATACATATAAATGTGAAATTTATCATTAAGTAGTTATTGGAAATTTTTTAATTAATAGATCATGACTCAAAGGCTTGAGAAGTCTATCTTTAATATATTAAAAATAATTTGTTAATGGTTATTTGATAATGTAAATTACTTAACTTGATATATTATGCAGCACCTTGAAAAGACAAGTGCTTTAAACATGTGCACCATCAGCACACTATCAAAATAAATTTTGTTCTATTGACTGCACTTTAAGTACTGTATTTGCATACAACAGTAATATTTTAAATACTTTTAAGCAAGATAAGATTTTTTAATAAAGAAGTTAATAGTTTAGATCGAGGTTAAATATTTTTTATTAGTCATTAATTCTCAAATTCAAGAAGAAGTTTTCATTTACACATCCTAATGAAGGATACGGGATGATTATCATTAAAGTCCCCCTTTCAGAATGCTGTCAAAAAAGAATCACCTGTCATAATGAGTTCACATTTGAATTGAAGATTCTCGAAGAAGCGGGAAACGGTACCGCATGAAAAATTGGCCGTGGCGGAGGGGCCATCTACTAACAATGCCACAACTGCTGAATGACTTGGTAGTCATTTTTACCATCAAAAAACCGAAACAATCGAGTACATGGAACAGTACAGTTGGTTTCACGTGCAACTCATGCAAAATACGTTGTCATTTCGATTCAAACTATTACTGACAGCCGAGTTCAATTTCTTTAGGCCGCTCACAGCGCCATCTATTCATATACTTTGGAACCTTTTTCTGATGTCGTTCCCTTTTCCCCTTTCTTCAAGTACGTTCAAATCAAATGTGAACTCATTGTGACGAATAGTTTTTTTTTTTACAGCATTTTGAAAGTAGGACTTTAATTATAATCACCCTTACAAAGAATATATCATTGGAACAGAAACAAAGTGAGTTTTTTATTTATTTTTTAGTTGCAATAATTTTTACACTCTATTGGAAATTGGTAAAACACTCTATAATTCCCATGACTTATTATAAAATTTACATTAATTTGTTTATAGAATTTACTTAATATGACATCATATCAGGAAATAAAAATATGAAAGACATGCTTTAATATGTTTCAAATTCATTGGATTGAACTCTGAACCCCTGGGAAATTTTAAATGTTAATTTAAACAATAAAGGAAACATATATATTAAATATTTATCATTTCTATGCTATAGAACTTTATTATTTATCATGAACTAATATTGGATTAGCATAAAAAAATTTAGAAAAAAAAATCAATAACGAAAAGACATAGTTTTACAAATATTTGGTGAAAGACGGGAAAAGGCAGATATTCTGCATAACTTTTCCGCTTCCCCCAAAAAGAACAGTGAAATAAAATATTTTGGATTCTTGCTTAAATATTTTTCTCTGTTAAACTACCAGAAATTCTTGTTATAATTAGATAAAATTCTAGTTAACCCATTAGACTGTCTTCTGATTTTTTTTGTAGTAGTTTTACCAACTTGGATGCAGCAACTATATTTCGTAAATGAATCCAAATGAACCAAAGTTTGTAAACTTTTTAAAAACATTATATCTAATGAATATTTACCATAACTTATATTTCACATTCCAAATAAGTTAAGCTAATTGAATAATGAAATAGTTATTTCAAAGCTAGATAGTATTTAGATAAAGCTAAGTAGATTTATTAAATATGTTTTACGAAAATGACAAAAGTATCTTTTGAAAAGGTTATTACGAACTTATAAATTTTATATGATTTAAATATATAAATATATAAATATTAAATATTAAATATATAATATATCAAATATATAAATATATATATATATATATAATATTTTAAATATATAAATAGTTATTATATTTGTTGGTATTGATTAATATATTTCTTTAAAACATTGTATTTGTTGATATTGTTAATTATGTTTGTTGCTATTGGTTATTATATTTGTTTAAAAACATTATATTTGCTGATATTGATTAGTATATTTGTTCACATTGATTATTTTTTTTTATATTGGTTGTCATACATACTAAATGAGAAATGGCAGAAATATATAATTACATGTATTTTTCAGAACTAAATGTCTATAATGGAAGCCTAGGAAACATTTAGGAGTCACATTTACTAAATTGAAGGCATCAGATTTGCCAAACCTAGAAAATGTGCTTGTCGACACGAGATGCTTATATACGTTGTCTTAATCGTTAAAACATTGTTTGAGATTCATTATTTTTGGAAGCAGGAATCATAAAGAATATCAGCGGGAGATTCTAACTTTCTGCAAGTTATTTCTTTAACCAGGAGCCGTCATTGCTTTTTTTCAAACAAGATCGATTTTTCTTTCTAATAATGAAAGGGTATTATTTCCATGGGTAGTTTAACGACAGAATGTCTGATAAAAACTGTTAACCAAAATGAACGACCGTCTGGCTGCACATTCGTAATGCTTTTTTTTATCCCGCTTGCCATCATTACAGTGATCTTCTAGTTGAAGCGGCCCCTATTCATAACATTTCGGTTAGAATAACGCGACAACTTTTTTATTTTTAAATTAAAAAGTTATTTAATTATTAAAAGGCAATAGCCCGACTTGTGGCTCAGTGGCAGCGTGCGCCGCTAGGGCGAGGTTCAATCCACTGGCAGTTTTGTTGTAGACACTGTTTTAAAAAACGCGGGCGTTTGGGATGTTCAGCAGTTTGCCTCGTGAGTCAGACTACCTGGTGGGAGTTTTACGGATTTTCTCCCATACGATATGCAAATGCGGGGCAATTCCCCTTAAAAGTCATCCCGGAAGGCACTGCCCTCCTTCTTCAGCTGCACGAAGAAGAAGTCAAACTTCTACCTACGGGCGCTCCATCGAAAACAGAAGCTTCCATCTCCTTCCATAAGGGATAAGATAACAACAACAACATCATTAAACGACTCTTTCTCGTTTAACTCTTTTAATTTTTCTTCTCAGTTGTTTTCCTTGGTATCAGCCTTACCAGAAATAAAAATTATTAATAATGCATAGTTAAGTTCTCAAAGTAATAAAATAATTATGTAATTTTAAAGTGAATTTCAAAGAGACCAATGATGTCTGAAGGAAAAATACATACTAAAATAAAAAACAACAACGAAACGAACCTCTCTACTGTTCTTTAAAAAAAGTAACTTTCGCATTTGTATGCAAGCTGTTTTCTCAAACGTTGTAAGAACAGAACATCACATGTTACTTTAATATTTTGTAAAGTTTCTAAGAGGAAGCATTGCATTTTGTATCATACGTGAGCTTACTGCAGTGATGTAGTAGTAGTATATATTTCATTTTGTAGTACTGTAATATATATTTTACTGTACTATACTTATGTATGAACTGTATGTAGTACATATTTTATTTTGTGGAAGCGAACAGAATGGAAAGTAATGCATTGTGACTCAAACTGGCAACTGGCGTACCGATTACAGAGTACCAATGGGGGAAATACCGCTTACCCTCCTCATCTTAATTCATAAATATGATTATAATTTTAGTTGGTTGCTTTAATGTTAGTAAATATAAAATAATAAGATAAAGTTTCTAAAATTCAAATAAATGCTACTCAAAAGTTAAAAATACTAAAAATAAATAAAAGTAAAATACAAAATAAAAATAAAAGAATTTAAATAATTAAATGCGGTGTGGAATTTAAATTAAGTACAATTAGGTACCAGTTGTCGATGCCACAAAACCATTGAAATAAAGTAAACAAACAGTGAAAGGGTTATGCTGAACTGTGGGAGCCATGCTGATGATCTGAAAGGTAAATAGTTATTAATCCACACACAAAAAAAAAGCCGAAATCAGAACCGATGTTTGTTTTTATTCTGTGACCCAAATATGTGCGCTTCTGATATTAACATTCACACATCAAGAAAATGTTCCGGAATTTTGGATAAGTTATGATAGAAATGCGTGGAATTCAAATGGTACGAGCATTTAATGACAGAGGGGTCTGTGAAACCCGATTCCCTACGATAACAAACCAATGCTATTCAAAAACAAACTACTAAAGTGCTTGTTTGGTATGATCTCACCAGACAAAAATTTCCTTTTGTTATCTCTAAATATTATCCGATTTAACATATATTTTAACTTACATTTTTCTACTTATTATCGTTGTGAGAAATTGATGTATGTTTTTATATGTAATTATTTGACTAATAAATAAAAAAAATGCTTATTTTACTTATTCAGCGATTTCAAAGATAATATACAGTATTTCGTAATATATCTAAAATAATATTTATTCACAGTTACTATATTTATAAATATCGTAAAAGAGCTATAACAAATTTATTTCGTGTCATACTGTTCTCTTAAAAATTGCTCTATATTGTACTGCTGTAGAATGACATAACCAAACAAGCCAATTTGTCTCTCATATTTTGAGGAGAGAGTTAAAATGGATTAAATTAAATTTCAAAGATAATATAAAAAGTTTGATGTTGAGCCTTCTATCCCTTTCAATTTTCTGACGAATATTACTACTCTTGGTAATGTAACTTTTAACAAAGATTGTAATCAAGTATAATGAACACCAAGAGCTGCTGCATCAGCTGGCCCTCGAGGTCATTAATAATATTCCTTCTCAGGTCGTGATTATCTACACTGATGGAAGCAAATCTGACAAATCTACTTCTATCATTGACTGGAGAACAGGAGTGATGTCTTTATGAAAACAAGTGGAAGTGATTTCAGAGAGTGATAGCTGATTGATAGTGATAGAAATTTGTAGTGATTTCAGATTTCATTTTAGAAATCCGGACCACGATTCATTTTTTCGCTCAGAACTCATTGCTATAAGAGAGGCCTTGAAGCTTGCTTTGGAAGGTGGTGTACTTGATGTATAGATTTTAACTGATCAAAAAAGCTCTATCTAATTCCTTAGGGATGGGTCATGCATCCTGGATAAGTTAGGGCAGGATATTGCCAATTTGGTAGGCTCTGGCCCAGGGTGGTTCTTTCTGTCCCTCCCATATATATGGAAATGGTTGCTGATCTGCTTGAAAGGGAGAGTAGAGAACGTCGCACTGCTCTTTGCTGCGATCTGTGCATTTCCTATTACTGGCCAAAGCAAATACCGCTTGGAAAATTCCACCCAAGCATGACCGGCTTGCTGCCAAATACCCTGGATTGGCCTTGCAGTGTGCACTTGCTCAAGATGTGCATAGACTGTTTTGTCTTGGCTAAGGATCGGCTACACAAAGAGTTTAACCTTCAATTTAAATATGAAGACTGCCTGTTACCATTGTTCAGCTATGGCTTCTCCCTGCCATATCGTTGATTGTATTGGTGCCTCTGTGGGGCAGCTGCTGAATGAGGGCGACATTACTTTTGATTTATGAATACAACAACAAAACAAACTAAACTAAATAAAATTAGATATTTTAAAATCTAAATTTAAAATTTAAATTTTAGCTTTATAAATTTAGATCTTTTAAAATCTAAATTTAAAATTTAAATTTTAACTTCATAAATTTAGATCTTTTTATATGCTGTCGTTGCTTATCCCTATGGTTAAACGCCTAAACCAGGTCCAAAAGACCTGGTTTAGGCATCTAAACCTTGAGTTAAACAAAACTGCAAAACTGTTTGAAGAGAACTTCGCATTGAACTCAAAGGAAGTATAAGATACGTTTTTATTGGCACTGCAACAAGAAAAATTTCTTTAAAAAGTGTATTTTTTAAAAAAGTGTATAAAATTTCTTCCGAAGTGTAAATTTCTTCCTACTTTTGTTTAAAGGAAGCATTTGATCGATCAATATCTTTTCAACAGCGATGACGCGAATTTGTAGCAGAGCAAAATGGTACACGAGACACAAATAAAAAAAAATATATGGTCAAGAATATTACCAAAATCACAGCCAGTTTGTATAATAAAGCCACATTCGATGTATAAAAATTTCCATGGGTCTTCAAAAATGTCTCAGAAGGAAAAAAAAATCATGCAAAAGTAAAAAATAAGTCAAGAAATTAAGATCCGAAGTGCACTTCAGCTGCAGCGACAAAATCGAAGTATGCAAATAATAATTGTAAAATGCAAACAGGGTAGAATTAAATCCAAAAAGGAGATGAAATATTAATATACAAAATAGTAAGCCATAAAAACATCCAGGAAATCCGCAAAAATAGTAAATTTGGAAAGTAATTGATTTACAAAGTGCTTTAAATTTTTACTTGCATATCCAGTGCGATTTTTCTGGTACCCATTGAAAACATAATTAGTCAAATGGATTCCTTTTATCAAATATTCATAGCTACAATGTTTGTTCTCAAATACATGTTGATAGAAAAATGGCTTGTTTTATTCCATACTACTACTATTACACCACATCACTGTGCCTAGGGCTGAGTTGCGTCTTTACAGTTTGGGAAGGATGTAGGTGAGAAGAAGTCAGATTGGACTCTGTGACGCTCTACTCTCCTATGAGATCGGGACCTACGGCTTAAAATGGATTCCGAAACCCTACCACATCCACGACACCGCCGGGATTTGAAACCGAAACCATTGTCACTCCGACTGAATGCCGTCCTTCTATATTTTTACATCTAACTTCAAAATAAACCAACATTTATATTTTTCTTCCCTTCTTCGTGTACATAAAATCTCATTTCATTTCTATAAAAATATTTTGAAAAGAAAGTTTTGTTTTGCTTTGATCACAAAAAAAAAGTTTTTATCTTTCAATAATAAATAGAAGAAAGAATCAACTTTTCGATTCACCTGCTTCACATTCAAGTTTCCTCAGAGATTTTCTTCCACTTTACTTGAAGGTTGGCACTGAAAAATTGGTACGATCTCTCACTGAGTTGCATCTAAGATGAAACCGACTCGTGTAAAATCCACATTTTCCACAGTCACTCAAATAATCATCCATGGATTAATTGTAAAAAGAAAAGCAATAAGAATATAAACAAGATTGCCAAATTTTCATTATTCCATCTACTCATTAGCGGTAGTTCGTTTTATTTTTTTTTTATTGGAGGATTAAACTTAGTTACGAGTAATAGATATTTAAATTCTAGAAATGTTAAAATTCGATTTTCAACAAAAATGTTTTATATTCGAACATGTAGCGTATCCGCCTATAACGGCTACAAGAAGACCACTTTCAAGTTCATGAGAGCAATTTAAATTTTATTTACAAGCATTGTATATACAAATAATGAACTCTGGATAATTATACACGTATATGAAAAAATAAAAATAAAATTTAATCCCTAGTGCACGATTCAATCACAAGTACAGTTCACTCCAAAATCAGAAATTTTTCAGGTTTATCGAGTCTATATTGAATCTAATTGCCTGGTCTGCGGCAGACCTTAATTATAAACGGCATGATAAGCGATGGGGGAACCCCAGGGTGTTTACTTTAAAGAACAGGTGGATACTCCGGCCTATTCAGTCACCTCAGAGAAAATAAAAAAAACACTTCTAAAAGATTAGTCACAGAAATTCCCCTCTTCATCAACAAATTCCTTTTAAGAAAATCCGTCAAGAGGGCAGTCAGCTTCCGTCACTTCTCTTTGGAGTAGACATTTCTCAGCTCTTGGTCTATCCATCAGATGGGACAACTTATGGTATAGTTCATATTCAATCTGTATTTGTTCAACCTGTGAAGATCACATAGGCATCCGATAATCTCCTGAGTCTCATTATACGTGATACCGGATATCTTCTATCCGATTTGAGTGACAGGTTTTTATCATGAGTACAAAACACAAATTGCATGCAATATAACTACCCATAATACTGCTCATCTGCTGTCAAATTGGAGTGATGGGCTATTATATAGTTGCCAAATAGCATACACTCCTCTTTCCTGGCAATGAAATGTCAAATCCCTTCCCATGAGAAAAAAACCGATACAAACATCATCTGTTCATCGACTTTTTCGGATGTTTCCTCTCTCCAGGTGCTTGACCTAAGATAGTCCCTTGCTATGCCTGAATTGTCTTAATAGCGAGTGGGATCAAGACTTCGGTGAACTTCATACCATACTTTTAATAGATTTTGGAAAAGAATTTTTTTGGTCATAACGAATCAATGTCAAAGGCATTTTTTAAAGAAGTTCGGCACTTTCATTGCCTAATATTGTATAGTGATTTCGGATATGTGAAAAAAGAATTTTCTTATTTAGACTTCTAAAAGACTCAGCCAGATTTCCCTTTTGTACACGCTTTATATATCAGGGACAACTAACAAGAATCGAACTCAACTTAATCCACCTTTTAGCCTATCTTCAGCGATCAGGCCATGCATGCGTGAATTAAAACTGTAAATATTTCAACAGTAATCAGTTGAACAAGTTATTTCAAGTGGCAAAAAGCAGTCTAATGTGAATCCCCATACAGTCCTGTATTCAGCAATTAAATGTGTCGATAATGAAAAAAAAAATGTTTTAAAGAATTGTATCGTAAAATTAAAAATTATTGGTGGAGCATCTGCCCATGATACAATGAAATGCTCCATTTGGGTTGAGATGAGAAACGAATGCTGTTTAGGAAGGTGTTTGAAAGCAACTGTCCGCAATTGATAAAAATAATCTAGGGTAGTTCCACTACAAGAGTCGAGTTGTCTATAAGATGCCGTCTTTTAAGCATCCTCGTTTCAGAAGCTTTAATGGGTCGTCGAACTACCTTGGAACTGTCATCATTCGGCTTCCTGTGTAACATGTGATGGAAAAGAATAACTTTAAATTAAGTTTCCAATATTTCTTTCTATAAATCGCTTAAATATTTCTTGGTTATTAACGATTTACAATTTTTAACAGCATTACAAGATTTGCTTGGTGCAAATTATGTTGGTTTTCTGAACACAACACATTGCTTTCCTTAAAATTAACAGGACTTCTGACAGTTTTAAAAAGGATGTAGGCAATGTGTCACCATAATTTTAGACGAACCATAATTTTACACCAGTGATCTAGTGGGTTAGCACCTCTCTCGCCGCATCCTTTAGCTCCTCCCCCTTTCCCGTTCGTTGAACTACATACCATACTTTTGATAAATTTTGAAAAAGATTTATTTGACAAAACGAATAGGAGGTGTGTAAAAAAAATTTCTAAACTCAAAGACATTTTTTAAAGAAGATTGACACTTTCATTTCTACTATTCTACTATTTCCACCTTTTAGCCTAACTTCAGCGATCAGGCCATGCATGAGTGAATTAAGACTGTAAATATTTCAGCAGTAAACGTATTTTTTCAAGTTGCAAAAAGATGTCTAATTGGAATGCATGGCCGAGTGGCTATCGCTTTGTCGTTAGGTACTATAAATTTCGGGTTAGATTCACGGCGGTGCCATGGATGTTTGCAGTGGTTCGAAAACCGGAGTTACCGCTTTAAACCGTAGGTCTCGGTCCAATAGGATCGTAGAGCGTTGTGGGGGTGTTATTTGCGTCTGCAGCATGTCTTCAAGCTACATGTGTCCCCTGGGTAGTGCGGAATGAGTCACAGCGGTACAGCCCTTGCTGATGACGTAAATATTAACTGTCTCTGTACTATCAGTTGCATTAGAACAATAACAATTTCCCCCCTTTTTTTTTTTTTTCTTCTGTTTTTTTTTTTTTCTTTTCTTTTTTGTATGTTATTTTTTTTTTATTTCAATCACAAAAATTTCTTTAAAATAAATACTCTCTTAAATTCTTATTCAATGCTTTAAACATTTGGATGGTGTCATATAGATATTGATCATCAAAGCCTCTTCCAAAGAATGTGGAATGTCTATAAAAAGTTAAAATATATTTTCTGCAATACCTTAGAAATTGATTTTGAGTTCTAATGTTTGCAAAAAAGAGCATTATCCTATCTCGAGATAAATTCCGCCGCCCGTCGTCTGGGAGGAAAGATTGTGCTCTGTAGAGATTGTGGGCATACCGAAAAAACTTTTTTATTAAAATAGTTTTCGAGTAACGAGACATTGTCTTATTAGAATAGTTTACGATCCCAGTTTTAGAAGGGAAGCCACTCGCCCAGAGATAAATTGCTATTTGTGGTTCGATTGCGAATTGCTTAGCTCGAGAATTTAGGATATTCTGGAAATTCCAGGAAAAGAATTATTTATATTCCACTTTCAGTTATAGAGGTGGATAAAACTAGACGTTATAAAATTTTATATTGTAATTTAGAAAGGAATATTCCAACTATATTTTTATTGTATTTCTGAAATGAAGCTAAAACCTTTACCTAACTTCATTTTTTTCCAAACAAATATAACCTACTTATTGACTTGACGTACAACTGCATCAGTTTACCATTTTGTCTCGAAAGAAATGTTTCGAATATACAGTTTATTTATTTATATACCTAATTTGTCCTGTATGTAAATTATTTAATGCATTTTTGTTGAGCATAGATTACAATTGCATTAGCATATTTCTTCATCTTTGGAAAAATTCCAAATACATAAAGTGAAATTTTAAACTTTTATTATTTTCTTTTTATTCTTTTCTCTCTTTTATATTCATCATAGAACACATTCATTCAAAATAGAATGCTGAGAGACCTTCTCAAGATTTAATTAAATGACTAGCAATATATATATGCTAGCGGCCCACGGGATAGCTGCGGGACGTAGCGAGAGAATGAGAATTGAAAAGCAGAATTAATCAATGTAAATACAGTCGTAGATAATAGTGCTTAATTAAATGGCTGTTGGTCTTAAAAGAAACAACCTGTTTCTTCATTTTGTTTTAAAATTAACCCTTAGACACCTAAACTTTCGGTAGAGATGAATTCGTTTGCAAGCTACAACCTATATTACTAAGACATTAAAAACAACAAAATAAAAAGAATATGTATCTATTCAACTTTCATAGACACATAAACACGTCATTATTTACTGACCTTATAAATTTTAAAGGAATCGAAATACTTTGTAATCAATAATGAATTTCTCTATGTAAATATCACTGAGATTTATTCTGGTGATTCTACATACGCTATTAAAGAATAGTGTTTTAAATATGTTCCATTTTCCGCATTGTGTAAATAGCATCCGATGAAATCAAAAGCTAATACAAAGTAATACCGTTTCCATCGAGAACTTTAAAACATTTATTGTAAAAAAAAAAAAAAACATTTGCATATTTTAACATGGTCAAATAGATTGGAGATATTGGAACATTTCGCATTCCCTTTCAGCTTCAAAGATCGAGTGTCTTGTTTGAAAAAGAATTTTTGCTTCATTTCCATTAGAACGGAATGAATGATTCCACTTTGAAACATTAGTTCAGAGAACAAATATCGACGATGTTCCAAGGTTCTAAAAATACCGATGAGAGATAATCGACAAAAAATATCAAAGAGCACTCCAATTTTCATTTTTCAATCGTGGAAAATTGGAAAAGTTATGATTTCTTTCTCAGACTTTCCATTTGTCTGATGTAATAATTTAAGTAAATTCTTTCTCGTAGTTTTGCATTTTTTAAAATTTCATTTTTCGCTCATGTGTTTATTGACATTTTTGGTTAAAAATAAGATTTCTATTTTGATTTGTTTGACAGTTATTTAGATTTTAATTTTTAAAAACTTAGTTTATTTAGAAAATTTCTCGACATACAGGGTGATTGTAATTAAAGTCCCACTTTCAAAATACTGTAAAAAAAGAAACATTCGTCACAATGAATTCACAGTTCAACTCAAGATACTTGAAGATATTTGGTGCAGCATAAAAAAGTTCCAAAGTGTATGAATAGATGACTCTGTAAGCGGCACATATACGCTGTAAGCGGTATTTTTCTGTAAGAAAAGTGAACTCGGCTGGAAGTGATAGTTTGAGTCGAAATGTCAACGTACAATAGAACCTCATTAAGTCGAACTTCGGTAAGTCGAAAACCTCCAAAGTTCGAAAAAAACTTTTGTTCCCTTCCCTTCAAGCCCCAAAACTTCCGTTACTCAAAATTTCAAACCCTCTATATATCGAAATAATTAGTCAATCCCCACAAGCCATTTTGATATATATTTTCCCTCCGTAACTAAAAAAAAAAAAAAAAAAAAAAAAAAAAATTGGACCTCTGTATCTCGAACATTAGCAATGTTTGATTTTACAATCATTTTTGCAACCTTTACAACTCGATCATTTGAAACATAATAACCTCTATAGCTAAACGAAAAATAAGTTACCGACTTTAAGGATTTGCCGACAATACACGTCATTGTTTATTAGAAAACAATGTATGAGTATACAGCAAATAAAATAACCAATTCTATGAAATATTCTTATTATAATTCTTATGATTGATAGTTTATTTCATTCGAACTCTAGCGAAGCAAATCTTTTGTTGTCTATTGCAAAAATATCATAAGTAGTTTGGTTTTTACTGCAATACACATCTATTTTAACAACAATATACGAATAATATTGTTAAAAAATTAGTGCTGTGACATGTAAACTGAACACTTTGACTCTTGCTGAAAAGTTTGAAGTGCTTGAAGCTGTGAAGAGTTGTCAAAAAAAGAAAGACGTTGCTGAACAATTTGGCAACCAATGAGTACTCTGTCAACAATAATAATAAAATGAATCAGACATGGTGAAAAAAACTGAAAACGGTCAAAGCTTGTCTTGCAAAATACAACGAATTGCAGAATTTCCCGGCTTGGAGGAGTGCTTACTTAAATGGTTTAAGCAGTGCCGTAACCAAAACATATGTGTCAGTGGACCACTGTTGCAAGAAAAAGCCGAAATGTACTCTAAATCACTGGGACTGGCTAATTTCAGGGCCAGTAACGGATGGCTTGAAAAGTTCAAAAGAAGACATGAACTTTTTTTCAAGAACGTTTGTGGAGAAAGTGCAAGGGTCAACATTGAAACCTGTGACAAATGGAAAAGCGATTTGCGAGGCTTGTTACGTGGTTATGAACCTGACAATATCTTCAATGCTGACGAAACGGAACTGTTTTTTAAATATCTTCCTGATAAGACTCTAACTTTTAAAAATGATCGATGCCATGATGGGAAGCATAGCAAGGAACGTTTGACTATTTCACTCGCAGCAAACATGTCTGGCACAGAAAAACTCTCACCATTAGGCATTGGAAAAGCTAAGAAACCTCGTTATTTTTCAAGATGTAAATCGCTACCTTTGAAATATGAAGCAAATACAGAAGAATGGATGACTTCTGGAATTTTCAAAAACTGGCTCATAAATACTGGCAAGAGAATGTCTAAAGAAAAAAGAAAAATTCTATTATTCATTGATAATTGTACGGCACATAGTAATATTTCACAAAGCAGTTAAAATCCAATATCTGCCTGCCAATACCACATCAAAATTGCAGCCTATGGATCACGGTATCATTAAAAACTTCCAGTCATTACACCGGAAAGAAGTAGTCAGGAACATGTTGGATAATAGGGAAGAAGAAAATAATTTTATTAATTTTTGCAAGCCATGAGAATGGCTGACAAAGCTTGGCGAAATGTAACTGCGACTATTATAAAAAAACTGTTATGTACACTGTGGTTTTCCATTGTCATCAACAGAAGAATCTGAAGTAGAAGTTATTTCTATCCAACCTCCTGCAGAATGGGATACAGTGGCATCTGAAACTGGATTATGTTTTGAGGACTTCGTTATGTGCGATGATGGAGTTATTACTGCTGGCACATTATCTGATGACGAAATTGTCGACTCAGTTGCTCAGAAAACTGAAACTAAAGATTCAGATGACATAGAAGACTACAATAATATAACATGCGTTCCATGGGTTTCCATTAAAAAGGCAAGAACAGCATTAAATGTTTCACGGAATTTCATAGAGCAAACTAGCTACTCGGAAGAAAAAGAATTTTCTGCTCTTCATAGCTTAGATAATGATGTAGATAGAGAACGATCGAATTGTCTAAAAAAATAATAATAATAACTGATTTTTTTAATACATAATATCTTTAATTTTAAGGTTGTTTCGGAATTATTTTGATTTTTTATTGTAGTACATAATACAACTTTTAAGTTGTAATCAAGCATGTTTATTACCTCTGTAACTTTTTTTTTTACAAGTCTCTACAAGTCTAATATTTCCTTACAAAATCCGCGTAAGTTGAAACTCGAATTATTTGGCGTCTCCCTTGAAGTTCGACTTACAAAGGTTCTACTGTATTTGACATGAATTGCACATTCAACGAACTGTAGTGTTTAGTGTGCTGAATAGTTTCGGTTTTTTGAAGGAAAAAATGACTTCCAAGTCATTCAACAGTTGTGACACTGTGAGTGGAAAGCCCGTCCACCACGGCAAGGTTCATACCCAATGGGATGGGAAAAATCGGCGGAACATTATTTGCAACTCTTTTTTTTTTTTTTGTTTGATGCCATACGGTACCATCGAACGAAACAGGATTAGAAGGAAGCATGTTTGCATCATTCACTTGTAATTATGCTTTTTAGAATTTGTTTCATTATTAATGTATAATATATATCTAAAGAAAAATTGAATTGCCTAATGTCCATCAATACCAATTATTGAATAATAATAAATGTTTATCTTACATCAATTGATAGGCAGAAAACATTTAATCTCGTAAATGTTTAACTCGCATTGAAAATCTACGCATGCTAAATTCACGATAAAATATTTATTGAAGCCCTCTGGATTAAAATTGCACAGCTTTTACTTCCCATATTGCTTTTGCATGATGTAAATACGTTATACGTGGCTATTGTGTGATTTCTACGAGAAAGTAATTAGTAAATGAATAATTTTAATCGTATACATTCTATTACATTTCCGTAGCGGGTTTGTATATTTGACGAATTATTCATGGATTAAAGATAATAAAATGTACATAAAAAATTAGAGTCAGTAGCATATTTTTTAAGAAATTGTTGTTTAGTTATTTATTTTTAATTTTTTAATGCTGTTATAAATTCTATGTAAATTAAGATTCTGATATCAATGTAATTTATACTGCTTTATAAAATAACAATACCTATACGGGCCCGATGGCCGAATGGCTAGCGCTTTGGCACTTGGTACCACAGGTTGCGGGTTGGTCCGGACGAATATGATGATGGGCGAGGGATGGCAACTCTACCCTTCTTCTGACTTAGAATTTGCCAGTAGGCGGATAGCCTTGTCATTTAAAGTTGAGTTATGGCATTTTTGTTAAAAAATTTCCTTTTTTCTGGAATGTTTGTTCTAAATTTTTCAATAGACTCTAACTTAGCTATACTTTAATATTATCAATGCATTCATAATTTATTAATTAGGACTTAGGCCCAGTGACTAGCACTGAGCACCAAAGGTTTCTGTTTCTAATCCCGAAGGTGTCATGGATGTTTGTAGCGGTTCAGAATCCTATTTAAACCGTATGTTCCGGTCTCATAGAATCGTAGAGCGTTGTTGGGGTAGTGTGACTCGCGTCCGTATCTTCAAGATACACGTGGCCCCTGGGTAGAACTCATTGAGTAACAGCGATGCAGCCCTTGCTTATGGCATAAAGATGAACTGTCTCTGTATTGTCAGTTGCATTAGAAAACAAATAACTGTGATTACTAAATAATGCAAACTACGAATATATTGAAGAAGATTTATTGTTATTCTAACTATAAATGACGTAAAATAATTAATGAAGAGGCACAGCAATTGATGTAATTTATTCTAAAGGCATTTTATTTCTTGCTTAACAATTTTTACGAAGGTAGAACGCAATTAGTAGAAAAAGTGAATGAGATAGAATTCAAATAGCGTGAAACATAATAAAATAATAACCCAAATGCACCACTTTGTATTTTAACAAGTTAAATAGAATTCAAAGGGATAATATTTGAATAATAAACAAACACTTTCTTATGCAACAAGTAATTAACATTGTAAAACAAAAGAAACATCCCATTATGAAACATGATATATTTCTGGATTTAAATCCTCACATGTCCTCATCGTTTTTGTGCGCTACGATCGGCCGCCTCAAAGTAAAATTAATAATAGATCTATTGTTTGTCCATAACGATTGTTTGAAGATTAATGGACCTTCTCCCTTTGTCTTTCCTGAGGCGGACTCAGAGAATTCCTTCGAAAGATTCGGAGAAAGAAGAAAGACAATCTAAATGGCTCGCCTTTTCTTTTACAGATAACCTTTCCTTTCACAAAACCGATAGCTAAAGCAATAGAATCGACTGGGATTTTCAGGATGAGGACCATGGTTATATGTAACTATTAACTGTTACTAGATTACTCTTTTTTGCTTTAATTTAGATACAGAAATCTTCATTTATTGCTTTTAGGCCTTGTTTTTCAATAAATACAAAACTGAAATTTCTAAAAAGAAAAATGGAGGCAAGGTGCATATAACTTCATTTAAAGTAAGAAAAGGAATAGTAATTTGGTTCTCCTTCAACTTAGGGTAATATCTTTTATCATCTCTAGTATTATTTTATTAGCTTATATGTTATATTTGTCTTGCTGTTAGACACTTCAAGCATTAAACTCTTATATCATTATACAATATCTCGAACCTAGAAAGGACGCGAAATACACAAATCAAACCTCAAAAATAAGCATTAACCCTTTGAAAAAATATTCTAAAATTCCGCAACAGCCTGTAGCAAAACAAACCCCACAGGTTCGAATGCCGACAGATAGAAGATGGAAAAAGAAACACATACACACGAAATATCCAAAGCAAACTTAATGATTTTAATATCGACAATTTAAATAGTTAGAATAAGTCATACAATATAAATTATGTTAATACAAGTGATTTTCTAATAAACTTTAATCAAATATTTATATATATACAATATATCGCAATAACAATTAATAAAAAAGTTCCCAACATCTCAGAATATTGCAGGTGCTTGGTACTCCAGCCCAAATCCTGTGCATATGAAACAAAAACTGGCAAAGTGGGGCTTTCTTTCAAATTTAGTTCATGTATAAAATATGCCACTTACAAGAATCGGCTACAAGGGAAGCCGCTTACCATGAAAATAGATGTTCCTTTGTGCATCTACGTGGCAGGATATTTTCTGCTAACTCACTGCACATCATTTTTGGAGGCAGACATAGCGACCTACAGTTCCCTCACAGCAGATAAATTTAATATCGTCGAATAGCTGTATGAAGAACAACCCCGTTTGGATTTGCAACATCTTTTTTTCTTCTTTCAGCCAGCTCCGAAAAACACTTCTCTCGATCTCTCTTTTAACCGATGATCCTTGATGTCTCCAACATCTATTTTTATATCTTTGCAGATCACATGCCAATTCATTCATTATTCGCTGGGTTTTCTTCATAAAATCCGCCCATGGGCCTGTAGGCGTTTTCATGTGTAGGGGCGAAAGCCGACACTTAATTCAGGTGCAAGAGGCAGCGAGTCCCTTTTGCACAATTTTTCCCCCAAAAAATGCGTTTATCAGCACATCCGCCACCAAAGGAATCTATTTATCGATCTTGAATCTATTCACCTATGAATCAATTCGAAAAAAACATCCCATTAATAAATACTCGAGCACTCAAATACGGCTTTCACAATTGTACCATTATTCCTCATATATTTGCACTATTTAATCTACCTGTAATATATAATTAAGCGTTTCATGGGGACTCAGGTCACCGCATACAAGCAATGCTAAATAATCTATTTTTATGCAGATTTTTTCAGAAACTACTAGCATATTGTCCTGAAATTTTTAGTTATTAAACACAAAATGACGGGCATTGTTTTGGGAAGCAGAGTTTTTCGTTTCCTTGATCCCTTTCTTCAGATCTTTCATCAGTTTTTGGTTTCCTTTACCATTTTCACCGTTTCTGATTGATTTATTATTCTTATTGGTACATTTAAATTTCCTTCATGAGCTTTCTCCTACTTAATATTTATTTAAATTTTTTCACATGCTAATAACTATATAATTACCAAATTAAATACTGTGAAATTTTTCTAAAAGATCGCATATATATTAAAATATTCAGTTTACTTTGAACTATCTGGGATTTTTCAAATAGTGTGAAATACTTACACTTAATTTTTTATTTCAGTTACTTTTGCAAGAAGAAAATACTATTACTTTTAAAAATAAATCTATGAATTTTTAAAATGTTTTCTGAATTAATCTGAAGTTAAAATTTACAGTTTATTTTCCTCGTATTTTATTGGGTTGGCAACTAAGTGTTTGCGGATTTTAAATAAGAAGGATGTTTACTTAAAAATATAAAATTATTCAATTAGGTATTGTCCGTTTTTGTGGTTGACCAGATCGTTGCTCATTCTTCAGTAAAAAATCACCATAAAGAAATTTGGCAAAATAACTATGACACTGAATTTTTTTCAAGGTATCATTCCCATATACGGCACATAACTTCTTGTGTGCTTGAGATGCGCTCTTGCCTTTTCGGAAATAATACACTCATGTTCATAAATTAAGGATAATTCAGAATCACACTGAAATTGAACTCTAAAATAAAATTTTCACCTGTAGAATTATCACACACATCCTGAAGAATAATATGCAAATTACAGGAAACCACCCGATGACGCGGATAGTACGTCACAATGACGAGAGTGTAAGAGAGGGGTATATAATGAATGGTGGCAAAGAAGTAAAATTGTTCACAAGCGCTTTAAAAGCCTTTTAGTGCAATAGCCGCATAGTTATGGCACAAAAGAAGCATTTGGATGATTTTTTACGTGTTAGAATTATCGGACGACTGGAATGTGGACGTACCCAGCAGGAAGTATCCGAGGAACTTGTAATCGCCCAGAGTGTCATCTCAAGGCTTTGGCAACGATTCCAAGATGATGGTAATGTGAGTAGATGTTACAGCACAGGTCGCTAACGAGTTACAACGCCGATTAAGGACCGGTATTTAGCAGTTACTGCCAAAAGAAACAGATGGAGCACAGCATCAGACCTGTCTCGTCAGCTACCAGCACGGCAGTTTCAAGGCAGACCGTGTACAGACGCTTACGGCACATTGGTCTATATGCTCGTAGGCCTGTCAGATGTGTTCCACTTACCGCAACTCACTGTCGCCTGCGATTAGCCTCGAGTAGAGAGCATGCCTTGTGGACACCGCAACAGTGATCTGGTGTGATGTTTTCCGACGAGTCCAGGTTTAGTTTGCAGTCTGATTCTCGCCGGACTTTCATATGGAGAGCGCCAGGTGCCCGTTACCACCAAGAGAACACCATTGAACGACACCGTTACGGTGGTGCAGGATGGTGTGTTTGGGGAGGAATTATTCTTGGTTCCAGAAATGACCTGCATGTTCAGAGTGCAACGATGACAGGCCACATCTATCGGGATGTCATTCTGGAACAACATGTACGTTTGTTTCGGGGCACCATGGGTGCTGAATTTCTGTTTATGGATGACAACGCTCGTCCTCACCGTGCAAACATTGTAGACGAATGCCTTCAATTGGAGGATATCACTCGTATGGATTGGCCAGCATACTCACCGGACTTGAATCCAATAGAGCATGTGTGGGATATGCTTGGCTGACGAATTGCAGCCCGTTAACCCCCTCCCACTTGTCAACCGGAACTTCGGAGGGCATTGCTTGATGATTGGTGTAATATTCCCCAAGATCAGATTGATAATTTGATACTCAGCAAGCCTAGGCGTTGTAAGGCCTGTATTGCATCGTCCGGGAGACATACTCCATATTAACCATCATACTAACCATGTTATACTGTTTTTTGTAATTAGGTTCTTTTTGAAATCTTGCTCCAGGGAGTAAAAATCACAATTTTTATTAATTATGTCAAACATATAGCATCTTTTTGCTCTTTACCTTTTGTTTAATAAATAGTTTTTACAAATAAGTCAAATTTGTTTTATTTCTGTCTCTTTCTTTGCTTGAACTTCATTATCCTTAATTTATGGACATGAGTGTACATCGAAATACGTCTGAAGGGAGCGTCTTGTTCTTCCAGCCTTAAATTGGGATCTTAAATTAGATGACGAAACTAAATATCTAATCGATACACTTTTTTAACTAAATTAATATAACCAAACAACAAGAAAACAATATAGATTAGGTGCTTTGAACCTGTTGACAAAACAAAAGAATGTGATAATCCCTGGACAAAATTTGAAATCACTTAGTTGCCAACGAAGTATTTAAATAGTGAACTTAGACATTTACAAATGTTTAACTTTTTTAAAAATTTTGATTTAAAAAAACTTAATAAAATGCCTAAATTTTTAACTTAATATTGAAATACAGCATATTTCCTACTGCATAAAAATATTTCATGTTTTATTTTCAATAACTTTAAAAAAAAATACATCACAGTTCAAAACTGCATTTTTAAGAAAATGCCATTTGAAGATAAAGCTAATGGCATATAGATTGCTTCTCTCTCCCTTTAAAAGAAAAACGTTTCAACAGACTTCCCATTTGAGTTGATGGATAAATGATATCTTAAAAAAAGGAATAAATCAATGAATAAAAAAAAAAAAAAATCAGAATCGATTTTATTTTCTTTCGATTTTTGAATACCGAATTTTCTTAAAATGTCCCTTTTCAATATGATTTGCACTTACAAACTTTTAAATATAAAATATTTATAATTTTAAGAATACGTGATTTTATAAAATATTTTTATAGATTGAATGCATATGGCTGAATTTGAATAAACTTTTAAATTAGAATAACTCAACAACCTTGTTAATAATTGAAAGTTCTAATTTCTAACAATTTGTAATAATGCAATTTTTTATATTGCATAAATACCTGATCGAATTATAAAATAGTTGCCCTATTTTGCAGCATTAATAAAGTCAGTATCTATAGGTATAAATATTGAATAAGGTTAAAATTTTAATTTAGTAAAATCTCAAAAAAATATATTTCAAAACTCTAGATTATGCTATAAAAGTTTTATTATTCAAAATTTCGCAATTTAGTACATCATATTGGAACTTTTTGAATAAAACAAACATTTCAATAAAAAAATATTTTTTTTCCTACATCAAACTTTAGCGATATCCTCCATAAGATCTCTAGCAGCCTAATAAAATTTAGCCTTAGTAAAGTTGTCAGAGTTAAAAGTCCTAAAATCAAGTGCAGAGCCTGTTGTCGAATGTAAAAGGTCCATGGCTTTAGCCGACGATCACAGAAAAGTACAGACAGAGTAAGTAGCTACACCCATGCGGTGCAAGTGTTTATTAAGAAAATCATGTCGTTATCAAAATCATTTGCTGTAAAAACTGCACGGGGCAAGTCCATTGGGATGGAAACAAGTATATTCCACTTTTCATCAAGGGAAAGGAGTTTGTTTGAAGGGTCTGTCTATCATCTTCTTTAAGTCATAACTTAATTGATGAAGGGATAAAGGAAATTGTGATTGCGCCAACCTACAACCCTTTTTGTCCAAGAGGTCGGCCTTTCTGTTTCCAGGCCCCCCGCAATGGCTGGGAATCCACTGAAAGCCAATCTCCTAGCCAGCAGCAATTACATTGGGCAGATTTATCTCAGCCTCTTCAACAAGGAAGCAATCATTAAGTGTGTAGGAGACTGTTGCCAAGATTGCAGCCTGGGAGCCAATAAAGATAACTATTTTATTAGGTTTAGTAGTTAGAATAAGTTAAAATATAAATTTAAACAGTAAATATTCATCCACTGTGTTAATATTCAATTATTCATAGAATATAAATGTGCTCTACTTTAAAACAAACAACAAAATAATGATAATGCACTAAAATATAAAAGTTTCTTTTCTTACTTACAACTTTACTTAATATTATTTGTAGTAATTTCTGAAAGATACTTAAGTAAAAATGAGCAATCATATATTATTCAACATAAATCATAATTTTATAATCTAAGGATATATTAAATCATATAAAAGTTTTAATAACAATGATAGCGTAAAAATAATTAATATCATATGAACGAACTTATTCCTATTCGTATTTGTTGAATCAGTATGCCGATTTATTTGAACCTGTCTTTCTTTAAAATTTTATTTTTCTCTTAAATATGGTTCCTTTTTGAATAAATATATTTTTGTGATTAATAATATATGGTATTTTTTTAAAAAGTTCTAATAAAAATGACAATGTAATGGTAAAAATAGATTATCATTTATTATTGAACATATATCACATTTTTATAACCTAAGTATTATTAAACCATATAAAAGTTTTAATGATAATGTCAACGTAAAAATAATTAACTACCATAGCAACGAACTAATCCTATTCTTTTTGTTGATTCAGTATGCAGATTTATCTTTCTTTCTTTAGTAAGATTTCTTTTAGCATGGACATTTATTTAGTATCTAATAGTATGTCTTTATAAAGAATAATTTAAATGTTTATAACTATTTTATTAAAAATACTAAGAATATTTTAAGAAGTGATAAAGTTTTTTTTTTCTATTTAAAAAAAAAAAAAAAAAAAAATAGATAAAAGTTTTTAAAACCATAAATCAGATCATAAAATACGACTTTGCCATTTCTTTTATTTTATTTATCATAAAGAATATCCACTTTCTTTATGATAAATAAAATAAAGGATAATGTGAAAGTCATATATTTTTTTATCAAAATTTATAGTAAAAGTAATTAAAAGTAATCTTCAAAGATATTTAATTTAATTATTTAGATTTATTTAATTAGTAATAATAATCTTATAGTCTTCTTTCTCTAAAGCAGCATTAACTATTACATAAATTATTTCACTAGTACTTTAAATTCAGACTAAAATATGATTTAAGTACATTTTTCTTCTAAAAAAATTCAAAGATATTCTCTTTTATTACTTTTTAAAACTATTTTTAACATGTAATTTTTTTTTGCTTTATTTTTAGTTGCTTGATATTGATTTCTAAGTCATTGTCTGTCTGAAGTCTTGTCTGAAATGTAAATTACTTTTGAATATTTCTTTTTCTATTCATCATTTGAAGTGACATCCAAAAACTTTCTTTTAAATTTACTTTTTGAAATCAGCTGCAAGCTTCTACAAAATTTTAAATAATGTTAAAAAGTTATGTATAGAAACGTTTCTTTATTTAATTCCTTATGTCACTTTATTTTAACTATTGTTTTCCAAAAATGAATGAAATAATGAATTTTGACAATATTTTAAATGAACTATAAGAGCAAAAGTTATTTTTAAAAAACTTTTTATCAACTTTAATTATTATTCTTGTCAATTTCAGAATTATGAATATTAAAAACTATATCAAAATAACTCCAATTGTATCTATATCAAAAGATAATTCTGAAAATGGATTATACATTATAATGTCGAAATATTTTTTGCAGAATATATTTTCATGTTCATTAAATTTATATTCAATATAACTATTATTTATTACCCAAATTGTTTGTAAATTTGTCCCTTAAAAGACAAAAAAAATTTCTTAAAAAAATTTACTAAAAACTTTGATGAAAATTACATTAAAATTTAATTTAATTAAAATTTAGATTTTCATAAAAATAAATATTTTCATCTGTGACATTCTAAAAGTAAATTAATATTAGGATAATATGTCCATCATGAATATATGAATGCAATGATCATTAACATAAATCAATTGTTGACCAGATTTAAAATAAGGAAAATTGATTTAATACAGATAACGCCAAAATTTATTCATCAGAATACTTTATTAAATCATTAATAAATGTAATCAAATCACTAATTGTCTTATTTGTGGATTAATTTAGAGTTAACTAAAATTCTTCCATCACAATCAATCAAATATAAAATTTCTCGCCTGAGAACTGAACTTTAATATGATTTCCAATCTTAACCGAGAAATGCTTTCAAAATGGACGAAATTCCCCAGATAAATCAAAAGACAATAACCAGATAAAGCTTTTCGAAAGCCTTCGCATTAATGCAACTAAGTTTGTAAACTCATGATGGTTCATGATAAATGAGTGCAAATTTCAGATCCTTCAAAATGATTGATTAAATTAATGCTTATTTTATTACTTATTCGAATATTAAACCATGTTAATCCTGTGTTGGTTTGAAAAAATTTAAATGGTATAACAAGAGTCATAATTTGAAAAAAACTTAATCATCAAATTGTCTATTGAACCATGAAATCTATTGAAAGCATGCTAACGCTATGCTATTCTACTGAAACTGAATGATGAAATTATGAAACTATTCTAACTATTTCTATTGAAACCATGCCAATCTATAGAACCAGGCTAATGCACTTCTTGGCATGCAAAAAATTAAATGGAACAGCAAGAACCTTAATTTGAAAAAATTTAATCACCAAATTGTGATAAGTTATAACATTTTTATATAACTTAAGCCTAAAGTAATATAATGAACAAATTTATTTAAAATCTCTATTATTACTTTAAAGAAAGCTCCAATATCATATTGAAATCTCAATTATTAGAAAAAATTATCTCAGTCTTAATCAGAAATTATCTCAGAACGAAACAGAAAATTTTCTTTCTTCTTAAAGAAAATTTCTTATTAAATTAGTTAATAAAACTTTCGTTTACTTCTGAAAAGAACAAACGATGATGAAAAGTTGTTTCTACAAAGGGAAATCTGTAACTCCTACCGATATTTCTATCACACTAAAAATGTATGTCACAAAATTACAAGGTGGATTAATGAACATGAGGTAAAGAAAAAAAGAATTAAAATCTACCAGGGGAGGATTATAAAAAAAAGTGAAGACGAAAACAGAACCATCATTCAGATTATTTAAATTTAAAATAAGAAATATAAGAAAAGAGAAATTATTCCTAAGAAAATATCACTTTATAGGCAACTAATTTTTAAATCCAAGAGAATAAATTAGTACAATTTCTGTTCACAAAATTCTTCTCCGTTCAAATAGCACTTGCATAAGCAAAATTCCACCAGCAAGGCTGGATTGAAGAAACCGATTTTCTACTTGAAGAACACATTAAAGACAAAGTACTGAAAAGTTCTTAAACGTTTTAATGAAATGGAAAGCACATCAACACAGATGCAAATAATAAATAAAAATATAAAAAATTTCAAAACCATAACCAATTTACTTATTCTGATAAGATAAAAAAAGTGTTCAAATGAGTGCAACGGAAATCATTTCTGACTTGAGGCATAGCTACCCTAATGTTATTGTTCTTTTTGAGTGTGAGATCCAGCCTTTAAGAAGAAGAAGGAAATCTTGTCTTGCTAAATGTTTTAGTAAGCATCTCAATTTTGGGGACCCGAACAGAACCTCCTCTCATCTCAAGAACTCGGAGAAGTAACCAAAGACTGAAGTGAAACAGTCCCTTTTCTCGAGCAACTTTGCAACCTCCTTGCCAGATTGAACCTCAATCTCTGAAACCATGCTTCAGCCCTGTCAGTGACTTTAGGGGCTTCCACTTTCCTACTGCGCTTTTGAACCCAGTTTACAAAAATGTTGGCAACACTGAATTCATGAGACAGATGAACCTTGACTAACACTAGCAATCAATTACTTAAATATGCGGTTCCATTTATACAAATGAACGGCAAGAGTAACTAAGGTTATTTTGGTAGTGGTATCTTCATTAGGACTTAAAAACTGTTACATTTAGACTTAAAAATAGAAATTTCAAACCTTGTTCTGTGTACTTGCCCTTTTACAAAATCATTACATCTTAAAATATATTTTATCAGTTTTATTCCATTCAGTGACATATAAATATGACATTCAACCCATGAACCAAAAGAAAATCATCAAATTATTGAACTTTACAGAAGAAAGTGAACATTCAATCATTTAAGAAACCGTTACCCCCCAAAATACAAATTGAATTCTCTGCGCCCATTCTAGAATTCTCAACTCTCTTTCAGTCACATCAAGGACTGGGTCATATAGACCATATCCCTGCGAGCAGCCTAAAGTGGGCTGCACCGACAAACGTTGTTACTCATTTAGCACTACCCAGGGCTTGAAGATAGGCTACAGACGCGAGTATCCCGTTAACTCACTATGATCCTATTAAACTGGGATTAAGTTTTAAAGTGGATTCAAAGCCCCTACAAACATCCATGGCACCGCCGGAACTCAAACCCGGTACCTGTGGCACCCAGCGCCACAGCGGTAGATACTCGGCCATCAGGCTCTAACCGCGAGCTAACATTTATAATAAAATAAACCGAGGGCTAACATTTCCGAAAAACACTCTCACCAAACCATTCTGGTCCTGCCATGAGCACATTAATTCTTTTATTTTCATTAAAAATACTATTTGATCTCATAAAAAAAATGATTTGGTTTAATTACGAAATTACAAAATAATTTAAATAAATTTTAAAGTATACAATGCCTTAGCAAAAGAATCTATTCTGATTATGAAAATGAATGCCTGTGGTTTTGCCTTAAACATTCCAGTAAATTTATTAACATTTAAGTAAATTTATTACAGGCACTGAGCTATCTCGTTTCATTACCGTGTACATTAATATAAATCAGAAAAATTAATATACAGAAAACATGACTTGAGGAAAATGGATATTAATTTAAATTAATTAGAATAAATGCATAACACATAATGATATTTTTTCCTAAATTACGTTTTTTAAATCTAATTAATTACTATTAGGAATAAGTGCATTTTACCTTAAGGTTATAATGAAATATCTGAATTAAAGTTAATATATGTAAATGAAGTATTCGAAATAAAATAAAGCGGGGTTTTTTTAGTAAATTGCATGCAGTAAAATTATTATACAGGAAATATTTATTCGTCACAATTATACTCCGAATAAATTTCTTTAATGTAATTAGATGTACAGTACTTATTTAAACATAAATCACTTTTAAGATTTTTTTTTAAAAATAATAACCATACAATTATGATAAGTTTTATTACACTTAAAACATTGCCCAGAATTAATTAATATATTTTAATAAAATTTCTTCAGATGAATGTGTCTCCCAAAATGTTATGCAATATTTCATATTTTAAATACTACTTTTGCAGATATTTTCTTCGTTAACTAAACTTCATGAGTAATTAAATATAATTTATGTTTAATTATAACACTGATAAATGCCAAAATAATTGCGTACATTTTAAGAATCTTTACAACTCAAAATTCATTAAAAACTTTACAAGATATTTTCTGTATTTTGGACAAATAAATTTAAACATTTCATACAAATTTTAATTAAATAAAATCAAAAAGATTTACTAATAATTTTTCATAAAAGAGATTTTGTTTTTATTAGTGCTTTTTTAAAATTCATTTCGATAGTTAAAATGGAACGAAATAACTCCCCGTTTCTCATTACAATCAGAATTTAATTGAAAAAAAAATCTTTTCTTTAAAGAAATTTCTGAGACACATGCCATTACTGAAAATAAAAAAAAACCTAATCTTGAAGAAAATAAATTCACACAAATATGCACATGGAAGAAATCAGAGGAACGAAATGAAATTTTGAACGAGTTTCGTTCTTTAAGTGACCTTCATTAATTTTAATTAAACTTTCATGCTAAAATATAACTTGAACTCAGCATTTTGTAATTAAAGAAGACGTTAAAATATTCTCTTTAATGATATTTTCGAAATCTTTCGTATAAATGAAAAATATCTGCTTTTTAGAAAATGTAATGAAAAGCAAGTCACACTCACAGAAGATGCATTTCATGTTATGGATTTATTAATAATTTAATATTTCTGTAATTTGTTATTCTAATTAAAATCTACTATTTTGAATTAAAATAAAAATATAAGTTCGATGAAAATAATCAAATTTACCATTGGCGCCGTATTAAGATTTGCTCAAAATATTCCTCTCAACAGTTTATAAATAAATAAGTAATTAAAAATATGTATTGGTTATTCCAGTTTCTTAGATGAATTTATAATAAAGTAATATAAATAAATCTTGTTAATACTGAATTTGAAATTTCAGAAGAAAAATTTAAGTTATTTATGTATTTTTAACAGAATTAAAAAAAAAAACTTGATGAAAAATTTCATATCTGTATTCTCTTTAGAATAGGATTGCAAAATTTATCTGAACGTGTTAGTTAATTATCTGTTAGTTTAATTATCTGAATGTTTTAGTTTTTCATTGGCATAAATACTTATTGCCAAGAAGTGTATTCCCTTCCCACCAAATATATAAAAAAAAAAAAAAAGAGAATGGAACTTTTAAAATTTTCATAATTATCATTACATGTTCACAAGAAGGGCCTTTGAAATATCTCAGAGGGAACTAAGAGATACTGCAAAGCTATTGATTAACAAAATTAATTAATATAATTAATTAATGACTGACACGAAATGTTTTCCAAACAGAACCAAAGATTTTAATCATAACTGATTCGGAATTATGAGCGGATAATAAATAAAATAATAAAACAAATAATAAATAAAATAAATAATAAATGAATAATAAGTAAGTAAATAATAAATAATAAATTATCAACAATAAATCTTGATTGCACAAATTGTTATTATAAAATTCCAATTAGTTCTACAGTTACAAGAAAGGATTGCATATGTAATTATCATTACTTCATCCATTTACATGGTTTAATAATAATACATAAATAAATTATAAGAATAATTTTAATTGAATATTAAAATAATAATAATTGCAATTTTTTATTATTTTATCACAATTATACCATTTGGAATCAATAAAAACTTTAATGATAGTCTTACATGAGCAAGTGAACTATGTTTAATTAAAATTTATTATAAGTTCACCCAATAAAATTACGTAATATTTTTTTGTATGGATCTTATATTTTCTAATCTAACGACATGCGTCTTAATAAACCAAGATTGATTTTCACTAGTCCTGAGACCATGCTTCCTCCTACATTATGATAAGAGCGCCACCATGTGGCATTCCTGGAGAAAGGGTTAGTCGATCTCGTGACTCTCACCCTAGAGAAAGTACAACTCCACATGCTCTTCCACTGAGAAACGCTTAGTTTACAGTCTCTCATCCTCAGAGGAAATGTATTTAACCGGACCCTGCGTATTAGGTGGCCTACAAGCTTTCACCTGGAGAGAAAGTATATTTCGTGGGCCCTGCGCGTAATCGAGTGTGGGTTTTTCGGCTTAGAAGTGGAGTCGTTCAACGAATCTATAATTATCTGTCTTTAATTTGTTAAATATTGTATGTGTGTGGTGTTAGTGCGTGTGTCAATAAAGCTGTGAGCTCTCTAACCAATGTCTCAAGTATCTCTACCCAGCCACACCCATTTACAATCTGGTTGCCCTTGCCTAAACATTACACTCCAGCAAATACAGTAATGAACAAATGAGCTTTGATTCAGGGGAATTGATGAAACAATTGCTTTTCAAATCGGTGTCAGTGTACGTCACGTGCAAAAGAAGGTGGGGTTTTCTTTACTGAAAATGAAATGTTTGCATGAATGTGATTCACTAAAAACTTATTTTGAATTAAAACTTCTGGTAATCTTAACAATTGATTTTTTAAACTCTATGTATACAATGGCATAAAATATTAATTATTTGGTAATTTTTAGGAAGTTAATTTAAATGTTTAAATAAAAAATGAGAAATGATTCTAATGAATTTTTCTTTAAATTTTATATTAAATTTATTCGATTTCACTGTTTAGTCAAATCGAATAAAATTAATAGTTTCAAAATAATAATTCAAATTATCCAATGATTATTATGTGATGGAATTTTCGAAATTTTATGATTTGAAATTTTTTTTTTCAAATAATTATCTATCTCATCATCG
The DNA here is from genome assembly GCA_021605075.1 of Caerostris darwini. Taxonomy (NCBI): domain Eukaryota; kingdom Metazoa; phylum Arthropoda; class Arachnida; order Araneae; family Araneidae; genus Caerostris; species Caerostris darwini. Next base: position 84,501 of record BPLQ01001317.1, read on the forward strand.
TTATTCTACTATTGACGTTTTATTTAATAATATTTCAGACAACGATTTTTCTAAACAAAGTTTTAAATAAATTTTAGCAGACAATTTCATAAGTAATTTATTTTCAATAATATATGAAATATTTTATTTATTATTCATTTCGAATATTCTTATGAATGTAGTTTGATAATTAACTTAATATTTATTACAAGCAACTTAATTTTTATTTTTTATTTATTTATTTATTTTAACCTATGTGTTTATTTATTTTTTACATCTTGCTTGATTAGTATTCTTTGCATTTATTTCCCTTTTCAAATCTTTGATGCTTACTTTTAATTTCTTTTAAGTAATTTTTGTATCATAATATTTCAAATGACATTAAATACATTTATATTTATTTTTTTTATTTTTTAATCGGTTGCTTAATTATTATATAGTTCAGATTAATGTAGGTAATAATATAGCTATAAATGAATATAATGTGCATTATTTTGTTTAAAAAACACATCATGGAATATGTACAAAAAATTACATTTGAAAGGTGTTATACAAACTAAAATTAAATTACGAATAGCAGCTGACACTAATAATAGTAATAAACATCTTAATGTTTTATAACTAACGTTCAACCAATTATATTGTAGAATGTAAAGATCGGATTAAAAAAAGTAATAATTTTAATAAATAATAAATAATTAAAATTTTAACTGTAATTTTTTTATATTTTAAATATAAATAAGATAAATATTAATATATTTTATATAAAATATATTTTAATTAAAATATATTAATATTTATTTTATTTATGTTTAAAACAATATATATATGTATTTATTTTATATATAATATATTTATTTTATATTTTATAAAAAAAAATTCTAGTTAAATGTATAAAAAAATTAAATTGAAAAAAATAAATCCTCAAGAAAAAATGCAGTCTCATAACTTTTGCAAAGAGTTTGTTATTGAAGGGGACAACTGATTCCTCTCAAATATTGAGAAAACTCAAATAAAATCATTATGTAGCATGCTCTAAGGTCACATGTGTTCGAGTTCACGATATAATTCAGGAGTGGGCAACCCAAATGATCTTGCGGACCACTTTGGAAATGCATCTTAACTCCGCGGGCAGCATACAAAATTACACATCCCTGTATCAGATTTAGGCCCATTATAGGCATTTTTTGAAGTGAAACATTGAATCATAATAAGTTAATGATTTTTGTGTTTACTATTAGTCTTGCATGTAAGCATAGATGATATACTAATAATGATACTAAACTCACATTGTAAAGAAACACTCAAAATGAAATATAAAAAAAAAAATTATGTGTGCAGCAAAAATGATGTAACACTTATTCAAATGATATAACAGTCAAAATGAAATATAAAAAATATATCAATATGAATGAAATAAAAAAAATGAAATCATGAAAAATATTTATTTTAGTAGTGTGTTTCTCCACTCTTTCACTCAGTTTTTGCAAATCGATCTTCATTTGGATATTTGTTATGTTTGAGCGTGTTTTGTGTTGGATCCATTTCATTTTCGAAAAAAAAAAAAAAAGATTCGCAGGTGTAAATTGAACCCAAAGCGCTAACAACTTTTTGTACCAGATTTCTTTAACTGGAAAATTTCTCTTTAGTGACGTAAGCGTTAAAAAAATCTATTTTTGATTCTGATGTTTCAAAAATGTGTTTTACTTCAATATTGCATTGTAAGTCAACTAGTCCAATTCGGCTATATTCTGGGGCCGACTCTATTTCAACATGAAAAGGAGATGAATATATTTCAAAACCTTTGCTGTATTTGTCTAAATCTAAATTACTGAAACGACTTTCAAAGCAGCTGTAACTTTTCTTATTCCTGTTGTATATATAATTTTGAATGTATGGATCCACACATAATGTTTTTTTTTAAACGTATTGATTTTCACTACTTTATCCATTTTAAAACAAATATATTTTTTTAAAGTGTGATGAATCTCACTGGCCGGAAAAACGTTCAAGGCGAGTCGCGGGTAGGCCACCCTAGATCTAATTAATGTTTATCTGGTTTTCATATCTCGATAAGAAGGGTGATGCGAAGTTAGAAGAACTTAATTATTTTCTTAATAAATTTCTTGTTTACAAACTGGAGAAAGTGATATCAACGTCCTCTCGTAAGCTCAAAATAAATTCACAAAAACAAAAAATGAATAAATTTTGAAACGATTTTGTTTCTTTTATATCTGCTAAACTTTTCATGATAAAATTTAAAAAAAAGAATCTGCTTTAGTTTTTGATACTACAAATCGAATCAAATAAAATTTGTTGGGTTACGTCTCAATATTTTATAAAATGTTGTTCATTCCTTTGTGTGTTAAAAACCTCAGCATCATTTCTTTAAAGGTATTTAACATTTAAAAGAAATACTTACAGAAAATTAATTAAAATTAAGTTTTTTATATTGGGAAATATGTTCTTTCAATTGATGAATAAAGATTTAAAAAATATTAAATAAAATGCGAGATTTTGTTTAATATAAAAAAATACTATAATATAAAATATAATATATATGTGAAAAAAAATACGAATTAGCAGTCAATTAACTATGCTAAAAAGTTTTGTTAATTGCTAGTTTGCCACTTAATTTAATTCCCTTAGAATCATATCTGTGAAGATCTAATATAATTATGAAAGTTCTTAAGGTGTCTCTTTTTTTTTTTGGGGGGGAGAGTTTTGGTTCTGCAGTCATTCTGTGCACACTTTAGGCTAATTAGACCGCGACCTAGTATTTATCGTGGATTCCGAACCCCTTACAAAAATGCATGAACTCTGTGGTACGAAAGACCAGGCATCTAGCCAACTGGCCATCAAGCCGCTTTTTTAGGAGGGAGGGGAGAAAAATGGGCTATTATACAATGACTGTACTATTTTTAACTTGATAAAATTAAAGATTAAAAAAAATAAAAATTTTATCTTACTAATGATATTCATCCAATGACAACGTGATTTTGAATTTCTTGATATAAATTCATTATTTTTGCTTTAACTTCGTGTTACTTATAGAAATCCCACAAATATGAAAATACTTACCAGAGATATGTTTATAAAAAAGGGTAATTTTATAGCTTCTTCTTTTCTATGGGCACAACAGCCCCGTGATGGGCCAAGATCGTCTGCCTACTGGCAGATTTCAAGCTAGAAGATGTTACCTTTTTACAGGACGGGGTTTTCATCCCTACACCTAACAGACCAGGACCTACGTTTTAAAATGGATTCCCAACAACTATAAACATCCACGACACCGCCGGGACACGAACCCGAAACCAGTGACTCCTAGTACCAAAGCTATTATCACTAGGCCATTCACGCCCCAATTTCATGTCTGCAAAAATAAATAAATCAATTGCTGTAAATAAGTGGATAATAAAAGAGAATGACTATGAACAAAAAAGTACATTTTTTCGCTACACAAAAAAATATGTAAAAAAAACCTGTGTTTTCTTGCGGATAAAAAATGATATTTGTATTATGAGCAAGGATTTTTTTCTTTTTTTACACGGAGCGAATTTTTATGAAATCGTGTTTTTATTGTAAGGATGAAAGAAACATATTTTCTCTAACTGAATGCTTTTCATTTTGGGAATATCATTTCTTTGGTTTGTTTCTAGTAGTTAGAGTGTACTTAACAGGCATTCCTCTTCTTCTTCATTGGCACAACAGACCTATGTTCATTCAATGCTATCTGCCTACTGACAGATTTCAAGACAAGAAATGTATAAATAAGGGTAGGTTTGTCAGGCTTACGCAGTATATAGTACAGTCTCTTCCTCTCCAAAAATCTCTCTTTAAGAAAATCTGTCAAAAGAGAAGGAGGTCAACTTTCTTGACTTCTCATTGGAGTGGGCACTTCCTCATCCCGTGGTCTGCAACCAATCACGATGCAGCAATGCATGATCCATGACACTGATTATCTGCTGTCAGATTTGAGTGATGGATTGTTATTATGTACTTGTTGAATATACATACCTCTCTTTTGGGAACAGAAATGTTACGACTTTTCTCGCGGGAAAAATGCTACAATACTCACATAAAATAGAAAGTGTGTCACATCGAACAATAGGATTTATTAATCTATTATAGTTCCTTGTAATTTTAACTTTCATCATTCGCAAACGTAGGACAATTATTTTTTGATTCTATTTCCTGCATGTTGTAATGGAGCACTACAGGAATCCCTCAGAGGTAAACACTCTTGGGTAACGTTGAATCATTTAAACTTTTGTTGTATCGATTCCAAATGATATAATCTCGCAGTAATTGACAGCTTTTCAAAAACAAAATAACCACAATTAGTAACAGTTAGGAACAGAATTATTTACTTTCATTTATCAGTAGTATTCTACAAAATGTTCAATTACGTGGTGTTGAATGTCACTTTTGTTTCACGAGCAATGAGTTTCGTTAAACTTTCGTAAGCAGCTTTCTTACATTTAAATTGAAAAAAAAATAACTTTTAGACGATATAACGTGATCAATAGATCAACGTGTTTTATTTCTAACGAATGCTTTCTTTTTCGTAACTTTGCTATTTCCGCCAATTTTAGCGCATTTCAAAAAAAAAAATATATATTTTTGTCATGTAGCCTTTACCATCTTCCTTCACACGATACTATATTATGATAAAAAAAAATCTGATTTCTAATATATATTTAACTGCATAAATGAATTTAGAAAGATAATTTTTTTTTTCATTTTCCCTCTAACATCTCTGGTAAACTATTTATTATTCATACCGCTTAATATTTTTTAATGAAAAAACTCATCAGGAAACATACTTTTTTATTTTATATAATTATTGAAATAAAATAGGATTTGCATTAGGGTCAATTTCACTTTACTTTACAGTAGTAGATGTAAAAATATTATTTCAGAATACATTGATCAGTTAAAAAATGTCATTTACACAAACAGAAGTTGGGACCGTTATGGCCAATTGGATAGCTATCTGACCTTTGGTACAACGACAACGCCTATTTAATTTGTACACATTTAAATATATATATATATATATATATATATGGTCATCAGAGCTGAATTGGAAAAATATAACTGAGCATTTCTTTATACAATACATATTATACACTGAAGTGACAAAAGTCATTGGATAGCAATATGCAAATTTTCAGATGGCAGTAGCATCGCGTAGAACAGGTATAAATGCGCAATGCTTTCATTTCTGTTCAAGTTATTCATGTGAAGAGGTTTTGACGTGATGATGACCGCACGACGGGAATTAACAGACTTTGAACGCGGAATGTTAGTTCGAGCTAGACGCATGGATCATGCCATTTCGGAAATCGGTAGGGAATTCAACATTCCCAGATCCACTGTGTCAAGAGTGTGCCGAGAGTATGAAATTTCAGGCATAACATCCCACCATGGACAGCGCAGTGGTCGACCACCTGCAGTTAACGACCGAGACCGGCGACGTATGCAAAGAGTCGTAAATTCTAACAGACAAGCAACACTGCGTCAAATAACCGCAGAAATCAATGTGGGACGTACAAGGGACTTGTCTGTTAGAACTGTGCAGGATAAATTTGGCTTTCTTGGGCTATTCCAGCAGAAGACCGACTCGAGTGCCTTTACTGACAGAACGACATCGCTTGCAGCGACTCTCGTGGGCACGTGAGCATATCGGTTGGTCCCTAGATGAATGGAAAACCGTGGCCTGGTTCGATGAGTCACGATTTCAGTTGGTAAGAGCTGATGGTAGGGTTTGAGTGTGGCGCAGACCCCACGAAGCCATGGACCCAAACAGTCAGCAAGGCACTGTTCAAGCTGGTGGTGGCTCCGTAATGGTGTGGGCTGTTTTTTCATGGCATGGACTTGGTCCTCTGGTGCGACTGGACCGAACATTGACTGGAAATGCTTATGTTCAGCTACTTGGAGATTACTTGCAGCCATTCATGGACTTCATGTACCCAAACAACGATGGGATTTTTATGGATGACAATGCGCCATGTCACCGGGCCACAACTGTTCGCGATTTGTTTGAAGAACATTCTGGACAATTCCAACGAATGCTCTGGCCACCTAGATCGCCCGGCATGAATCCCATCGAGCATTTATGGGACATCATCGAGAGGTCTGTTCGTGCCCAAAATCCTGCACCATCAACGCTTTCATAATTATGGACGTCTATCGAGACAGCATGGCTCAATATTCCTGTAGAAGACTTCCAACGACTTGTTGAGTCCATGCCACGTCGAGTTGCTGCACTTCGCCGGGCGAAAGGAGGGCCGACACGATATTAAGAGGTATCCCATGACTTTTGTCACTTCAGTGTATATGTAAAGAAATGCTCAGTTATATATTTTCAATTCGCCCTCTGGCCTTTAGTACCACAGGCTACAAGTTCGAATCCTGGTAGTGGCATAGATGTTTTTTAGTGTTTCGGAACTCAAATTAAACTTAGATCCCTGTTAAATTAGCTTAAAGTGTGCACAAAATGACCGTAGAGTAAAAACAGAAGGCAACAGAGAATAATTTACTTTTTATAAAATGCATTTCCCTCATAGATTTATTAAATTATAAAAATTTATTTTAAAAATGTGTTATTTTCGATTCATTAATTTAATATATAAAATGAAAAATATTTAAATATATATACTTACAGTATCTTAGATAAACCAATACTATGTATTAATTTATTTATTGAAATCAGTGTAATGATCAAATAGAATTCTTTTAAAGCACATATATTTACGAAACTCTTTGATAATAAATGTAACAAAGTAATATCAAAATTAGTTAATTAACTTTCAATAACATATTGAAAAATCAGTGCGTAAAAGATTGACGCTAAAGTAAATTATAAACTTAATTACAGATATTTTTCGAAATTTACTAAAATAAATTAAGACTGTTTATTAAAAATGTCACATAAAACTCACACAGTTAATAATAAATAATGCTACACAAAGTGTTTTCATGAATATATAATTTTTAACTGATTTTGCGAATACTTAATTATAAAATCAAAGCATTCAGGCGGAAGAAATTTCACATTCCATTACTTAACTACTCTTAACCAGCACTTTTTATTCTCTTTTCATTTAGTTAAATGAATTCGATGATTGCTTTAATTACGTTTCATTAAGCAAGACATCAAATAAATAGCCTTTAATTATCCTTATTACAAAAAAATGGATTAGTCCTTATCAGTTAAAAAACCAATTTGTAGGATCGGATATTTAAAAGACATGAAAGAGATTAATTTAAGTCCGCTTTGATATTTGTTACCCATTGCATTCAAGCGTTCTGTAAATGCAATTAAGTCGCCTCTTTTAATTATTCCTTTTAATTTTGCCTAACATTAATTAACTTGAAACATTTTATTTTTTAAACTGGGCAAATCAATTTGTGACTCTTTACATGAAAGTTGCCTACATGTAAAGTTTGTGGAAATGAAGATGAGAAACGAATGCAATTTAATACGTAGTGCCTTGTTCCATTGATAATGTGTAAGTGCACGAAATTTTAATTCATTTTTGACAATGTGGAAATATTACTGTGAATTTCTTTGTAAGTATTGAAAAATTATTCTTTTTTACTTATTATATAAAATTATTTTTTCTGTATAAAATAAGCTAAATATACATTGGCAAGAAAAGAAACGCTAAGTTATACATACAGTGAAAAGAATCGCCAAGTTGGCGACAGTTTAATTCATTCTTGACAATGTGGAAATGGTTTTAAACTTCTTTGTAAGTATTCAAAAAACTTTCTTTTTTATTTATTATGCAAAATAACTTTTTCTGTTTAAAATAAGCCAAATATACTTTGTATTAAGTGAAAGAATGAAAAGTAATGCCAAGTTGGCGACATTTCTGACGATGCCAGTGATTTTTTTTTCTAGTTATATCTTTGTGATCAAAATAAGGAAAATCTTTTTTTTATATTCTTCGCATTGGAGTTTACGTAATCTTGTTTTATATTATATAAGCTATATATTTTATATATTATATATTATATAAATCTTAGATATATACTCTATACATTTTTATTATCAAATATTTTTAAAACAAATCAATTTATAATAATGAAAAAGAAACTTCGTATGCTGTCTTTCTAAGTTTATATTTCATAAAATCTATACCGTTGTTACTCTAATGCAGCTGGCAAAACAGAGAGAGTTAGTATTTATGCCATCAGCAAGGGCTGCACAGCTTTTACTCATTGAGCACTACACATGGGCCACGTGTAACTTGAAGATGGACTGCGGAAGCGAGTCACACTACCCCATATATGTAATAAAATAAAAAATATATACTAAAATCTATACTTTCCAAGTGAATACTATATTGTGAATTCATATGTATATGCTATATCATATATCACTTGAGAATCACATATTTATAACTGGAATAAATGTTTATCCACATATAGAAACAAATATTAAGAAATGTCGAATTTTTATTTTTATTTTAATACTATCTTATATAATATTATAATAATATGTAACAGGGTTAATTATAAATTACATACTGAAACAATTGAAATAAACTTGATGTTCTTTCTATTAAACATTTCTAAAGCATTTTTAAAAAAAAAAAAATTAAACGTTCTTAAAAACAAATTCTAAAATAAAAATTAAAGCAGTTGAAAATATTAAAAAAATTTGTAAATTATATTTAAGCGCTTGTTGTGCCATTGTCTAGACATACGATTATAACTATTTAAATAAATGAAAATTCTATTTCTCAGTAAATTGTTTGATTAAAAATTACTGGAACATTAGCTACTTTTCAAATTTAAATTCCAATAAAAATGTGTAGACTGAGGTACACATTCAAATTTTATGTCTGCATATTTTTTCAAAATATATTCTTCTAAGACTAATTTTGCCGAATAACTTATTAACGAAAGCTGAATAAATATAAAATGGCGAGGTGAAAAATGAAGACAAGCCCAGCTTAAATTGCCCAATTTGAAATCCCTCGAAGGCCGTAAAGTCTTAAATTAACGTAAGATACAATTTCCACAGCAGTTTAAGCAATTATGAACTTACTAGAAAATTTTATTGACTGTGACATTTTTTACATGTGCATGACAAAAATTCTTCGTGTCTTATGAAAAATTTATTTATATGCATAATTGAAATAAAGTGAAAAATTAAAAAAGAACGCCAGTGAAATATAATAATTATATAAATAAATAGTTAAGAATTATTTAATTTTAATAATTATTAAAAATTAATAATTTTTAATTTTAATAATTTAATAATTATTTAATTTTAATAATTAATATTTAAAACTGTTTTCTTCTTAGTTGGGTTGAGTCTTTTTTAGGAATTAATATAAAAATAATTATATAATGTGATGCAAAAATAAAATGTTTTACAGATGTATAAAACTCTAAATATGATTTTAAACACGAAAAATGTATAGTTTTTTCTAAATATTAAAATATTAATATTTATAATAATGCAGATGTTTAATTTTATACGATGTTTTTATTTTTCTAATCAATCAAGGATTGGGGCCTGAATGGCCGAGTGTCTAGTGTTCGGTGAAACAGGTTTCGCGTTCGAGTCCCGCCGGTGACATGCATGGGATGTTTGTAGTGGGATACGTTATTATAATCCACTTTAAACCGTAGGTCCCGGTCTACTAGGATCATAGAGCGTTGTCTTGAGGTTGAGTCTGTCTTCCCGGTCTGTTTAGCTCTCGAGTGCACAAGATGACAGTAGAGCGACAAACCAAACCACAATTAACTGCAAACAATATTTAACACACAACAGGTATCACATTTAAAGACATATACTTATACATTCGTGGAAGGATTCCACTTCTAAGGTGAAAACCCTCTTATTTCCTCTCGGGATGGGAGATCATAACTTACAGCAGCGCAGGTTGCGCCGTGCATCCTGTCGGGTGAGAGTCTCGATGCCTACTGATCATTTCTTCTGAACGCCACAAGGGGTGCTCTTGCAGTGTGTAGGCGGGAACATGGTTATAATTGTTTAAAAATTTTATTCTATATGCATTGAACGTATACCAAAATTTATAATGTATAATGTACATGTTGGTTTCCTTTTTTAGAAATTTGTGAAATGCAAACATATGTATAATTTTTGTTTTACTTTTAGAAATTTGTAAGATAAAAAAACAATGGATGTTATCTGATGGAGTGTGCTGTTTACAAAGTCGCGTCACAGAAAGAAAATTTCACCAATTGAGTCGTCTGGGTGTTTTGTTGAGGACATTTGAAAAAGATTAAAAATTTACGTCAAAATATGTTATTCGGCTCAAGAAATAGTTCGAAATACATTTTGAGAGAAAATTTTAAAGACGCGCCATACTATGTTTACAAAAATAAACGTCTTTAAATCTTTTTCGCTGTTAAAAATCGAAAACTATTTTGAAATATGTTTACAGCGTTAGCTTTGAATTATAAAGGCATATTTTATGTGAAGAATATATTCCCCATAACAAAAGGTTGTTCTTTAATTAAGTTAGTAATTGTATAGCGTCTGCTTAGAAATACATTCATAGATCAAATTACTTGTCAAAGGGGAATAATTAGAGATTCGTTAATTATTGGAAGCATTTATGTTAATAATTATATTTAATCCATAGTGCTTTCAAATTATAATTACTATTGTTTTTAAATGTTTGTATGCATCGTAGAAATAAGTTAAAGCCTTAACAACTGAAATATAATTGCTTTAACTAGTATAAACAACCATATTAAAATTTAAGCAATGATAAGTAAGTTAACTATTTTAAATATTCAATAGAGAACTTAAAAAGTATAAATATGTTTTAAAATGTAATTAGACATAATAGCAAGTTGTATTTCCATCAATAAAGTATTTCATTAGTTTACTTGCAGTCAAAACAACGATTAAATAAAATAACACATAAACAATATGTTAAGGAACCATAAGGCAAAGCGGTTTAAATCGTTTATTGGCAAAATAATTACATTTTAATAGATTTAAAGCTTTTAGAAAGACAGATTATATTTATTTAAGGTCTCACTTTGAAAATAACATTTGCATTTATTATAAAGTTTCACTGCGTAAATTGTATCACAAACGAATTATAATGAATTATTAGTTTGCAAAAGTTTTATTAATAATTTACTTATTTCAAAACATTAAATGGTTTCTTACAATATATGAAAGAAATTATAATTACTTAAACATTTTGTTTAAAATTTTTTACAACAATAAATGTAAAAATAAAATTATTTATAACAATAAATGTAAAAAAATATTTTGCTTTAAATTTTTTACAATAAATGTAAAATATATTTGTTGTTTTAAATTATTTACAACAATAAATGTAAAAAAATATTTATTGCTTTAAATTATTTAAAACAATAAATGCAATGAAATACTTCTAAAGATTATGCGAAAATTAATTTCAATGTTTAAATTCTATCTTCAAAATTAATAAATATTGTAATATTTTAAAATATAGTTAAGGGTAAAATAAGCCCGAAAGTTATTTAAGCTAAAATGCTTTAAACTCTTTGTAGATATACATTTTAAATTATTCAAAATCATCTAAATCCTAAGATTTTTAAAATTTTTAGTTGAAACAACATCCTACATATTTGACAAGAAAAAAATTAAATTATTTATTATATATAATATTTATCCTATAATTTCTTCGTAGTTTCAAAATATTTAAAATTTTTTATTAATGGAGTAAAAATCATTAGTGCTTAAATGTTTCTTAACTTTATGCAAAAAACATTACAAGTTTCATTTCCTAAATTGATTTCTTTTAACAGTAAATCACTGTGTCTGTTATATTTTGACAAAAAAATTTATTTATTTACCATTTAAATTTTTCATAATTTATATTTTGTTGTGGTGCTTATATCTAAAGTAAATAATACTTTTACTCTTTAAAAAAAAGATTATTAGTTTTCAGGTTAAATTATGCATAGATATTTGAATAACCGACTATTAATAAATAATTTCCAAACATTTTAAATTGAAGTAAGTATCCGCCATGCATTTTTCAAGAGAACTCTATAGAGGATCACGTGGGGAGAGAAAAAGAAAAAAAATGTTTAAATAAACTTTACTCGGGAATGTATGGCAACAGTCAAGTTTTCTGTCGTTTTAAAATTACAGGTTAGTTAGTCATGACTTTGTTCGTTGTTTATGCTCTTCTTTCCGATCATTTTTTTGTAGTCACTACTTTGCGTTGTAGAAAATAAATGATATGTTTCTGGTGTACTCGCTCAATTCTAACTTCTAATAATCATATTCACCATTTTTCGGAAGTTAAATTTAATAATAAATAGACTTATTTAATAGAAGTTTTAAATTCTTCATCATCTCTTTATGGATGATTATTTTTTTTTGAAGATATTTTACATTTTTTAATTTTTAAGTCTATTGATATAGATTTATTATTTTCACTTATAAGATAATTTTAAAGGGATTTTTTTTTCTGAAATTGTGGGTTTGAATTTTTACAAAAGTCTTCTGACAACAATGCAAAGATAGCACATTGGTGACATCTTCCCGCATTAGCATTGGCTAATGCCCTGGCCACAAGCTTCAGGTTCGAATTCTGGCGGTGGCATAGATGTTTGTTGGTGGTTCGGAATCCACGTAAAACTTTTGGTCTAATTAGCCCAAAGTGTGCACAAAATGACGGTAGAGCGACGAACCAAACCGGCATTAGCTTGTGTAAAGACCATTTCTGTCCACCAAACATTTTGCTATCTTGATGAATTGAGTAAAGGAATTTTTTTGATATCGTACCAATATTTCCGTACCAAAAGTTAAACTTCATCAAAACTTTAAAAATTTAGTTATTCACAGATATATTAGAAAACAGAGCAAACCTGAAAATTGTTAAAACGTTTTATTCACAGCTGTACTACTAGATAGAGAGCATTTTATTAAAAATCATGAAATTTTAAGAATCTAATGTACACAGATTCCTATGATTCTCTAACTTTTATTTAACAACCCAATTATTTATCTTATTGACATTTATGATCCATAATGCAAACCACGTTATCTTCATTTTCATTCTTTTAACAGTGAATAAAAGTGACTTTTAATTTATTTATTTTTTTTTTTTTTTTTTGTGGTAAAAGAGTAAATAACGATGAACTCTTATTTTAACGAAGTCTTCAAATGTAAGGTTAAAGATTCATATATTCTGGCTTTTAGTCATTTAAGTTCCTTAATTTAGTGAATCCAAATTAAAAAATTAAAGGGTTGATATCGATTGTCAAGAAAACAAATTATCCGGATTTAGGATCCTTCCGTAATATTAAATATTTTCTTAAAATATTCTGTTCAATACACATTGTGGTCCAAGAAAATATTATTGCGAACAGTATTTTCTCCAAATTGCATGAGCATTGCTAGAAACCCATCAAATGAATTTGAACCACAAGTTCCGAGGTGCATAAAAGGGGAATCAATAAGAAAATGCCAGAAAGTTTGTCCACTAGTACTGTAGAGAAGTTTGCGAATACTCCAGACATCGAATAAATTGCACCGAATCTGTTCGGAATTGTACAGAAAAAGCTCCCTAATTAATAAACAACCACACTATAAAAATTACAAGAGTCTTTTATTTATGTCCGCCATTCCTACACCTACTTCCGTTGCTTCTGTCTCTACACCCACTCACTTTGTTGGCAACTCGTAAACTGACTAATCTGACCAAACAAACTCACAAACTTCGCCTGAAGCCTATGATGCCAAACTGGCAATTTACTCAAATTCGCTCGCAAATTTTCAAGTCAGTTCAACTAACATTAAATATTTATAACATATAATAGCGTTATGTATATTTTTTGCAGAGAGCATTGTCATAAACTCACTAAATACTATAAAATACGATAATTTTTAACCAGTTCATAAATCTTGATCATAACTTTTAACCAGTTCATAACTCTTTATCATAACTTTTAACCAGTTCATAAATCTTTATCATAACTTTTAACAAATTCATAATTCTTTATAGTAACATTTACGATAACTTTTAACCAGTTCAAAACCCTTTATCACATTTTTTAACCAGTTCATAAATCTTTTACCATAACTTTTAACCATAACATAATCGTTTTAGTAGCGGATGACATTAGGATAGAAGATCAAATTTCTCCATATCACATAAAAATATGAATGTTCTTTTTATAATTGAAAATTGTTTAATTGAAACAATTTTATAAGAAAATATTCATTTGACTTCTTTATTACATATAATTCAAATCTTATCCAATGCATTATTACTGGTTGTATTAAAATATAAAAATTAAAAATATGTATTAATATTGCTCTTCGAATAGGATCGACATTTTTGTTTTATTTTTGTTTTTAATATTTCAAAGTTAATATAATACTGCTAGATTCTCTGAAATCATATCAAAACTCAAAACATTAAAAAAAACGATAAAGGAGGCATTTTATAGAAAAGAAATTCCAACTAAGAATTGTCATCCTGATATTCGATATTGAGAACCACTGTCTCTTTTTGCTTCGTCTTCTACTAGATACGTTATTGTCGTTTTAGATAAAGCAATAATGTTTAAAGCTAAAGCAAATCAGCAAGCCAACGTCGAGGCAGAAAGATTGGTAGAGCAAAATGAAAAAAGAAATCGTGTTCTAAGAATGTGGAACATGAAATAAAAACGACATGATATAAACAAAAACCACTCAAAAGAAACCCAAGAAGCTTTCTAAGAGATTGCAGAACATGGAAATATACACGTTCATTGAATATATAAGTATATATTTTTTTCTTTTATACCATCATAACCTTTGGAAAATACGTATATTATTTTGAGTAAATAACTTTACTGAATTTTAGCAAAACAAATAAGTTTATTTTACAAAAAAATATCACATTTAAAAAATTGATTTAAAAAACTATGCAAAGTCTCTATTTTTAAATTACATTCTTTTAAAAATGCAATAAAATGTTTTGTATATTTACATCTTTGGTTGCGTATATAGATAGAATAATAATATAGAAATATATAAATATTAATAAATAAAATATTGATGAAAAGAATAATAATAATTAAAAATATCATCTTAATTTTTATTATATTCTATAAATGACCAAATAATTTTAAATACAAAAACGAGTAATAAACTTCAAAAACACAAAATGAAGAAATTTAACATTTAGATACAAAACGGGGCTTGAATGGCCGAATGGCTAGCACTCTGGCGCTCGGTGCCATAGATGTTTGTAGCGATTAGGAAGCCCCTTTAAACTGTAAGTCCCGATCCAACAGGATCGTAGATCTCTGTGAGGGTAGTGTGATTCGTGTCCGGAGCATGTCTTCAAGCTACACGTGCCCCTGGATAGTGCTCAATGAGTCACAGCGCTGCAGCCCTTGCTGATGGCATGAAGATTAACGCTGCAGTAGAACAACATATTGATAATAATAATAATAAATAATATATAGATGATAATAATAAATAAACTCCAGAAATGACATTATTTTAAATAGTCTTCAAAAACACAAGATGTAAGAATTTCCCATTAACATACAAATTCCAAAGATATTCCTAGAATATTGAAGAACGTAAGTAAATAAAGGAAATTCGTATGTTTTAAAGCGCATGATGGCTGAGTTCTGGTGTTCGATGCCACAGGTTTCTGGTTCGAGTCTCGGCAATTCCATGGGTGTTTGTAATGGTTCGAAATCCATTTTAAACAATAGTTCCCAGTCTATATACTACTATTACTACACCACATCCCTGTACCTAGAACTGAATGTACCCTTTTAGAGTTTGGGAATGATGTGAGTGAGAATTCTGATTGAACGATCTACGATCTGTGATGATCTACGATCCTATTAGACCGGACTTATGGTTTAAAGGGAACTCGGAACCACTGCAAACATCCATGGCACCGCCAGCATTAAAACTCTAAACCTGTGGTACCGAGCACCAGAGAGCGAGCCACTCGCCCATCAGGCGGCCCCTATCTAATATGATTGTAAAGCGTTGGGCGTATTGCTGCCAAACCTATGCCGTGAAAAGAAAACCATCTCATGCTTCGAAATCTGCCAGTGGGCAGACGGCCTTGGCCCATCATGAGGCTGTTACGCCATTGAAGAAGAGGTATGTTTTGAAAGCACATGTTCTTTTTCGAGTTCAAAAACCATCAAAGTTGTTGCAATGGTTCCAGAAGTTGGTGGTAGAGACCATCATGCCTTTGCATCGCGTTGTCATATTTCATGACACTGCAGCTTCAGCGTATACTGAAGCACTTCAAATCATTTCTACGATAAGAGAAGGCTGGACTAAGCCATTTATTTTAAGTTCAAGACATACTCTTCAGAAGAGCCTTAAACAATGAATATCTTTTTACGTCAACGAGTAAACAAATATTTCAATGATTTCCTTCTGTTGTTGTTACTAATTCTTCTGGCGCAGGAAAGCCTACATCAGGTTAAGGAGACCCCGTTGCAAATGGGCCATGGCTAAGGGTAACATGCAATGCAATTTTCTTCCCAATTTAGGACAATATTTACAAGTTCTTTGATCTTTTAATTGGCAGGGTAAACAAAGAATAAGTCAGAATCCTCTTAGCCCTGAATTACTTTAATGTCGTCAAAATATTTTTTACGAGTTCTATAAGATGACTCTTATTTTACCATAAAGTAAAAAAAGACATTTGCCCAAAGTGTTTTCTAAGCATCATTTTGGATGGCATTTTGGTCAAAGACTACTTCAGGGGGAAAAAGATCTTCATGCTATGAAATCGTTCTAATATTTTGGTACCAGAACAGGATGTACTAGATAATGAACAGCATAACCTAAAATCCATATTTCTTCAGAAATTGAGAATAACTCTTCAATGTCGTAACAAAGAAAGCCTTGTGAACATATATAAGTTTATGCTGCTCCATCTTTAAAAACAAATACCATTCCTTGCCATTTCAGTGCAGTCGATTGAGGTGAAAGCTGAATGCAGTTAAAATTTAGTACCTCACCTCATGTTCTCTTCAGGGAAAACGAAATCGGATGTCCAAACATTTCAAAGTCTTCATCGTACAACTTTGAAATACACAATATTTCGAAAAGGGTATTTGGATCAACAGCAGTTATTCCGTGGGTTTCGACTTTTATAAAATTGATAACGTCTGGTTGGATCATAAACTAGTCTTTCCTTTTGAAGATCCCATTTGAAATGACCACACATAACCAGCACTGTCCCAGTTCAATAACGTTATGTCGTTCGCATATGAAAAAGGGTGCCTCTGAAAATCCACTCTATCAGTTTAATTACCATCCTGTCTCAGTCGACACAAAGACACGTATGTCTGCGTCATTACCTAATATTTCATAATGCAGAATTTTTTTCTCACGAGATGAGTTTTGACATTTCATTCCCAGGAGAGACGAATGTATGTTATTTGAAAAGTATATAATAAACCCCCATTCGAATCTGACAGCAAATGAGCTTTACTGTGGGTAGATATATTACATGCTATGAGGGTTTTGTACTAATGAAAACAACCTGTTACATCTGATAGCAGGTATACGGTATCATGTATAACGAGACCTCACCACGGGGCGTTGCGCCAATGAAATAGTAGAAAAAGAAGAAATTTGTAGTTTTTTACAAATAACACACATAAAATGTAAAGTGAAAATATCGACATCATGAAAATTATGTATTACAGTACATTTTAATTTCATTTATTCATATTACATAGCATGCGCCAATAGATTCCTTACTTGCCAAATCTATCTCTAAATTCAAAAGTTTCGTTACAATTGTCATTTAATATTGATTTGTTAGATTGTTTAAATATGCATATTTTGAATAAAAGTTTTTTTTTTTTATAACTTAAGTTAAGAATGTAGAGTAAAGTTTTCAAGTTAAAAATTTGTTTAACGTTTGTTTGTACCTGAGCTAACATATAGTAATTGTGTACTTATTTATCACTTATTCAATAAATTGGATAGATATTATAGAAATCGTTATATAAAAAGTGTACCTTTCAAATTCAAAATATCGAACAATTATTAAAAAGTAGTAAATATCCATAATGTTATTAAATATCAGTATTACACATATAAACAAATTATCAAGTGTTAATTAGATATGTTATTTCTTTTAACACATTTATTGAATAAGAATAAATGTACTGAGAAATATTTTTACAGAATAAAATTGTAACAATTTTTAAGTGTCTGTAAATTTTAATGCAATAACAAATATTTTTAAATAAGAAAAATATATCCACTTCCCCTCCATAAAAAAAACTTTTCATCTGATAGATGAGCATTAAATAACTAAATTTATCTTTTTAAATATGCATATGTATTTATAAAATTAAGACTCTGTTAGTTAAATTCAATTTTAAAAAGTCTTAAAATCCTTTTTTTCATATTTTAATAAGAACAAACATTACCATAGACTTGAAAACTTACATCCTATTATAATGCTTTCGTTTTCTTTACAATACATGAAGTAATTTAATTCATAAGCTAAAGTATATTTATATTTTTAAAATACTCTAACTACTGTTTGTCATTTTTTTTAATAAATTAAAAAATTATGCATTAGTTAAATTGCACATTACTAACCAGATTTTAACTATGTTTGAAATTTTTACTTCTCTATCAAATACGTTAGAATGAAAAAGAAAAGGATTCCAAACTATTTTTTATTAAAGTAGTATTCCCCAATGTCTGAAGAAATTTAATGACATTAGTTAAAATGTTCTCATGATGAATAAAATAAAACTATATTTTGATTTGTAATAATGAGATAAATTCATTTCAAATATATTTAATGAGATTTAATGTAATACGAAATATTAAACAATCATAGACTTGTAACATTTTACATAAAACTCAAAAATCAAATACCCAGACAATGTTTAGATTTCAGATTCCCATTGTTGAATTTCGTGAGAAAGGAATTCTAAGCAAACATATGCTAATGGTTCAATTTATTGTAATAAAAAAAAATTTGTGCCGTAAAAATTTATTATTAAACTTAAATAAATTCTCTCATTTTAATGATGTTAAATGAATTAGTTCTTGTACAGGAAAACTGTTTTATAAGAAATAAAATTAATCCATTTATACTAAACCAAACAGTTTAAATTGTCTCAATTAGCAAATGAACTTTTACTTTATAAATTGATAAGTACATACTAAAGGCAAAAAAAACCTAATGCAAATATTTATATTGTAAAAGATGAAATGTTAAGTACTCATTAGGATTTATTATAATTCTTTTGAATGAATCAGCCTTGAATTTATTGTACTAATGCCTTACCAAGAGAGTCATTTTATTAAGGGTGTTCCGCCGGATGGGTGGTTCCTGCATGAGGGTGCACCATCTACTTTTTCTTTGGTCGCTTGCATATTAAATTAACAACGGAAAATTTATTTCATTGACGTCAATCGAGATACGTTGTTGTATGTAGGCAAAACCCTAATGGAAACTTTGTATATTGTATAAGATGAAACTATACAATTACTACTGTGTCCAAACAGGAAGACCACTTTTCAATTTAAAATTCCGGGGCTTATGGAATTTCAATTTTTTTTTATTTTTTAGGTTCTTGGCACTGTCTTTGATATCTGTGGGAAATTGGACGTGAAAATATTCATTAGTGTTTGAGTTACGCTTGGCTTTGTGAGACGCTGAAACTGATTCCGGCGATTTTTGAAATGTCTGAATTCATTGAGAAAAGACCTTGCATTCAATTTTGTTTGCGCAAACGTATAGAATGTTGCACAAGGCATTCGGTGAGCATTCCCATATCGGAAAGAAATGTTTACAAGTGATATAAACTGTTCAAAGAAGGCAGAGAACGTGTTGAAGACGATGAGACGAAGCTCAAATCCACAAAATTAAAGATTTTGTGATTGCAAATGGTCGATTAACAATTACATACCATACTGATGATGTTGGAATTTCAAAAGGATTGGTCACTTCCATTTTGGGCCTAAAACACGTTAAATCTCGATTGGTACCGAAAACACTGAATGCGCCAATTCACACTGCATTGATTCTTCGTGACTTTTCCGCCAAAAATGAAACCCATATCGTTCTACAACCACTGTATTCACACCTTCTGGCTATTCCTTAAACTCAAAAGACCATTCCGGGGACGCCGTTTTGAGGCTGAAGAGAAGCTTTGAAGGCCATCCCTGCCGATGCCTTTTTTGGCATGCATTGAGGATTGGGAAAAATGTTGTCATAAGTGCATTGTGCCCGGAGTGGATTACTTTGAAGACGATGAAATAAATTTGGAAGAATAAATAAAGAATTTTTTTTTTAAGTAATTGGTCTTATTTTTTGGGCACAGTAGCACAACGAATGAAGATGCATTCAGTATTGTATAAGATGAATTATTAAGTAGTCTAAGCATTTAGAGTAGAGTTGTAAGTAGTTTTAATCTTCCTTCCTATTATCTCTCAAATGTCATTTTTATCTAATCCAAATACACTGAAACTCACATACATTTAACTATGTATGAAAAATCTCCTTTTTTTATTAAAAATTAGTTTCATTAAAATGTGCACAATTTAAAATGGCAAAAATAGGATTTGTTTTTGTTTTTGCCACAAATTAAAAATAAACAAGGAACAACGTTCTGGGTAAGACTGCAGGGCTTGGAAAATAGTTTCGGAACAAAAGCATTGAAAGAAGGCGTTTAGAAATAAATCATTTCTTATATCCACCTCGTAACGTCGGAAGGCAAAAAGAAGAAATGCCCAGAAAGTTAATTCCTGCCCCGAAGGAAAGTAGTTTCAGCGACGATATTTCTTATTCTTGAACCAAACCTAGCCTTAAGAAATACCTTTCTGAAAGCATGTACATTTTTATAATTCATCACATTTTTTAAAATCTGTTTTAAATTACTATTCTAATAGAGATTTGTTTGCCAAACCTCCTGAACAGAATTGTAACATCACTTTTAGAGTTCAAATTATTTTAATCCGTATTTCATTTTTTTTTAAATTTTTGTTAGGAATAAAATAATTTACAAATACTTGGCATGCAATGGATTCCTAAAAGATCATAAATGTATATAGATATATATATATGCGGTTGTCGTATCCTTCATTGAAGAAGGGAAGAGAGTGGGCAGCTTCTATTTTTGAGGTAGGTAGAAGTCTGACTTCTTCTCCGTGTCGCTGAAGAAGGAGGTTAGGACTTTTTAGCTGGAATTACCCCGAGTTTGCGTATCGTATAAGAGAAACTCGGAAAACTCCCACCAGGTAGTAAGACTCACGAGGCAATATGCTGAACATCACAAATGACATCGAGACTCCTCGTTTTTGGAAACAGTGTCTACAATAAAACTGCCAGTGGATTGAACCACCGCACTAATACAGAGCTTCGTAAATTTGCTAATCTACCAATTTATTCCAAATCCATTCTCCAAAGAATTCCGTATCCGGTGTGGATCTTAATTTCTAGAAGAGAAATAGAGATCAATTGGGGTTCGTTTTTAATACGTACTTTTCTTTTTGAACTGAATATATCTAGTATAGAACAACATTAAATCTTTTAAATAACTAACTAGCTAACTCTCCGGCATATACTATAATCTATGGTGGATTATGTTCTCTCTGACAAAACGATTCCAAAGTCGTCTGTCTCGAACTTTGATTTTCAATTTGTGATCTTTAGGTTCTTCAGACCTTTTTCCACTTCATCAATGCATCCCCTTTTTTTGGCTTCCCTTTTTCCTTTGTCCCTGACACTTCCCGTTGGAAATCTTCTTTGTGTCTCTGCTATTGTCCATTCTCTCTACGTGTCCTAACCATTGAATTCTCTTTGACTTTATATAATTAAAAATATCCTTTTCTCCAAACAATTTTACAATTTCATGATGGCAACTCCTCCTCCAAACATCACCCTCTCTGGTAGGTCTAAATATAGCTTTTAAGATCTTTCTCTCCCAGAACATCTTCTTCTGTTTTTGAGTACGGCCTGATGGCTAAGTGGCTAGCTGTCTGGACTTTGATACCAGGCTTATGTTTACTGGCTTTAGGGTACTGGTCCATCACCTGGCGTGATGGTATGGGATGCTATTGGATGGACGTTTCGGTCACCTGTTGTTCACATTGACGGCATTTTGAACAGTGCATGTTATATTTCTTGTGTGTTACGACCCGAGGCTCTAACCTTTATTCGAGCCCTCTGAATCTCTACGTTTCAGCAGGATAATGCACGACCGCAAGTTGCAGGTATTGTACAGACCTTCCTTGATACGGAAAATGTTCGGCTGTTGTCCTTGCCTGCACGTTCACGGATCTCTCGCCAATGGAAAGCGCCTGGTCCATGGTTGCCGAGCGATTCGCTCGGCACCATACGGTTGGTGAGCTGTGGCGTCGTGTTGAAGCTGCATGGGCATCTGTATTTGTACATGCCATCCAATCTCTGTTTGACTCAATGCCCAGGCGTATAAGTGCTGTTATTACTGCCAGAGGTAATTGTTCTCAATAATGATTTCTCAGAATCTATGCATCCAAATTTCTTGAAAATTTAATCACTTGTTATTTCCAGTTTAATATATTTGTCCAATAAATATCCTTTTGTTATCTGCCTTTTTACCCGGTGTACAAATTTTAATGGCGAGTAGTGTACTTTAGATCTTATTAATTTAGAACAAAGAAACTGCGATTTCGTGTATTTAACCTTTGTATAATCTCTGGCATAATATCATTATTTTACAAATGTTAAGTCATCAATTTTTTACAAATTGTAATAAACTTTTTTAAAATATACTTCTTACTGCATACAATTTTTCCGCCATTCCTTTTTATATATTCATATATAATCTAAAAAATAAGTTTACAACAAAAGCGTATTTAATAATCGTTTCTCACCAGTTGTTGTCGTCGTATTCCTCATGGAAGGAGAGAAAAGGAGTGAAACTACTATTTTTGATGGAACACCTGCTAATAGAAGTCTGACTTCTGCTCTGTGTAGCTGAAGAAGGGGGGCAGTGCCTTCCGGGAGGGCTTTTAACGTTTCTCAATTGTTTGTAATTTTTATTTAAAACGTTCTTCTCAAGAAGTTTTGAAAACTCTTGCACCAAGTTGATAAATTCATTATGAGAAATCAAGTAATAAAAATATTCTCTTAGCGGAATTGCAATACAAAGTTTTTAGTTATAGTGTATCATCCTTAACAATGGAAAAAACCATAAACAACCATGAAAACCATAAAAATCCAAGGCATAAATTCAGAGAAATGTCGGTTACGTTATACAGATTTGCATACAAAACAGTCATGCATATTTATTTCTGCTGTTTTATATCCAAGTCTTAGATGATCTAAAAAAATACTACATTCTGTAAAGAATGTTGTTTTCAAATAGCAGATACGTTTGACCATCCCTAATGAGACGAAAAATATGCAGAGTAACCGTGGTTCCCTCCTACGCACTGCAAGAGCGCCGCTGGAGTCGTACAGAAAAAATCGCCAATAGGTTTCGAGTAGGTCCAAAGAGGACGCCCTGCGAAACAAGCGCTGCCATTAGTGACGAGCTCTCATCCCGAGAGCTATAAGGGGAATCCATCACAACTGTATAATTAGATGTTTTAAATTAGTTGTATATTGTGTATTAATTGTATGTGAACGTGGAATTTGCGCTCGTACAAATAAAAGTGATGTATCCTTAAAGTTGTGAGTTCTTCTACCACGCCACACCAAGATCGAGCTGTACAAACAAATCGACATTCCACTACAAACTACAATACTTGAATACTGCAGTAGTGAATTCAGCTTTACCCGAGGAACCTCACACAAGGACTTTTATAAAAAAATTATAATGCTAAACGTATGAACTTTTTATTTTTTAATCAATTCATTTATTTAAAAGTTATATTTCTAAAAGTATCTTATTACAAAACAAAATTTAGATGTAAAATTACAAATTGAATTAGGGTTTACTTTTAAAAAGACACATCCATTTGAGAATCTCATAATTTCCTAAAACACTATTTCGCTGTTTCTCAGCTCCCATTGCAGTGTTTTCGTATCATGTATTCTATGTGCATCAAATCTTGTTTACACAGTTCATTCGCTTTGCATGCGAAGAGCAGGACTGATGTAATTTACTTATCCTCCGCTGGGCAAACAATGTCAATACTGGATTATTGACAGAATCTATACGGGATTATGAGAGTTCCCTAACTAGTCGCCAGACTCATCTTTATCTTTCTTCATATAGTGATTCTGATCCATTTACCAGTTTCTTTTTATAATATATACATATATATATATATATTGCTTGGTTATTTCATCTGAACTTTTTTATTTATAAATTAACATAAATGGAAAACACCTTGAATAAGTTGCGAAAGTATTTATAAATTGTAAATATTCCGATATTACCAAAATAAAAATGAATGTATAAACTTATATTGAGGCATGTCTTCTCTCTTAGACCACCCATATCGTATACCTATAAATTAAATAACAAGATAAGGTAAAGCATGTTGTTTTTAAGCTTCATTCATTGGAGGGTTATCATCCTATTAATTCTTCTAGTATTATTAATTATCCTATAAAATTTTAATAAGAAAACGTTTTGAAGAAACTTATTTGATAATAAACAATATAAGTGATTTTTTTCAATAAATATCAGGTGCCATTAAAATAATGAAATGAAATAATATTATTTATAAAAATAAAATAATTTATTTTTACCAAAGCGATTATCAAAACAACAGTGTTAGTATACAATAACTGTATCAGTATGAATCAATTGTATCAGTGTATAGTAAATGTAATAGTGCGAAACAATTGTGTTAGTATATAATAACTGTAGAAGTACAAAACATCTGCATTAGCATTTAATAACTGTAATAGTTCAAAACAACTGCATTAGTACGAAACAACTATAATACACTACTGACCATTAAAATTGCTACACCAAGAAGGCGACAGGCTACAGACGGGAAATTTAACAACAGGAAAGAGGTGCTGTGATATGCAAATGATTCGCTTTTCAACGCATTCAGACAAAGCGGGTTCCGCTGGCGACACCTACAATGTGCTTAAGTGAGGAAATTGTTCAGCCAGTTTCTCATACACAAATTGCTTTTGGGCGTTGTTGCCTGGTGAAAAGTCGTTGTGATGCCTCGTGAAAGAATCAGAAATGCGTACCTGCACGTTTCTGACTTTGATAATGGTCGAATTGTAGCGTACCGGGATTGCGGTTTATCGTAGCGCAGCATTGCTACTCATGTCAGTCGAGATCCAATGACTGTTAGCAGAATATGGGTTCAGGACGGTAATACGAAACGCCGCGCTGGATCTCAACAGCCCCCTATCACTAGCAGCCGAGAAGACAGGCATATTACCCGCATGGTCTTAATGGATCGTACAGCCACGTCACGAATCCTGAGTCAGGAATTGGTGTCATTTGCAAAACAACAAGTGTCTGCACGCACAGTTCGACGACGTTTGCAGTAGCATCGACTCTCAACTCAGAGACCATGCCTGAGGCTACCCTTGACGCTGCAGGGAGAGTCTTCAATGACAAACTTGGGAGCACGAATGGCGCCATTTTTTCAGTTGAATCCAGGTTCTGCTTACAGCATCAAGATGGTCGCATCCATGTTTGGCGGCATTTTGGCGGCAGCGTGCATTCGTCATCGTCATACTGGCCCCTCACGCGGCGTGATAATATGGATTGCTATTGGATACACGTCTCGGTCACTTTTTGTTCGTATTCACGGCACTTTCAACAGTGCCTGTTGCATTTCTGGTGTGTTACGACCCGTGGCTCTACCCTTCATTCGAGCCCAGCGAAACCCTACGTTTCAGCAGGATGATGCACGACCGCATGTTGTCGGTATTGTACGGACTTTCCTTGATATGGAAAATGTTCGGCTGTTGTCCTGGCCTGCACGTTCACCAGATCTCTCCCCAATAGAAAATGTCTGATCCGCGGTACATGCGCCAGTCATTACGGTTGATGAGCTGTGGCATCGTGTTCAAACTGCATGCATCCAATATATATCATTTTGTTATCTGCATTTATTCCTGGTGTAGCAATTTCAATGGCCGGTAGTATAGTATATAATAACTGAATTACACTCATGTTCATAAATTAAGGATAATTCAGAATCACACTGAAATTGAACTCTAAAATAAAAATTTCACCTGTAGAACTATCACACACATCTTGAAGAAGAATATGCAAATTACAGGAAACCACCAGATGGCGCGGATAGTACGTCACAATGACAAGAGTGGGAGAGACGGGTATATAAGGAATGGTGGCAAAGAAGTAAAATTGTTCACAAGCGCTTTAAAAGCCTTACAGTGCAATAACCGCATAGTTATGGCACAAAGGAAGCATTTGGATGATTTTTTACGTGGTAGAATTATCGGACGACTGGAATGTGGACGTACCAGCTGGAAGTATCCGAGGAACTTGGAATCGCCCAGAGTGTCTTCTCCAGGCTTTGGCAACGATTCCAAGATGATGGTAATGTGAGTAGGTGTTACAGCACAGGTCACCCCCGAGTTACAACGCCGAATGAGGACCGGTATTTAGCAGTTACTGCCAAAAGAAACAGACGGAGCACAGCATCAAACCTGTCTTGTCAGCTCTCTTCAGCTACCGGTACGACAGTTTCAAGGCAGACCGTGTACAGACGCTTAGGGCACATTGGTCTATATGCTCGTAGGCCTGTCAGATGTGTTCCATTTACCGCAACTCACTGTCGCCTGCGATTAACCTGGAGTAGTGAGCATGCATTGTGGACACCGCAACAGTGGTCTGGTGTGATATTTTCCGACGAGTCCAGGTTTAGTTTGCAGTCTGATTCTCGCCTGACTTTCATATGGAGAGCGTCAGGTACCCATTACCACCAAGAGAACACCATTGAACGACACCGCTACGGTGGTGCTTGATGGCTTGTTTGGGGAGGAATTATTCTTGGTTCTAGAACTGACCTGCATGTTTAAAGTGTAACGATGACAGGCCACATCTATCGGGATGTCATTCTGGAACAACATGCACGTTTGTTTCGGGGCGCCATGGGTGCTGAATTTCTGTTTATGGATGACAACGCCCGTCCTCACCGTGCAAACATTGTAGACGAATGCCTTCAATTGGAGGATATCACCCGTATGGATTGGCCAGCTTACTCACCGGACTTGAATCCAATAGAGTATGTGTGGGAAATGCTTGGCCGACGAATTGCAGCCCGTCAACCCCCTCCCACCTGTCAACCGGAATTTCGGAGGGCATTGCTTGATGAGTGGTGTAATATTCCCCAAGATCAAGATCAGATTGATAATTTGATACTCAGCATGCCTAGGCGTTGTAAAGCCTGTATTGCATTGTCCGGGAGACATACTCCATATTCACCATCCTACTAACCATGTTATACTGTTTTTTGTAAATAGATTCTTTTTTGAAATTTGCTCCAAGGAGTAAAAATCGCAATTTTTATTAATTATGTCAAACATATAGCATCTTTTTTGCCCTTTACCTTTTTTTTAATAAATAGACTTTACAAATGAGTCAAATTTGTTTTGCTTCTGTCTCTTTCTTTGCCTGAACTTCATTATCCTTAATTTATGGACATGAGTGTAGTACGAAACATCTGTTTCCGTATATAACAGATTGCATTCATATATAACATGTACATCTAACCAGTGGAACGCGTGCCATAGTGTGGCACAGTTGAGGGTTAACTGTAGCAAACGGAGATTTATTAAAAAATTTAAATAGAATGATATCTTCAGGAACGTATTCAAAATTCGTTAAAGCCTTACTAATTGATACGCTGCTGAATACAACAACGCTGACATCAGTTGCCTTGTTTTGGCAGCCGTAGTTATCCGTTTTCCAGAGAGAGCGACTGGGACACTCTGACTGTCTGGCTCAATTGGTTTTAAACTGCCGAACAAGACGTGAACCTTTTTTAAACATTTTTTAGATTTTGGCATGGAGCCTCGTTGGTTTAAAATTTTATTTTCCCTGTACCCATGAGTAAACCTTCAACATCGAAAAGAAAATATGTTGAGGATATTGAAATGTCTTATTTTAAAACTGTCTGGGAAGAACGATTTTGTTTACGCATCAAAACATTTCCAAGCCTTTTTGTTTTATATAAGGAATTTGCGGGGCAATCCCGAAAAAATTTAATCTGGACGACATTTCAAGAAACTACAGAGTGATTTGAACAGCAAATATTCTATCGGATAACACTTGTGTGCGGAATTTATCACTTTTGCGGAAAAAAAAGAATTCTTTAGCTGGAAAATAATCTTTGTTCCTGAAGAGAAATAACAAATTGGAAACTATGGTGAAGGATTCTGATTAACTTTCTGTGTTGTTAGCCTCAAACAAAAATCCCTCTTCTGATGGAGAAGGGATAAATAAAAAATAGCCTTTTAATATGTCTGTGATATAAACATCAAAAATAGGGTTGATAAAATAGCTTTGTCTAGAAATACCGCCATGCATTGTATAGAGGACATTGTATGATGCATAAACAAGTTCTCTTTGCAAAACACATGCATGAAGAATTCCACAAGATATTACTGGATTATATTGTTGTAATTAATTACATTAGGAACAACAGCTTAAACAGTAGTGTTTTTGCAGTACTCCATAAGGAGATGGATTCTGTATATGATACATTATATGCATGCCGAAGTCGGATGGATCTCACGCAGCAAAGTACTGCCATATGGTTTCGGTTTCAGAAAGGAAATGTGCCATTTTATTTGAAAAGAAACGCATTGTAACGTCTCAGCTTATAATAGATCTATAGTGACTTCGATAAGAAGGCCACTTTCAGGTACATGGGAATACTTTAAAATTTATTTACAAATATTACATATATATATATATATAGAACTCTATTTATAAAATTGAAAATTAAGAATATAAATTAAATACACAAGTGCAGTTCACACCAAGGACAGTGATTTTCAGAGTTCTCAAGTTTACGAAGAATCTAATGCACTGGTCTGCAGTAGAACGTAATTAGCGCAAGTCGTATTACACGAAACCAGAAGGGGTTCACTTTGAAAGCAGGCTGAAAACTCCGGCCTATTCAGTCACTTCAGAGAAAACCAGAAGAAAAACAACACTTCTGGTCGACTAGTTTCAGAACTCTCTCTCTTTTTCACCAAAGATCTGCTTTTAAGACAATCCATCAAGAGTGAGTTCAACTTCCCTCACTGCTCATTGGAGCAGACATTTCCCAGCTCGTGGTCTATCACCTATCACGATGGAACAACTCATGGTATATAAATTGGTTGACATTCAATCTGTATTGGTTTTGACATGTGAAGGTCGCACAGTCATTTGCTAATTTTATGAAGTCTCATTATGCATGATATCGAATATCTGCTATCAGATTTGAATGACAAGTTGTTCTCATTATGACGAAATACAAATTGCGTGTACAATAAAGCTCGTCTGTTGTCAAATTCGGCTGATGGGTTTATTATATATTTTTCAAATAACATGCGTTACTCTCTCCTGGGAATGAAATGCAAAATTCTTCTCATCACACAAAAATACTACACTGTTTCGGCAAGTTAATTCATTAATGAAGATTGTATCGGAAAACTCAGTTACTAAGTTGACAGTTTCAAAAACCTTAACAAATTGAATTGAAGTTTACAGGGGAGAATACAAATATTTTAACATTGAGTATTAAAAATGAATCTTTTAAGAATAAGCCCTTATTTTGACAAGTATAAGCCCTAACTTTGGCAAGAATAAGCCGTTATTTTGGCGAGAATATACCCTTATTTTGAACGAAAAACAAAAACAAAGATTTCAGACATATATTCGTACATATCTTGTTATTTAAAACATAAATTACCATTATATCATAAATGGGGGGGGGGACATTTCGAAATGGTTTAAACAATTTCAAGATAATTAAGTAGTGATCCGTTTCGGTTGAAATTTTTAATTCCATTGTACCTTTAAGTGAAAAATAAAATTAAATGGATGTTTCAAGGAACGAAATACTTCGGAATTAATTTAAGTCTCTGAATTGCCGAAAACTTCGGTTATGGATTGGAGACGAATATGCCAATTTCAAGAAAAGGGCAATTTTATTTGGATTCAGTTTATATCGAAAGGGCCTGATGGCCGAGGGACTAGCTCCCTGAAGCTCGGTACGACAGGTTTCGGGTTCGAGTACCGGCAGTGCCATGGATGTTTGGAGTGGTCCGTAATCCACTAAACTGCAGTGCCATGGATGTTTGGAGTGGTCCGTAATCCATGCTCCCTGGATAGTGCTGAAGGAGTAAAACTACAGGTACCAGCTGCCAGTCTAATATTGGGGATCATAGAGCGTTGCGGGCGTAGTGTGATTCGCGTCCGGGGCCTATTTTCACGAATTCTTTGATAGATTTGAGAAGTTTCTTGAAAGAATTTTTCATTAACAAAATATATTTAGCACATCTCTGCCCATAAGTTGGCCTACAGACTCTCCCACGGTGATGAAGTATACTTCGCTTATCCTGCGCGTATCTGAGTTTCGGCTTCTTAAACGAATCTATAATTATGTATCTTTGAATGTGTTAAATATTGTATCTGTTTTTTGTTTGTGTACGTGTAACTAAAGCTGGGTGGTTTCGAACCTGTGTTTCAAATCAAAACAGAAATAATCGAACCAAAATTGTGTGGGATAGATAAAGAAAATTGTTTCTTACTAATGGATAAGAATAAAAATAGTTCCTCATTACAAATAAGGATCCTGCTACTATGCATTATATCAGCAATCAAGATAAACCTCATTTTGCAAAGAACAGAAGCATCTCAAAATGCATTAAATCATCGGCAAACGCTGTTATTCTATCAAACTACAAAAATATCTTTTCTAAATAGTTCTCCTCATATCATGTTTCCTAAAAAAAAAAAACCACGAGTGCTTTTCTGTTTGGGAAACTAGAACCCTGTTTCAACATCCGAAATATATTTCAACAAATCGGAAAGCTTTTACGGAATCATTTTGTGAGAGCTATCCATTCAAAATATGTACGAAGAGGTTGCTATTCCAGTAAGGACAAAGAAAACTCTATTACGAAAGAGAAAAACGATCCGTTCCAAGTTCAGGTTTAACCCACTTTCGAACATCTATATAATCCCAAATATACCTTTTAGAAAGATTGCTTTTAAATATTTTATTAACTAAATTTAACGGTATGTTAGCATCATACAAAACTCGTGCTCAGCAACTACCGGAAACAATATATTTTCAGAATAAAACAGGATCGCTTTATCCCTTCCAAATACTTGGATAAGATGTCGACGATCGCGCTGTGTCTTTCCCATTCATTTAAATACCTCGCCGATAAAATTCTCTGAACAGATTGCTTCATTTCTTAGCTGATCGACCTCGACGGGGGTCTTTCAGAAAAAAAAGCACTAGAGGTGAGGATTTGGATGTAACGAATCAGAATTTGGAAACAGGATCCGATTCGATTCCCGATGTTTTTATGAAAAAAAATTTTTTTTTTCAAAATGCTGGAGAATCCTCAAAAATGGAGAATCTCTAAAGTCCGATACCCGAATTTTTTTTCAAAATTCTGGAGATTCTCTAAGTTGAGCCTGAACTCGCCAAGAGACGATAAATAATTGAACATGGTAATCCCTAAACCACCTTATCAAGAAGGGTTATTTACAAGCATTTCGCAGGAAATGGAAATATTGGGGAAGAGGTCAGAAGATTTACTTAAAAATTACTTATTTGGCTTAAAATGTACAACTCTGAGATTAAAATGCACGATTTCCTTTTGCTTGTCTTGAGCTATTTTATAATATCATGGCACCTCTTTGATGCTGTTAATTTTTAAGATATATCATTTCTTTACAAGAAAATTGAAAGGTCAAGGGTATTGTATCATTTTTTCTAGGGAAAGAGTTGTAGCATTTTGTTCACTGAAGAGAGGAATGTATATTGTTTAACAAGTACATAATAACAACCTATCACTCCAATTTGACAATAGACAATCAGTGTTGTGGATAGTTGCATTACATGCAATGAGTGTTTTGTTCTAATGACAGCAACTTGTCACTCAAATCTGATAGCAGATTGGGAGGGATAATGAGACCTCATAAAATTAGCGATTATATGTGTGCCTTTCACAGATCGAAAAAAGATGGAATATGGATTACACAAGGAGTTATTGCACCACGATTAGTAACAGACCATGGACTGAGAAAGTGTCTACTCTAATGAGAAATGAGGGAAGCTGTCCCCTCCCTCTGATGGATTTTGCTTAAAGAGAGGTTTTGGAGAACAGAGTTCTTCGACGAGTTGAGAAAGAGTATTGTTTTTCTCTTTTTCTCTGAAGTGACTGAACAGGCCGGAGTTTCCGCCTGCTTTTCAAAGGGAGCCCCTTGTGGTATCATGTATCCCGTCGGGTGATAATTAAGATTCTGCCACAGACCTGGTGAAAAAGATTCGTCGTAAATTCCAGAACTCTAAAAATTCTCCGGCCTTGCAAATAACTGCACTTGTGTATCTAATTTATATCCCTTAATTTTTATTTTTTTGTAAATAGAATTTTGTATATATAAATAACGCTTGCAAATAAAAGTTAAAGTGTCATCAAGAACCTGAAACCTTTATAGGTCTAATATAGGGCGTCTAATGTAGGTTTAATATAGGCGATATAAGTTACAGCATCTTTTAAGTGAATGCAAATATTAATGTTTTATAGTTATATTAAACACTTTAAGAAATTGCTTAATGCAACTTGCTTGTTGCTTTCTTTATTGTGTTTATAGTTGTGAGTTTTAGTAAGAGAAATGTTGAATTTAAACAAGTTTATCTGAATCCATTAGTGAAAATTAAAGCACAAAAGCAATCAGGAGTCGAGAGTTGGTCGACTCCCCGCAACTGATAAGTACAAGTAAGACAGAGTTTCCTTTTCTTTTATTGAAAATTTAGTAAATTTAGCATCAAAAATTTTACAATTTCCATTACTCTTCTTAACTTATAGTTGTTTTTTTTTTGTTCCTCTTTTGTACATAAAATTTTGTAGCATTATAAATGTCGCCTTCAATGAGGTAAGAATACAACTGTGCATATATAGGAAAATGGAATTTCCTCTAGAGGGTAAGACCGTATGAATTGAGGAAATGGAAAGCAATTTGGCAGCAGGTTGGGTTGAGCTTCTGCACGTGGACCCAGGTGTCTAATGCACGCTTTAGCAATTTAAAATGAAACTCTGGGCCATCGACGCTGCATTCAAATTTCTTTGGAGAATAGAATGTAACCATCTCCCATCACGCAAATTGAGAGCCGATACGAAGTATCTGTCACAAATCCCATCAACTCATCCCCTTTTTCAAAGATTGAGCTTGACACACATCAGCAGGAATCAAACCTGATTACTTTTGCACATTAGATGCATATAGAAATACAGGGCTATTTTTTCAATAATATTTCTTCAATTCAGGGCTATTTATTAATATTCTTAAAATAGTCTATTTGTTGCATGGATGTTTGGTATAGCAAGTAACGCTATCATTTTTTTATGTAATTTAATTGAACTAGCTAGCATATAGAAATACAGTGCCAATAGTAAGGCCTGAAAAGTAAAAAAAAAGTTATTTTTATTAATATTCTTAAAACATCCTATTTGTTGAGTTGGTGTTTGGTATAGCAAAAGTGTAATTTTCAATTTTTTATGTAATTTAAACAGTAATTTGCTAATATATTTTATGGATGTTTTTCTGAAACTCATTATAGAACAGATTTAACAAGAAGAAAATGATGAATTAAAAAAATTAATAATTTCATAGTATTGATTTTTAAATATAATAAATATAGCAAAAGTGTAAAAATAACATTATAAATCTTTTGCACGATTCTTTGAATTAGAAAAGCAGAGAGTCATATAAATAGCATGGATAAAAATAGTAATTGCATGATGAAATATTCCTTCTACTAAAATTAAATGACTTTACAATTTTCATTGTCTTGTACACAGCCACGAAAGAAGCATGCAACAGGTGGCCCCTTGTAAACAAATTTAGTAACTTAAATTCCTCTTAATTTAAATTTAATTCAAAAATAGAATTCAAGTGGTCTGATGGTCAAGTGGGTAGCTCTCTTCCCTTTAGTCAACAAAGGCTTAAATTTCAAATCATCCGTAGGTCCCGGTCACATATGACTATAGAATATCACAGATCCCTATCAGACTTCTTCTCACCCACATCATTTCCAAACTGTAAAGGGGCTACTCAGCTCAAGGCACAGAGATATGATATGGTGTAGTAGTAAACTGTAGGTCCCAGTCTCATTAACCTAAAATGCACACAAAATGACAGTAGAGTGACAAACCAAACCAATCAAAAGAATTCAGGATAACCTATTGTTTTTTCTATTTAAATATTTCATCGATGCAAAAGCAGATCCATAGTAAATTCAACGTTCATCAGTTGCACCGGAAGATGAGACTACTGCACTGCACCTGCATTTTGTCACTCTAATTTTGAATGAACATACTCAATCGGAGCTTTCACATCTTCCTTTCGAGCCTAAAGGAAAGGCATTTCTATTTTCGTATTTATCGTACTTTGTCTGAGATAGAGATTAGTTTTTAAAGGAGTTTTAAATATACGTCAATTAAAAGATAGAGTTTTTATAATAACAACGTGCGCCTGTGGTGAGCATTAGAACTACTACGACTACTGTACTCCACTGCACCACTGTGCCTAGAGCTGAGTTGCCCTTTTACAGTTTGGGAAGGATGTGCATGAGGAATTTGACTGGGCTCTGTGATGCTCTACAGTCACAGGATATCGGGACCTAAGACTTAAAGTGGATTCCGTACGACTACAAACATCCATGGCACCGCCAGGATTCGAACCTGAAGCCTGTATTACCAACGGCCAGAGCGCTAGCCAATTGGTCATCAGGCAGTATCAAGTGGGCGGAGAAATCTAACAAAATCTTTTAAACAATGACTCCATCCAATTGCTTTGATTAAAAGCATATGCAGGCTATTTCGGCAATGGATACGCATGTAGTCTTGCTAAAGTAAGTGTTTTAGATGGCGACTTAATTTTTCTGTCATATTTATCTTAATTTTTCTGTCTTACAAAACACTTATATAATTCTCTATTAAAGAATTGGCAATGAGACTGGAATTAAAGCAATAGAAGGAGATAACTTTTTGAAATCATACCTAAAGTACAAAATATACATAAAAATGTTTTTAAAGAATAAATTATTTTTGCATGTCGTTATGGTTCATTTGTTTGTAAAGATCATTTTGTAAACATTCCTTATAAAGATTCCTTATTCCATCATTTTGTAAAGATTCCTCATTCCAAAATATTTTAAAGGTTCCTCAAATAGGCTCAACTTTTTAGAAGATGATTTCTGTTCCTCTGGAGGAACCGGAAAATATTTGAATTTTACAGATTTATCGAACGTTAAAATACGTTTTTAACATGATTGCATTCAGAAGTACAAAACTATAACATGCAACTCCTGTACCATATGAAGAAATCATTAATTCAATACGTTTTACAGAAGGAAATGAGCAATGAATCATCCCAAGAATCCATTATCCTTGAAATATGAACGGAATCCTCTACGGCCCGTTCTTTCACTTTAAACAAAAGCATTTTTGTCGATTTATATTCCTTAGGCTGAAAGCTGTCATATTTTATATACCACGTGATGCTATCTTTTCATATCCTATTTATAAGCCTTGTTTACCCTTTCCGTATTGTGTATTTTTGGTTTTCGTTCAACTTACAAAATAAGATACCATATTTTTTTCTATTTTAAAATTCAATGCCCTCCTGTAATTCAGCAATTAAAAACATTTTTTTGTATTATTTTTATATTCCATTATCACTTTTTTAAGATAACCGATCACAATCAGAGCCAATAAAAACATTTTTATGATTATTAATATATTCCATTATCACTAGTGCTCAATGAGTAACAGCTGTGCACCCTTGTTTCTGGCATGAAGATGAACTGTATCTATTTTGCTGCTGCATTAGAACAACAACAATGGAATGGAATGTAAAAAACACATTATAGAAATGCAATTTTAAAAATTCTAATTATTTAAGTTAAAAAATTCAAGAATATTTTCTAAACACAATAAAACTTCACAATCATTTGAAAAGGAAACTAAATTCAATGTCGTTCTTCAAGCCGTTCATTCCCGTACAAATCTTTTCACTTAACATAGAAATTCTGTCCTTGTTATTCATTTAAAAAGTCCTCGGTAAATACAGCGACCCTCACAAAAGGAGACCTTCTTTGTGTTTTCCATCTCTGATTGGAGGACAAAAACTAACCGAAAACACGTCCTTGTGAACTCGCTTAAGACTTAATTCTGCAAAAGAAAACGCCTCCCTTCGTCCCCAACTCTTGAGATTTCAAATTGAAGATTGAGGAATAAAAAAATAAGAATGTTCTTTGTCGGAAAGGTAATGTCCTGTATTTCTGTGTTCTTTCTTTGGATTCGAGCGTCCCTCGAGAATTTTGTTGTGATTACTTACTTTTTGAGAAAAAACTTTTGTTTTCTTCAGAGTTACATAAAAAGGCCATCAGGACTTATTCCTTTTATAGGGATGGTATGCTTTATAAAAGATTTCTTCAATTTGAATTTACTTGCAATTATACTGCTCAATACTTACAGTAATAGAATTTGGGAAGTCGATTTTGAAATCCCTCGATTTGTTACTTTGTAAATAATTATATTATTTTGTTTTCTAAACTTGTTTGCAAGAGATAATAGGCATTACATAAACATGCAAGAATCCACAATTTCAATGAGAAGTATAAGCCTCTTTAGAAAAACGAGTAGTTTCGCTATAGTTTGTTATAGAGAGTCTATCACTGTCAATCAGGCCTCTTTTTGGTTCTGCAAGTTTTCTGCAAACGGACATTTAAATGCAGGATATCAATTGCACTTGTGACTCCTATTGAAAGGAATTGCTTATTTCTTAAACTGTACTAAGGAATAGCTTCAAGGCATAGAAGGAGCATTTATTTGATGCCAGAACTCGAAGGCTTTTCTGTTTTGTTTTCTTTCCTGTAAAAGTTGCATTTTGTTAAGAACATATCCTGTTTGTATAGCTTTTACTAAATACAAAGTAGTATAGAGTAAATCAGGGAGAAAACAGAATAACCATCATCTTATTTTATTGTAAACCATCATCTTATTACCATTCAAAAAGTGTAAACCATTATCTTATTTTATTGAATACAAAAAAATTATCTATTGATAAATTTTATTATAAGAACACTGTGTTGATTTTATAAAAATACTAGCAGAACCCGGCATATGGTGTCCAGCCAAAAAAAAATGCATTGCAGAAAATCAAATACGCGAATATATTCTCCATGTTTAAATATATATATGGAAACTCCTTTTCATGGATATTGTTTGAACGATATATAAGATGGAATGCTGCAGCGCCCTCTGGTGACAAGTATCACTAAAGGGGAGAGCACGAACCTGTTTTCCATACTCGTATACATATTATTATCCATTTCACAGCGATGATTTGAGCGGTATAGAAGTGGATATACAGCAGCTCCCTCTGATGGCAACTTACAACAAACTGGATAGCATAAAACTATTCTCCATATTTTATCAAACACACACGCAAAATTTCATCCAAATTAGTCAAGCTATTTAGGAAGAGTTCAGTGACAAACACACGAACAGAAGAATTATATATATATAAATATGTTAAACCTGATGAAACAGTATCTCAATCATTAATCTCATTAGATACTGGCAAAGAATTATGCAGATTCGCAGATGTCTTTAAAGATAATAGGAAAGTATTTTATGTTTATTTTAGAAGCCTCTACAATTTAGTACAGTAATATCTATTTAACTTAGAAATGTTTTCCTAATCTAATCTGAAAGACACTTTCATCGTCATGAAGATCATTTTAAACGGGGTTTTAAGAATATTAAATAAGTAATTATCACTGTGATGTATATACGTAATTAATTTAGTATATGGCTTTATTTCTGTAGTTCCTTATTCGTTGGTAATAAACTTTAATGAATGTCTAAATTAAAATATAATTTTTAATTAAAGTTTCATCTACAAATAAATTTTATGTCAGTAGTTAAATCTGGCATATTTGTCAGGATACACCCCATATTATCTTAGACACTTACACCTTTGAATTTGTACCTAGTTTTAAATACTTAGGTATAGAAACTAATTGTAAAATAATATCTCACCTGAAATAAAAAAAAAGAATTGTGTCTGCCAATAAAACCTTTTATGGATTAAGAAATCTGTTTCAATCACAGTTCATAAGCAAAAAAAATTAAATTTTTGTTATATAAAAGCCTTATTTTGGTCTATGGCTCTGAAAGATGGACTTTAGTAAGATCTCATCAGGCCCATTTGGGTCTAATTAAACGGAAGATTTTAGGTGGCTATTCTTGGAGGTGTTAAACAAAGTGATTGTTGGAGTAGAAGAAATTTATGTAGCAGCAGAAATTTATAAATGCTATAGAGACCTAGATATTATAAAATTGATTAAGACCAATACTGGGCTGCTCATGTATTTAGAATGAAGGCTTTAAACCCTATAAAAAGGTTCTTTTTTTCAAAAGCCACAGGGACAAAGAGGAAGAGGACGACCTAAGTTACGATGGATAGACGCAGTTGAAAAGGATTGTGCTGTACTAGGGGCTAAGAACTGGAGAACAATTGTCACTTAGAGGAATGCATGGAAAGCCCTGGACCACTCTGGGCTATCCTGTTATTGAGGATGATGAGTTAAATATAACATAATTTTTCTCATATTCTTGAAAAAGATATTAAAGAATACTTTATAACAAAGAATTCAAAAGGAAGAGAATTCCAAAATCACTTTTTCTTTACAGGAGCACTGCATTATATTTTAAAACAAGTATCTATTGCACTTAAATAAGATATAGTCTCCATCAAGCCAAATAATGACAATTCCATAGAACTGAAAATCCTTCCATTTTCTTCTGCACTTACTTATCCATTAATAAAACACAATATTTTATTTTATTTTTCTTAAATAGGGTTCTTTTCCGGGTTTTTTTATTTTTTCAGATTGTTCATACTTTCGACATATTTGGGGATTACTCTGTCAAAACCAATCCAGCAATGAAAGCATTTTATAAAGCTTTGATAATATCCCTGCGTTTTCCTAGAAGGCTCACTATAATTTCAACATTTATTATTTAGAAAATATTCTTTTGTAAAGGTGATCTAAAAATTAATAATAAAATATTTTAAAATTTAAAATACTCCGCATAGGATATTTTATTTCATTGTCTCTCAAAAATCAAAATGTTAATTTTCCTTAGAATATACTTTTGTGGACTTTTAAAATTATTTCAGACAATGATTTCTCGCACAATTAAATCTAAATACTACATTAAGAATCAATTAATTTACTATCCAAGAAAGTAAGGATTCAAAAATGTAGAATAAAATTAGAAAAATGTAGAATAAAAATGTTGAATAAAATATATTAAAATTTAAAATACTCCATATACGGTATTTTATTTCATCGTGTTTTAAATATCAAAATGATAATTTTCCTTAGGAGATAATTTCGCTTATTTTTTAAATTATTACAAGCAATGATTTCCCGTATAATTAAATCCAAGTACTATATATTAAGGGTTAATTCATTGAATATCCAAGAAAGTAAGGATTCAAAAATGTAAAAATTGTTTTCAGAAAATATTTAAATGTTGTACAACAATAGATGTAAATTAATTTTATTACACTTGAAAAAGAATATCGATGAACTTTGTGATCCTTATGGGTTTATATCGATGTTTATATTCTGTACTAATTTTAATAAACGTATTTATTTCATTGTAATAATCATAAAATTTAAAAATAGTTGGAGTCAGGATTTGATTTGAAAATTTTGACTCTTTTATAAAAATGGTTCTTATTTTTCCAAAATTCTAGGAATTTATGTTAAAATTAATTGTTCAGGGGCTCAATTGCATCTGTTTCAATTCATCATCATCTTCACCTGTAGCAAAGACGATGACTGCTTTAGCAGCAAAACAAGTTGGTGTTCAGAGACTTTCATCCGAACTGAAGCTATGAAGTTATCTTATTATTAAAAAATAAAGTTGGACGTATCACAAATATAGAATCTTGGTGCTTAAAATGTGCAATTTTCTTGTGAATGTCTTCAGCTATTCCATACTGTTTTGGCTGCCTTTTAAATTGATACTGCTTTTTTACAGGATATCTGAGCCGTTTTCTTTGAAAGTCCATTTTTGACAAAAAGTTAGTGAATGATAACAAGGAACGCAATCTGCTATGAAATATTTATCTATAAACATGCCCCCCAAAAAAAAGGAAAAAAATTTCAAAATGAATGAAGGAATTTTCAAATGAAAAAATTTCAAAAATTTCAATTCCTGCAAAATTTTCATTAATTTGTCAATTCAAATTGACACATTTAATGAAATTATAAATATAATTATGTTGAAAGTGGTGTAGTAAGCCCACTTTCCGCAAATGCATAATATTTAGTTCAAAAATTATACAACGTAATTTCTCTACTTCATTTTTAAATATTGGATAAGGGTTTTAAAAAACAAACCCGTTACAAAGCTGTATAAAATTTCATTTTAGGAAAATTAGGAGTTTAAAACACTAGACGTATCTCCCAGATTAGGAAGACCATGAAAATTTGAAAACATAACACTAGCTTTTTCCTATCATCATGTCAGGGCCATTATATCAGAAAAATTCAACGATAGGAGGGATCTATTATCTTATATTCCTCCAATAATTATATGAAGCTGTAATTAAATAATTAAAATGTCATTACTTAAAGAAATATTGAAATAAAGCCCTTTTCATTTATTTATTTTTGACATATTTAATACAAATTTCATAAAAAAATTTGATTGATTCAATTGAAACCCTATATTTAATATTTCATAATTGTATGATTTCCACATTTTGTCAAATTTGAAAGTGGCGCTTTGAAGTCCGTTTGACGACATTAAAAGTATACATTTTAATCTAACTAATACTTTTAAAACTATTCTATTATAAATTTAAATTAATTTAATATTTCAAAAATATAAAATGGATTTACACCAATTTCAAAGAAAACTGCTAATATTTTTTTAAAACAAATTTAAAGGAAGTTTTAAGCAAATATTACATCTTTAATGGCCGACTCGGGGCTCAGTGGCAACGCGCGCCGCTAGTGAACATTTTGGCGGAGGTACAGTGCTCTGGCGGCTTTGTTGCAGATACCGTTTAAAAAGGCGATGACATTTGTGAGGTTCAGCATATTGCCTCGTGAGTCAAACTACCTGGTGGGAGTTTTCCGGTTTTTTTTCTCATACGATACACTAATGCGTGGTAGTTTCTCGAGGAAGGCACTGTGTCTTTCTTTAGAAGCTGCCTTCCCCTTCCAGCCTTCCCAGAGACGACACGATTTTTTGGACTTGATCTAGATGTTGCTGTCTACCAAGTGGAATAGGAAACAACAACAGCACGTTTTTGAAGTTGTAAAAAATACGTTTTAAAAAAACTGATTTTATAGATATATGACTTCAATAATATTTGTTGAATTTATTCCACAAATTCTTCTAATTCCATTCTTAAAAATCATAGTATATTAAAGTATGGAGTAAAATCAGTGGAGTTGTTATAAAAACCCTGGTTATAGCTACTTAATAACTTTTCAGAGATAGTGAATGTAAACATTCAATAAATAATGTTTGTTTAATCATAAAAATAAATAAGTGAATCAAATGTGTGATTCCGTGAACTACAGATATTAAATTAATGTAATAACCTTCATCAGTAAATAGGTTCTAAGAAAATGTTACTTGGAAACTATTTAACCGTTATAAATCTTAAATTTTTAAATATAGATTTTAAATCCAAGGCGTGTTTTATCTATTAAGCATTAATAAAATTAAACAATGTTAAAAAGAAGGAAATAATTCTTCCTAAAGTCAATAAAAAATTATTTTATAATATTCACCACAAAATACGATAGAACTTTAAAGGATGTCAATCATGCCTAATAATTGTTTGAAATTTATGGATAATTATGCGATATTTATTTAAGATATTATTTAAAAAAGAACCAGAATTTTTATTTTTATTTTGAACCACTACTTTTTGAATCATTTAAGATACATTTAATCGATTTCTCATAATTAATATCTTCCAAAAAGCGTTTTAGAGTGAATAATTGGAAAATCTCCACTTGGTTAGATTTTCTGTGCATAATTTAATTTTCCAAATGGTCAGTTCTGAATAATGCAAAATTCCTTCCTTTCATATTCATCACAGAACAGGAAGATTGAAGATATTTTTATTCAATTCGTTCAACCATTTTATTTATTGGACGAGTTCTGCTTGAAATAAAATGGGTGAACGAATCGAATAATTGACTTCACTTTTAATGAATAATTCACAAACTTTCTATTATATCAGTCATAAAAAATATAAATGAATATTTTAATTCCTTTTCGGAGATTATTTCCATTAAAAAAATCGCCATACCGTGAAAGAAATACCCTAAAGTATAAACAATTGCGTTAATCTATAATTAAATGAAAATTATTATTATTTTCCATCTGAATCC
>BPLQ01001318.1:0-15818 GCA_021605075.1 Caerostris darwini
TGTAACCCCATAGAGAGGTTGTGTGGTCAGTTCATCTCCGAGTTTTGATGACTACCAAAATAAAGGAGTTTATTTACAGTCCACTGTGTCGAGTATTATTTTCATTATCTGTGTATATGTCATTATTGGAATTTGTTTCTTGTGTGAGCTATCGAACAAGTAAAAATAATATTTTTCTATAAAATGCAATTATTTTTTGTGCGATAGAAGTAATATAAATTTTAAAATTTAATATTTTGATAAAATATTAATATGTAGCAATTGATTAGATTTTTTAAAATTAATAGTTATATAGTGAATTTTAATTAATTGTATTGTAAAAATATTTAATCATAATTGGAAATGTCAGATGATTAACAAGGTGTATTTAATTAATTTAAGATCGATTTTCAATATTAAGTTTTAAAATAACTTAATAAGTTGTGCTTACGTAAATAAATTTGCAATAATAATTTCGTTTTCTTTAATGAAATTTATCGATTTTTTAAAATAGACCTTTATGTAAAAATAAAATTTTTAACTTGCACTTCAAATTTAATTTTATGTGAAAGTTATCTATATGTTTTAAAAAAATGCGTGTTAAATTTTGCTCAATACTATATT
Source organism: Caerostris darwini (assembly GCA_021605075.1). Taxonomy (NCBI): domain Eukaryota; kingdom Metazoa; phylum Arthropoda; class Arachnida; order Araneae; family Araneidae; genus Caerostris; species Caerostris darwini. The sequence continues at coordinate 604 of BPLQ01001318.1, forward strand.
GTGTCATTTAAAAAAATAAGTTATAGCTTGGGGATTTCATTTGTCACTGTATTCCTTTATGCTAAAAGCATTCATTTTTAGTGTGTCTTATTTTGATAAATATCATCGGTATAAACTATATCCATGTGGTTTCCTATAAAAAAGAGAGAGAAATAGTTGCACACTGCTATGTCCTAAAATTATTGGGGAAAAAAGTTTCTATCACATTTTATCTCTATTAATCTTTGTAATGTGTCACCACGCGCCAGGTCTCGAAGTTCCCTCTCACATTAATCTTGGAAGAGTAGCGTTGGAACATTTTATTTCCTTTCTTTTTTTTCTTTTTGCAATTTTTTTACTATATAAGTCTGCAAAAGAATTTTATATTAATTTTCATATGATGTTGTATACATAGATATATTATTTTTGGGCTCTTCTTTTCAATACCCCGCAATAATGTTATACAAAACATCTTTTATTGAAAAAATATTATAATATTTAAAAATAAAATTTCCTTACATTGAAAAACACATATTTTATTTATGTCATACTTTTATGAAGCACTGAACAGCCAAACTGTTTTGTGGAAATTCAGTAAAATCAAAAAAATTGTGACTGTGAAATTTCTGTTCGTCGTAATGGAATGGAATTTGGCAAAAACGCAATCAAACAGTGCTTCACAAATTTGTCGGTAAAATAAAATAGTTGGCTAATAATCTGTATTGGTAAATATATAAAATGAAACATACCAAAAAACACAGCAACAAAGTTTATAATGCGGTTCACTTACAAGGAGAGTAATCACTTTTAATAACTTTACAGATATGTACCATGCTTAAAAGGACATTATGAAATCAGTTGGCAACAATACTTATAGCTGTATCGAAGCAGCTTGAAGATTTGCAGGGGAAAGGTTAAGTGCAGCAATACATCTCCCCAGACTATCCCAAACATGCTCAAGCAGGCTTAAGTATGGAGAACGTGTTGGCAAACTCATACACACAACACTCTCTGCACAATTATAATCTTGCATTTACCATTGTATAAGTTATCATCATCGTCTTGAAGAATGAAGGCGTCATCAACTACATCTGCATAAGGAAGAACAATTAGTGCTGTTGAAAGAATGTTGTCACTACATAGCTGAGCAATAGCAATCTGTCTTTGAACTATACTGAAGTCAGTCTTGCCACCTGCTCTCAGTCGAGTACTGAACTCAGCCATTTTTTCCTATTAGGAATACAACTGTATAATAACAGGTTCTTGACTTCCACCAGCTCGTCTTTTTAAGTTACTTTGCAAATAAAATCTGGACAAATCGGTAAAGAGTACAGATTTCAATGGCTTAACTTCCCATTTACATGCTTTCCCAATTAAAACCTTTCATTTTTTTTTTTTTTATCGTGGTGTGAGGGGTACACGTAATACTGGAAGTTTTGGATGTAACCCTCTTCAATGAATCCGTCTGCGCCATGTTCATCTGGATCCATCTAATCTTCCAGTAATGATGCAAAAGAAGATCCGACGTGGGTTAGTGTTACAATCATGCGTCTCTTTGCAGTTAGCTGCAAAAGAAGGTACGAAGGGGGTTGGCGTAGCGTTTCTGCTCCTCCTTGCAATTAGCAGCAAACAGTGATAATCTGCGACTCCTGTAGCTCTAGACTACCGTATTACATGAACAATTATGCTACCGTTAATTTTGTGGGAGCTATTTCAAATTATTTTATATCTGCGAAATTCAATTTAAATGTTCATTTGCTGTATTTGGTTCCATTTTTTTATATTGTTATGCTATTTAAATCAAAATTTGCATTATTACAAAATTAGTATTCATTTTGTTTAAATCGGTAACGAAAAAATAGCTGATTAGGTTAATAATATAATAACACTTAATATCACATACTCAAACTAACATTAAGTCATTAACAAAACAAATACAGACTGCATTGGAAATTAAAAGATTAAATAAATCCTGTATTAGATTTTTCAATATATTTGGAATGATGACAAGAAAGACGGAAATAATGATTTCATATATAGTACTATTTTTAATATTATTTTTGTTCAACAAATCATGCTGGACAGATAAAAATGATGTCAATATAAATTTCTCACTAGTTTTCTAATTTTTCATAGTAAAACTAAGTTCTTCATTGGCGCAACAGCTCCATGGTAGGCCAAGGCCATCTGCCTACTGGCAGATAGCAAATAAACCTACTGGCAAATAGCTTGGTAAAAGTAAATATGATCCATAAAGGGTGACTCTTAAGCAAATGTGAATGTCATTTTACATAAAAATTAATTTATATCGATTTAGAACAAATATATATTTTTTGGTGCATTTTCCATTCATGGTTAACTATTTATGTTAAATTTCGTAAAAGGGCATGTACAATTTGTTTATGATTTTATTTAATCTAAATAGCATTAAGATATTTTATGCAATCTATCTAGGAAAATAATAAGCTAAAGCAATACTTTAATTTATACTTGTGTTGTTGTTTCTTATCCCACTTGGTCAACAGCAACATTTAGACCAAACCCATGAACCCGTGTGTACTTAGGCCTGTGAGTTATGATAAAGGGTAAAAAATGCAGATTCTTTTTTGTCCTTGATCTAGCAGCATAAAGACATTTGGCACCCAAAGGAAGAAGTTTCACTTTACCCCACCTACCCGGTTATAACCCCAGGCACTGGTTACCAATTTTAGTCGCCTTTTACGGATATGCTTGGAACTACATATTCTAACTTGGACACATACTTTTTATAAATCTGACAAGTAATTCATTAATATATCTAATGATCCTTTTTATACTTGAATTGTTTTGAGTAAATTTGTATATAAGATAGGTTTTAAAAAAAAACATAAAAAAAGAAATGATTTTTAAAAAAAATTTTCTGCGAATGCAAATTACAACAAATGTAATCTACATATGTTTCTATAAATCAAGTTTCAAATTTCCATTCTCACCTAGGATTAAAGATATATTTACTAAAATAAGAGTACTTTTAAATAAAAATTAATTTTAATAACAGATACTCTTTGGAAGAAATGTTTACAAGTTTTATCTCTTTTGATAAAGATTGAAAAGAATAAATGAATATATTAAACTGACATTTGTAGTGAACTATTCAAAGTGGAATAAAAAAAAAAAAAGTTGAATGCAAAAAGTAAATATGAAAAATCAAAAAAATAAAACAATAACTCTTAAAAAAAAAGTTAATGTTATTTTATAATCTGCATAAAGAGTAGTGAAAAAAAAAAATATATCAAGTTTCGAAAAGGAAAAAAATATCACTTTGAAAGTCTTATTATTTTTTTGGAGCGAACGATCTTGAATAATAATAATAAAACAGTTAAATATTCAAGAGCTAAAATACTGCAACATAAAATATGAAATTGAAAACGCAGTACGTGGAGAAGCAACTAATAAATTATTAACGGCTCCATAAAAATCCACTTGACTTAAATTTGCTTCGGGTTAAAATTCCAGTTATCCAGTTACAAATAATTACTTTATTTTTATTTGCTACTTTTTAAAAATTTGTAGTTTTTTGTAAATTTAAATTTGTAGTATAACTTTTAGGTATTTTTAAAAATATTTTAGTTGTTTTAAGGTAGAATAAATAATACTCAAATCTATCGATGTTCAAAGAATTATGATTTGGGGGCCTGATGGGCGAGTGACTAGTACTCGGTGCCATGGATATTTGTAGTGGTTCGTAATCCACTTTAAGCCATAGGTCCATGTCTAATATGACTGTATGCATTGGGGGGAGGTCTTACAACCCTACCCTATAAAAAGTCGCCGTCACAGAGCCAAGCCAGACTTCTAACTGCGGTTGCTCCAACACAACAGAAGCTGCCCCTTGCCTTTCCCACCTTTTATGAGACCACATGGGTTCTTGGACTTGGTCTAGATATTGTTGTCCACAACCGATAGACCAAGAAACAACATAATTAGGTTTTACGAAAACAAAAAATTTGTGTATCTCTTTTTATAACTTTTAGGAATTCATTTTTTTTTTTTTTTTTTTTTTTTTTTTTTACTGAATCCATAAAATTTTTTTATTTGAAATGAAGACCAAAAGTCATGAAAAATACTAACTGTTGAGTTGCTCTGTATGAAATGAACTTTTTATTATTAGCTGATGTTCCATAAAATATATATCTACCAATATTAGGTTTAAAAAAATGCTAATGCACTGATTTTCAGTCATGCATAACTACAAAGATGCTAGTGGCCTGATGGCCAATTGGCTAGTGTTCTGGCCTTCAGTACCACAGACGTCAGGTTCGAATCCTAGCAATGGCCTGGGTGTTTGTTGGTGTTTCGGAATCCACGTTAAACTGTTGGTCCCGGTCTAATTAGTCTAAAGTGTGGACAAAATGACTGTAGAGCGCCGAACCAAACCAAAGATGCTAAGGGAATGTTGGTGGTTGTTCGAATGCCATGGTCGTTCATGCAAATGTGTCTACTTCGCTCTCATTCCAACAAAGCATTTCGTATTTTTTTTCTATAATCAATCACAGAGTAGAGTTGATTTAACTCTACTACAATCAATCTTTTCAATATTAAATTGGAACGAATTGAACGAAACAGAATAGAATGTTTTGGCATAGTAATACCTGTTCACGGTTATTTTACCTTAAATTTTGTATTAGAGTGATATCTTTATTCCCATAAATAATCGTATAGTAACTGTAAACGACCTCTAAGTAAACATATCATTTTACTTAGATTAGCGAAATGTTGGTATCACTTATATTGGACTGTATCATTAATTGTGATGTAAAGTGAATACTGTATTATAATCGTCAAAGCTCATCACAATGGTTGGATGTAGATGAAAAGCCTAATCGCGCATCCAAACCAAGCTGTCATCCAAAGAAAAATTGTTGACTCTTTGTTACAAACAAAAGGGAGATTTTCCTTTCTGTGTTCAAGGAATAGGTCAAAACAATTAATACACAATGCTACTGTCAAAAAATTGACGTTGTGCATCAGAAATTTATGCCATCAGAACCAAGTTTTGTAAATGGAAAAGGCTGCATTCTTTTCCATGACGACACATGATCTCATATTTACCAAACCAACTTCAGAAACTGAACAAGTTGAAATTTGCCTTTCCTCCTAATCCATTATATTCATCTGACTACTACAACTAATGCAACTTTTTAAAACATTTAGAGTCGTTTTTAAAGAATTAGCGTTTTATTAACCATGAGACTGTCAAAATAGCCTTTACTGAATTTTTTGACACAAAATTAACGATGTTTTATGAAACTGGCATAAAAATGCTTTGAAGTCAATGTCAGAAGTGCATTGATGTAGATGGAGCAAATTTTGATTAAATATATTCAAATAATTTGTGTTTGAGACCTTTTAAAAATTGTGAACTCAAAAGTTCATTTCATATCGAACAAGTCAATAATTATTTTTAAACTGAATAAAAAGAAAAAAATATCGATGTGTTATTACAATATCAATGTCTTATAACATTGTATTTTTGTAATAGCGGCAATGTTGTGCATTTTATTTCAATAGATTTTCAAACTAATGAAATTAAAATACCTTTTCCATTAATTTAATTTATTTATTTTATTGCTTTTTCAAATGTGAACTCAGCAATTCTTTTCATATCAAACAATCTAATAATTATCTTTAAATTGAATAAAATTTGTAATTTTTATAAAAAATATCGATGTTATAACAATATCAATGTCTTATAACATCGAATTTTTGTAACGGTTGCAATTTTCTATCACTTAGACTGTGAAACTCTAATTAAATTAAAACACCTTTTTCATTAATTTAATTAAATTTTTTGCTTTTTCAATTTTTATTTATGATTTTCTTTAAAAAATATAATAAATAAACTCATCAAAATAAAATACGCATTTATGGTAACCGGGACATAATGGGATATATCTTCTAGTTTTATATAAATTACTTTTGCACAAATTATTTATTATGCGAAATTCTTTTATCTGCCATTTGTGTACACTTTATGTAAGTTTTATTTCAAAATGTTTAAGACTGTAATTAAAGTTTTCCATCGTGATTGTTCTTATCGAGTTAATTAAATTCTTTGGACGTAAACCAAATCTTTAGTACAAAGGCCACGTAGCATTCAATGAAAATGTTGCAACTAATATTGAACTGTTATCCGACGTTTTCAATGGAATTTAATCACTCTAACCCAACGAACGGCTTTGTTGGAACACAATTGTTTATTCTTGATGGGGATTTCGAAATTGTTTCCCCTTGAATGTTCATTAAGAATTTGGCTATTCAAATCAGGTGTCTCTGTAACAATATTTGCTCAATAGGATTTAAATCCTATTCTTTAATGAGATTACCGAATAATATACCATCAAATCGTGATCAAAATTTACATAATTTCCTTTTGTGGAGCAGAATAGGCAATCGTGGTTAAAAGTTGAATGGGATAAAATAAATTAGCTTTTCCATTTAAGTAGTATACAGATGTGGTCTTAGTAAAAATATAGGTATTTAGATCTTAATTTTAAAGAATGTACAGGAGCAAACGGAACACATTTTTGTAAACAAACTATTTAAACTATGGATAATCAATTTTGAAAGAGAACAGAAAAGTTTACATTTGACATCAGGTGAAAAGTAGCATTGTAGGCTGATTTTGTGCAGTAAAATAGGCTTTAAAAATTTAGATATTTACGTTATTGACTAACATTAATGGGATATTTTATTGGAAAATAATTATTTTAACAGTTACATTTCATTTTTTATATTTAAGTGATATTTTTCACATTTGCATTTCACTTGTTGACTTTACAATTCAGAAATTTATTTATAAAACTTTTTGTTTCTTATACCACTTGGTAGAAAGCAACATCTAAACCAAGTCCAAGAACCCATGTGTTCCCATGGAAGGAGGGGCAACTTCTGCTCTGATGGAACATTCGTGGCTTGGCTCCGTGACGCTGATATTTTACTGGGTAGTGTTTGTCAGCCTTACTCACAACGCTCTACAGTCATATTAGACCGAGAACTACGGCTGAAAGTGGATTCCGAACCACTAAAAACATCCATGGCACCCAGAACTCAAACCCGAAACCTGTGGCACCGATCGCCAGAGCGCTAGTCACTCGGCCATCAGGCCCTTTTTGGTTTTCCTTTTCAGCTGTTGCGGCCTGATGGCCAATTTTGGCTAGTGCTCTGGTCTTTGGTACCACAGGCTTCATGCTCGATTCCTGGCATGGATGTTTGTTAGTGGTTCGGAATCCACGTTAAACTGTAGGTCCCGGTCTAATTAGTCTACAGTGTGCATAAAATGACTGTAGAGAGACAAACCAAACAAATAAGCATCATAATTCCTATTGAGTATCCTCGTTTCTGAAAGCGGTGACTGCAAAAAAGCTGTAAGCGAATCCAAAGCTGCACTTTAGCTGCGCATGTTGCATAAATTGGGTCTCAAAATCCAATTGCGTTCCTAATTTGCATTAGATTTAACATAATAAAAACATTTTTAAATAAACATTTAAAAAATATATTATATACATATCATTAAGCATTTAAAATATTTATAAACATTTTTTAAACAATAAACATTTGATTTTAATTTAATTTTTACAATATCTTTGAAATACACATCTATATCTATCAATATTTTATTTCAAGCTACAGACTGATCGAAACACTACTTAATTATAACGTTGCTGAAATGTCGAATAATCTTCAAGGTGACACATATCGCTTAAAATATGCTTACAGACAGTTTGTCTGAAATATGCTTACTGACAGTTCCTCTTTGATTCGAACGTTTCAGAATCGTAATGCATATTCAGTGAAATTCCCGTTCATCATTTGCCCAAACACATTTATGCGATAACGGAAGCTTAGATAAATAAATTCCTTTAAAACGCATTCGTCTGAGAGTTGTTTTTCTACACTTCCAGTTTTATTTCCTTCCGAAAAATGATGAATCGAGATTATGCTGTTATCTTTCGTTCGTTGTAAAAATTTATTATTCTAACTGTAAATAAAACTTGGAAGAATATTCAATCAAGCGGAAACTATTCTATTCAATATACTACACCTCTTCCCCAAAAAGTATTGAATATCTCGTGTAGGAATCGATGTTTTTATTAGTTTGTGTGGTTGTTGTCTGGATTTTCATGGTTGTTTGGAGTTGTTGTAAAGCACGTATTTTATAACTCTTAACATGGTTTCTTTGAGTAGTAATAATTTTTTATTTTTTATTTTCATCTAGCCAACAAACAAAAATAATAACAAGTTTTTGATTAGTTATTTTTATGTCTTCAATTCCGTTTCTACTCAATGTATTTCCTGAAAGCGCCAAATTATTTTCTACCTACCAAACTTTTTGTATTTCAAAATGATAAGCTTTTTATAATAATAATCTGTGGTTGTGTTGGAATACTTTGTTTGGAGTATATAAAAGTGAAGAATCTTTGATATCTTTAAAAATCTTGGATATCAAGGATTGGATATCGATATATCATAATCTATAATCCTCATATATCCTTAATATCTTAATAATAATCCTTGCCATCGGCCAGATAGCCAATTGGTAAGAGGGTCTTTGATGCTTTAGGTTCGAATTCTGACATGGATGTTTGTTAGTGGTTCAGAATCCACGATAAATTGTAAGTACCGGTCTAATTAACCTAAAGTGTGCATAAAAGGATCGTAGTGCAACAAACAAACACCATAATTCAAATTGAGTATCCTCGTTTCTGGAAGAATTGACTACAACAATGATGTAAACGAATTCAAAGCTGCATTTTTGTTGGGCACGTTGCACAAGTCGGACCTCAAAATCTAACGGTGATCCTAATATGCATTGTATTTAATGTAATAAAAATTTTAAGTAATTAATTTTAATGAAATTTGTACCGTAGGTTTAATATATGTTTTTCTATTTTATGTCATGCTACAGAGTGATCGAAACACTATTCAGTTGTAAGGTTACTGAAATGCCGAATAATCTTCAAGGTGACACATCTCGCTTAAAATATGCTTACAGACAGTTTGTCTGAAATATGCTTACTGACACTTCCTCTTTGATTCGAACGTTTCAGAGTCGTAATGCATATTCAGTGAAATTCCCGTTCATCATTTGCCCAAACACATTTATGCGATAATGGAAGCTTAGATATATAAATTCCTTGAAAACGCATTCGTCTGAGAGTTGTTTTTCTACACTTGCAGTTTTATTTCCTTCCGAAAAATGATGAATCGAGATTATGCTGTTATCTTTCGTTCGTTGTAAAAATTTATTATTCTAACTGTAAATAAAACTTGGAAGAATATTCAATCAAGCGGAAACTATTCTATTCAATATACTACACCTCTTCCCCAAAAAGTATTGAATATCTCGTGTAGGAATCGATGTTTTTATTAGTTTGTGTGGTTGTTGTCTGGATTTTCATGGTTGTTTGGAGTTGTTGTAAAGCACGTATTTTATAACTCTTAACATGGTTTCTTTGAATAGTAAAAATTCTATTTTAGTTTCATCTTGCCAAAAATAAAAATAATAACAACAAGTTTTTGATTAGTTATTATTAAGCCTTCAGTTCCGTTTCTACTCAATCTTTTTTCCTGAAAGCGGCAATTTATTTCTTGGTTCCAATCTTTTTGTATTTCTAAATTATCTTTTTATAATAACAATCTATGGCTGTACTGGAATATTTTGTAGTTGTAGTTGTCGTATCCCTCATGGAAGGAGGCAAGAGGGGTGCAGCTTCTGTTCTGATGGAGCACCCGTAGGTATAAGTCTGACTTCTGCTCCGTGTCGCTCTTACAGTCATAGGAGACCGGGACCTACGGCTTAAAGTGGATTCCGAACCATTACAAACATCCATGGCACGGCCGAGACTGGAACCCGAAACCTGTGGCACCGAGCGCCAGAGCGCTAGATACTCGGTCATTCAGGCGCAATACTTTGTTTGGAGTATATTAAAGTGAAGAATCCTTGGATATCAAGGATTGGATATTAAGATAGGATTGAATATCAAGATATCATAATCTATAATCCTTATATATCCTTAATATCTTCATAAAAATCCTTGCCATCGGCCTGATGGCCAATTGGGAAGATCTCTGACCTTTGGTGCTTCAGGTTGGAATCCTGGGGTTGGCATGGGTATTTGTGAGTGGTTCGGAATTCACGTTAAACTGTAAGTCCCGGTCTAATTAGCCTAAAATGTGCCAAAAATGACCATAGAGCGACAAAAAGTTAGAGAGCGGAGAAAAGTTCTCTTCAATTTGATTGAGGAACTTGAACAAAGGGTTATTGAAATTTTTGTAAAGTAGACACCTGTATGGGCCTTGATGGCAGAGTGATTATTTTTTTAGCGCTCGGTGCCACAGGTCGGGTTTCGAGTCTCGGCGGTACCACGGATATTTGCAGTGGTTCGGAATCCCCTTTAAACAGTAGGTCGAAGTCTAATATGACTGCAGGGGTAATGCTGACAACCCTACCCCATAAAAAGAAAAACAAGTAAGTGGAGTAAGTCCGAGTGGCGGCCTGTTGGCCAATTGCTAGCGCTCTGGTATTTGGTACCATATGATTCAGGTTCTAATCATGCCGATAGCAGGATGTTTGTTAGTAGTTCGTAATCCACGTTAAATTGTAGATCCGGGTCTAATTAGTCTAAAGTGCGCACAAAATGAGCGTAGAACGACAAACCAAACCTGTCTCAAAATCTTCCAGTATGCAGACGGCCTTGGCCCACCATGGGGCTGTTGCACCATTGGAGAAGAAAGACTTGTATGTTAACATCAATTGCAGGGCAATGTGAAAATATATTATCTGCATGTAAGATATGAAGAAATAACTGTGGGACATTTATTTGTCAAATCGGAGAAAACTTGGAAACCTTTAAAGAGGACAGTAACCCGAATGTCCATGTAAGGTTCTTTGTAGCAACTGCCATCAAATCCAATATAGAGTCAAAACAGTGTAGCGCAAGCCACTAATGGATTCAAATTAGCTTCTTCTTACAAACCTGCTTGCAATAGCGCCTACAATGCGGACACGAACATGGTTTCTAAATGTTAAAGAATGTGTTCTTTGGAATTACATTTATAAAAAAATAATGTGTTTAAATAAATTTATTTTATCGACCGACTTGTGATCCAGTGTTAAACCATGCAGCTAGTGGGCAAAAGAAAAAAAAAAGTTTAATCTACAAATGGAATGTATTACAGCAATTGCTTTTAGAAAGGAAAATCAATAGAAATTGTGACATCATATGTTTTGTTCCCTCTCTGTATCTCACAGAAATCATTGCTCCTGGGAAGATGTAATCAAATTTTTGCCGCATACAAATTGCAGAAATCTCATCCTAACTGACTTTCTGGGAGCATTACTTCACTGTTAAATTTTATTAACTATTTAATAAAGTTTTTGTTTAATTTAAATTAACAAGTAATTAAAAAAAGTTTTTTTAAAGTCAATTCCTACTTTTTTTTCACTATATTGCAGAAAGTCCTTTATAAATAATTTTCATTCATTTTTTAAAGTTTATCTGGCGCCATCTATTGGTAGATATATGCAACTTAAATCTAAAAAAAAAAAAACTAAAATGAATTAATTAAACTTAATTAATGAATTAATATTTGAAAAAATTGCATTACATCCAGTGTCATCCACTACAAGTTCAAAAAAATGTATTTGAACTTGAGTGGATGAATAAAAAGTATTTTATTAACGATTGAAAATTTGAACAAGATATACTTTGGGAGAGTGTGAGCTAATAGAAGGAATTGAAAAAAATTATTTAATTGTAACGTTTTTTAACATGCAAAATAAACGTTAAGCTGTAATATATTGCTTAAAATGTTTGTTGACAATTCATCTTGAAGATGAACACCTAACAGAACATTTCACAATCGTAGTGCATATTCAGTGAAATTCTCATCCATCATTTTTGCAGAGAAAAAAAAACATTTCTCCTTCTATGGAATGGCAGATAAATAAATTCCTTTAAAGCGCATTCGTTTGAATATTGTTTTCCTGTATTTCTAGGTTTATTTCTTTTTGAAGAAGATGGATCGAGATTATGTTGTTATCCTTCATGTAAAATTTTATGACTCAAACTGGAAATAAAACTTGAAGAATATTCAAGCAAGCGGAAACTACCCAACTCAAATCTAGAATGTATAGATTCTTTTCAAAATAGACTGAGTGTCTTGTAGAAAAGAGTTTCTTTTATTAGTTTGTGTGGTTGCCTTTTAGATTTTTAATCTCAGTTTCATGAGGTTTTTGGCCTGCACAGTTTTGAATAACGTTGAGTAATGTAAAATTTATTTCCTTGTCGCCGTAAAAAAGGATAGTACGTTCTTTATTAGCTGTTTTTTTATGTCATTAATTCAGTTACTTCTGAATTTATTTTCTAAGACTGACAAACTACTTCTTGTTGAAAAATCTAAACTTTTTTGTCATTAATGAAGTAACAATAGAGTAGCTTTTTAGACAGGAGTGCTAAGATTTTTAATAAGAAGTATGTTGTTGTTGTTTCTTATCCCACTTGGCTGGCCAAGCCCACAAGCCCATATGGACTCATGATTGAAGGGGGGGAAGCAGCAACCCGTAGGTAGAAGCCTGACTTTGCTCCGTGACGCTCTTGCAGTCATAGAGACCGGGACCTTTAAAGTGGATTCCGAACCACTACAAACATCCATGGCACCGCCGGGATTCGAACCCGAAACCTGTGGCACCGAGTGCCAGAGCGCTAGACACTCGGCCATTCAGGTCCCTAATTTGCCAACGGCACGCAGTGTTCCCAGGTGGTCATAAGAAGTATACACATCTATAAAATTGAAAAAGCTTTCCAATTTGACTGGAGAACATGAAAATAGCCAGAAGATTGGCAGGTTCGAGTCCTGGCAGTGGTATGGATGTTTGTTAGTGATTCGGAATCTACGTTAAACTGTAGGTCCCATTCTAATTAGTCCAAAGTGTGCATAAAATGACAGTAGAGCGACAAAACAAACCAAGCCAAAATATTAGTGAATTGCAACGTGTATGATGAACTATCACTGCTCAGGTAAGTGTTCAAATACTGTCATTAAATATGACTCTAATTTGCCTTTTTATCATATTATTTTAACACAACACAACAATACCTAACAACACAAACCACTCGCATATAAATATACACAAATATGTTATCAATTCATAATCTAATTTTCAAATCGGTTTATACTGATTCCAAATGAGGTCTTGCCTCAATCAATTCCAATCTGATGCATTCCACATAGGGCAGGGAAGATACACGTAATGATTTCCTCTTGCAGGGATTATCAAGTACCTGTGGCTCGAATTGCCACAATGTGTTCATGATTGTGCGCGTTAATTCGATGTGCTAGCATCGTTCTTAGAACGGTGTAAAATGATAAGGTATTGTGGGAAAATTTTGAGGAGTAATGTCATATTTTCTAAACATAGGGGGTAAAAAACAACCACGGATATCGTATTAGAAAAAAAAATCGGGCAGTTTGACTGTTTACATGAGTTTACAAGTACTCTTTTTTTAAAAGCAGTGAATATGGGAAAGATGCATGTCAAAGGAATAGAAACCGTTTTCTCTTGAAGGTTAGTTTGTGCTCACTATCACTGAATTATGTTTAGATAATCCTGCATTTTGTAGAATGTATTTTTGTTCTTGCGCTTACAAATATATTTGTTTTAATTATTGCTTATCGATCGAGATATTTGGTCCAATATTAATTTGTTTAGTTCAGGAGGAAGAGGCAGATTCGCTGGTAGCATTTTTTACAATCACTCATTTAAGAAACTAGTAGACTCAGTGTCGATTGAGATAGCGTATGTACGCATCTTATAGCGACTACAGTTGCATAGTTGCAATTTTCAGGTTTTTATCCCATACAATACATCAAATGCATCACATAACTCTAAAAGTAATCTTGAAACGCAACGCTTTTCGAAAGCAACCAGTAAGTTGCCTATAAGTTCAATATTAGTGGAACACGAGGACCTTAATGTTTAAGAATATAACTTATGAAATCTTCTGTGGGGACTTGATGGCCGAATGATTGGCGCTCGGTGCTACAGGTTTCTGGTACAAGTGCTGGCGATGCCAAGGATGTTTGTAGTGGTTCGAAATACACTTTAAGTCTTTGTTCACAGTATAATATGATTATTGGGCTAACAAACTTACCCCGTAAAAAATCAGCATCACGGAGCCAATTCAGACTTCTACCTACGGGTACTCTATTACAACAAAAGCTGCTCCCCCTTTCCTCTCTTTCCATGAGATCACATGGGTTCTTGAACTTGGTCTAGATGTTACTGCGACCAAGTGGGATAAGAAACAACAAAAAATCTTCTGTTTTCAGATTCATGTCTTTGTTAATATATTTAATTGCTTTTTATTCATTTGACTTTTGTTTTTGTAAATAATGATATGTTATTATAAAAATTTCCAAATAGAAATTTCAAAAAGATATTTTTATTGTCCTGACGAAAGACATTATTCATTTAATTAGTAATTTATTCAGTAATATGGTAAATTTCTCTCTAAAAATTCTTAAATTATTTTTTTTTGTTATTAAATGCTAAATTAAAATTTTTTTATGTAAATTCTAATCAAGAATATTTGAATTCATTTTGATGTTTAATAATATTTATCCAATATAAACATGCTATCATTTACTGAAGTAGAATACATTTTTAAGTCTACAAATTCATCTTTAAGCATTTAAACATACTTTTTTTTAGAATTTTTTTATTTTATTGCTCGTATAATGTGATCAATCTCCACAATTATTAAAATAAGGTTTTGTTTTTGCCTAAATGTTATGCGAAAATCTGCTAGAAAACTTAATTTTATAGCAATCTTAAACAGATTGATCTGTCTTTATTTTTTTTTTAAATCCATGATTAATCTGCTATCTTAACAGCAGTCTTATATTTATTGATCTTAATAAAAAGCAAAATTTTATTCAAGATGAATCTACTTAAAAAGTGATTTAAAGAACTATTGCAATTGCGTTTCACACGAATGTTTTTCGATATTTTTTTTTTTTTAAAGAAGACATTTTAATTTAAAAAGAAAGAAAAGATCTAATCAGTTAAAATTAAGTCCGAGTTGAGTAATTTTTTACAACGTCAGTGAAAAAAAAAAAAAAAAGTGTCTGACATAATATTTTTTTTTTTTTTGTTGTTGTTGTCTTTAAAAGAAATAATTGAGTACTGAAAT
>BPLQ01001319.1:0-29138 GCA_021605075.1 Caerostris darwini
CTCTAGATTATTTTTTTCAGTAATGCATCATCTCATAGGCAATATCAGCATTCAAATAAATTTTACTTTTACATTTTAAACTTGAATTTAAGTTTGGAAACCAGATATTTAATGTCATTTACAAAGCTCTGAAGGAATGATTTACTTCATTCACTCACTGAATGGTAAGAGCATAATAAATTAATTCAGATTTAATTTTATGTAAAGTATATATCAGTTAGAATAAATTAATTCAAATTTTGTTTAAGGTTAAAGTATTTAAATTAATTCAGTTTTATATTTATTTAAAGATAAAACAAGTAATATAAAAAAAATTTAAGTTAATTCCTACTTTTTTCACTATATTGAAGAAAGTCTTTTATAAATAATTTTCATTTATTTTTAAAGTTTATCTAGAATCTATTGGTAGATATATGCAACTTAAATCTAAAAAAACTAAAATTAATTAACTAAATTTAATTACTGAATTAATATTTGAAGAAACTGTATTAAAATCATGTGTCATCCATTACAAATTAAAAAAAAATGTATTTGATCTTGAGTGTATGAATAAAAAGTATTTTATAAACGATTGAAAATTTGAACAAGCTATATATAGGGAGAGTGTGAGCTAATAAAAGGAATTGAATAAAATATATTTGAAAACTCATATCAGAAATTGACGATTGCAGTTCTTTCATTAGATTTTTTATTTAATATTTTGAAAGACATTGAAAAATTGAACAGATACGAGGTAGATATCTGAAAAGGAAGGCCGTAATGCACAGGGTTAGATTTAGATTCAATGTATGCTAAATGTTAACTGTACATTTTAATAAATAAGAGAAGCTATTTAAAATAATTAAGCATTGAAAAAGTGAAAAGTTGTGGAGCCAAAATATTTTGTTGTTATGTTTATGCTTACAGAAAATATGTTGAAAAAAGAAAACTTGAATAACTCGTGTAAGGAAAAAAGGAAATATGCGAACTTGTCTAAAATACTGATATAAAAATATTGCCTCTATAAGATACACCTAAACAGCAACTGTTGTAGTTGTTTGTGATGTTAAACTTAAGAAGTTTATAATTTTAATCAAGATAATAATTTTTAAATGTTATTAAATGCAATGCAATACAATTATTATTGAAAAGCAAATTTTAAGCAGAATCACGTGTCCTCACTAATTCTTTTATGTTCAATAATCTACACAGCAGATTTCAAATCTCATTATTTCATTGTTAAAAAATAAAGTCACATCGGAAATCATTATTTATTGCAAAATATAACTTGATTTATTTCGTTTAGACTTAGAAAATCGCTAAAAAATACAAAAAAAGTAAATTTAATAATATAAGCCTTGAATTCATAAGGGAAATTTGCAACTTTATAAGGATTATGGATTACGAAACAAATTTATATCATCTTACAATCGCAATTTCTTTTCATTTGAAAATTTGTATGATTTTTCATTCGAGTGCTTTAATATGGAATTAGTTGTAAAATTTGATTTAATACATAATATTTACAAAAACAAAATAGTATCTATTTCGCAAATTTAATAAGTAAAATGCAAAAGATCAAAGTATAAAATAATTAATTAATATCTTTTTGGTATGAAATTTTGCATGTCTCTCACTTGGTATCAATTTATTTAAATCTAGTTCAACATAATAATCGTTGAAGCTTATAAAATGAAATTACAAATAAAAATGTAATAGCCATAAAATTCTAAATACATCTATTTAATTTTTTGTTTTTTATCGTTACCACTTTTTTAAACACACTTTCATGTACACAAACACTTATATGCGTATAGAAAAGCACAGAAAACTGATGAACATAAAAAGCAAGTAGAGTCAGCAGTTATTACAAACAGTATAAAAAAGAAAATATCTGTAAAGCAGATAAAGAAATAATCCAATATATAAAAGTCCAGGCAACCCAGTATACATATATATGATTCGATATGGTCACTATTGTAGATGATACATTACTATGTATATGCAAACACTGCAAGAGTGAAAAAGAAAATTGATAAAAAGGCACTATATAAATTATATATAGGTATACGCAAATCTAGGTTCAGAAACGTCATATGTCTACCTCAACCTCATAACAAACTGCAAATAACAGTATGTTCTGGAAATCAGCAAAATTCTATTATGACTAACATAGCAAGAAATACTTAACATTAGAATTCCTGTTATTTCTGTCGGCTAGATGTCTGGATCCAAATCGAAACAGATGTAATGATCAATATACGTATATAAATTTGTGTGTGTGTGTGTGTGTGAATGTATATAGATAGGTAGATAAATTTTTTCATCTCAGTATCTCGATTTCTCCAACATCAGGAAATTTCTACATTATTTATTTATTGTAATATTGTGTAATATAAAAAGAATAGTCGGAACAAAATCAATATAATAGCAGTTGTGAGGATGAAATGTCCCCCGCCCCCGAAAAAAAAAGAAAAATTTATTTATTTTTCTTTTTTATAAATATTCTCTGCGCATTGCCCTACTACTAAACAGTCACTTTGAAACTCCTAAGCACCCTACAACGCAAAAATAATGCAAGATGCATGTTATATAAAAGTATACTAAAAAAATAATATTTATAATCCTTTTATACTTAAATAAAAATATAATTCACTAGTTTATAAAATACTTATGATATCGAATCTTTCTTGTAAATTAAATTTAAATATTTGATAAGTAAACAAATAAAAATTCATTACATGATAGGAGGTTGAGTTAAATATTCTTAGTATAAAAAAAACGAAAAAAAAAAAAAAAAAACATGAGCAGTTTTTGAGATGATTTAAAATTCTATCAGCTATTGTTTTTTATGTCTTAGAAGTTATAAAAGAACTAAAGAGCAAAAAAACAAATAATAATGCTTACTATACAAATAAGATTGTAATTGTATAGTGAACGATAAAATGCGTAACTAATTAAAAAAATTTTTTATATATTTAAAAAAATAACAAAATTTAATATTTATTATAAATTAATAATTTAATATTTAAAATCTACGAATAAATATTAAATATTAAATTTATAGCAAAATTAGTAAAATGAATGTGATTTCATTGATTTATTTTTTATAATCGACTTACTATTAATCTATAAATAATATATATATATTTCAATATATATATATATATATCGATATATCTAATATTTAAAAATATTTTTTTTTTTCTAATGCAGCTGGCAAACACTTAGATAGTTGTCTTTGATGCCTTAAGGCGAGCGCCGCAACGACGTTACTTCCTTAGCACTACCCAGGAAGTGTGTGTAGGAGGTGTATATATATATATATATATATATAATATAAGATGTTAAAAGATAAATCAGAAATACGTATAAATTTTAAAGCAAAGATTGTTTCATATTTTTGTTTTATATTTAACAACTGCATCAATTTTTTTTCTCTCGCTGATTATTACAATTGGTAATTGCTAATATTAATATTTGACAAATGAAATGTGCTTAACTACTATTTAAAATGACGTTGAGAAAAAAAAAACCAATATATCATCATATGAAAGATACAATAGAATTACGCTCTTGGTGTCTGCTGTAGTCTCGGCCTTAGCTAGGAGTCTCGATGACAATATTGACATTGGTTGATTTGCCAGAGGTTTTTGATTCTCTCCCATACAATAAACATGTACAAGGCAGCTAAAGTTGCATCGGTTATCCCACTACTTAGTAAGAGATATCGGGGTTTTTCCTCATACGATACGCATTTATTCTTCAAACTCCTCAAGTAAAGCAATACCTTCCTTTCCTTAACGATCAAAATGCTTCTTGGTTTTTAGTTGTGAATCTTTAGAGTCATGCTGAGGATTCTGTTACAATTATTTCTTCCAGAAATGAGACAATTGTGAAAATTGGCACAAATTAATTGGTGCGAGTTTTCTGAGATTTCTGCTACATGGCACACAACTGCGAATAATGACCCTTATAATAGAACTTAATAATGATCCTTAATATTTAATTAAACTTTGTGGAAATGTTTTATGCGGACAGTGAATCTTAAACGTGGACAGTGACCCTTAATGCGTGCAGTCAAAAGTATTTTCCACAGTGCTTGTCACAAGTTCCACAAATGTGGGTGGTGATTTTTCAAAATCCCCCCGATCTGCAATCGCTTCCCTTTAACATTCGTCAGCGTTCTTTTCATGTCCTAGAATCGGAATTTCTCAATAATACAAGAGCTCTACTGACGTCTTCTGTTTACAATTAATGCTTTGAGGAACTAGGAGACTTGATGACTTTAGGCAGCGTTTACAAGTATCTCACAGAAGTCGTCATGCATATTTATGGGAGTCTTCCATGCATATCAGGTAAATCTCCCATTTCCATCAGTGGGATTTTCGTGATATTCATAAGTGAAACACACAACCTACCTTTGCACAAATAATAAAAATATACTGCATGGATTCGTACTGTTTCACATTTACTGGAGATACTCTACCTATAAAAATATAGTTCAATAACGTAATGCAGTGTTATTGTCCTACATTTACCAGATTATTGACTAATATATAAGGGATCGTTTAATGCTCTCTCATCCACTCAAGTGTGTATTATTAGGAAATCCATTAAGTCATTCCCTAGGGCGTAATTCAATGGTCACAAATGCAAACTCTATTTGTCATCGTCCGCTTCTTCACCGCTTTAACAAATTTTGGTTTGCCATAAATTAATTGCATATAAGAGCAATAATTAAATGATATTTTAAATACAAAGAAGTGTTTTCAATTCATAAAAATGCTTCTGACGAATCATCTGTAGCATTTCGTTTGCTTGACATATTGAGATTTTAATTAAATTCTCCTCGAAGTGAGTTAAATTCCTCGCAGCATGCCTTCCAGTTAAGTAGTGTTTAAAAATCCTCCAAAATTACAAGTGCACTTATTGAATTTAATTGAAAACAATGAAAGATATTGATTAAAACAGATCTTATTAGATTGCAGAATTTGTTCCTTAAGTTTTAGATAAGGTTTTTTGAAGGTGGGGGTCTTACAATTTTTTCCCCAAGTTTACTTTGTAAAGTTTATAAAATTGTCACTCGAGTATGTGCCCTGGAGTACTAAGTGCGCTTGCTGAATTTAGTTCATAAAAACTAAAATATCTAAATTTAATAATCATTGAGTCTTTTAATTTAATAATCTCTGAGTTGTTAAAAACAAGACTCATTATATGAAATTATCAAAATATAATTAGAACTTTAAAATGCGGATATTCCTTAGAAATGTCAAGTATTTTCTAATTAACTGAAACAGATTTTTTTTAAGTTTTAAAAATACACATTTGTATTATGTAAATCTTTTTCTCAATAACAATATTTAAAAAAAATCTTACGAATCACATTGAACAAATCATAAAACATAAAAACATACATTATTTATATTTGTTTCAGATATAGACACTCTGCATTTTGGTAAATATAATATTGTTGTCCATTTAGTTGTTTTGTCAATTAGCTCTTTTTTAGCTCTTTTGTTTAGCTCTTTTGTACAACTATTTGTAAATAGCGATGTTCAACAAAAAAATTTTATAGAACTATTAGAATTAACTATTGTTTCATTTTACTGGTTTGTAACAATAAATGTTTTTCCTAAAATATCAAATTATTGTAAATCTACAATGTGTAAATTTTAAGTTTCTCCAATCAGTACAGGAAACCCAGACACCTAGAGTTAGATTCTCTCTTATGGTGAGCATTTCTGTCACTACTAATACTGTAGGGATTTATACAGAAAGTAAGAAAACGTTCAACAACACTTAAAAAACCTGTTCGTGTCTATAATTCTAAATGGAAATTCAGTGAAGATAGGAATCTAGATGGACTCATAAAGTTGCTTTCATATGTTTCACGCCAAAAACTAAGCTTTTTAACCATCGCCAAAATAAAATTGAACAGTCATTTTGCTTACATTCTGTAGAAGTTTAAAGTTGTTGGAATAAGTTGGATGAAATTCAAATTGAAATAATTTACTTTTGTCTTGAGTTTTTAGGCCCTATTGTGAATATATCTTTCCTCAAAATTGTCTTCATGAATGACATTAATTCACCAGGATGCCCTTCATGAAAGCTCACAATACATCAGACTTCAAAGAAGGTTAAATTTAGAAATTAGAAATACTTAAAATATTATGGTGGGATAATGCCTTTAGAAAGATGGATTCACTGCCGAATCAATTAAATGCATACTACACTATCACTAATATAAATATGCCTTTATCATTAAATAAAAATAAATATAATTTATAATTACTTAAATATTATGATAAATTGCTGACATGAACATTTAAATTATCATAATTAATAAATTATAATTATTTTAATATATAATATTAATTTAGGGATATGACATTCATATACATCATAAACATTTGAAATAGACAATTAATTAAATAACGAAGCAATGTTTTCGGTTCCACGCCTCAGAAAACCAAACTAAAGTATTACGAAAATTAAATCCAAAGTTAGTTAAAAGGCTTCCCCTAAATTGAATAACTAATTTTAGTGCCTCCTAAGTGTAACATGCAATCACATTTTGCCGCGTTTTCATTAGAGGGGAGGGCGAAAGCGTGCGGCTCGAATCCGGGAGGAACATTAACTAGTTCCAGAGAAAAGGAACCGGCAACTTAAAAGGGCAAATGTTGTTCGATTGACTCAATTAACTTCACTGACATGGAAAGGTCATCGACAATAGAAGCGCTTGGCAAGCAATGGAGAGGTTTTTTTCATTACTTTTCCTTCCCTGCGATTCGATTGAATAGCTCGTTAGAAAGAAGTTGGTGGAGTTCGAATATTCGTGGAATAGCGAACAATTACTTAACGCTGATGTCTGAAAGGAACAGTTTACCGATGGATTTGTGTATCGATTCTTGACTGAAAGTTTCTTTTGAGATTCCGTTTGCTTTGTAAGCATGTTATCAGAACAGATAAATGTTCTGCTTTTGAAATTTTCTAGCAAGTATGATATCTAAATATTTTTAATGAATATAGTTTTTAAGGTTGGTAAGCAATGAATACTTTTTTTTTCACTTTTAGATTCGATTGAACAACTTGCGGAGCAAATTAAGTCTATGAAATTTTAAAATTTCTTTAAATTATTTAACGCTGATGTTTGAAATATACTGATTACTGGTGCTGTGTCTAATGGACACTTCGAAGTTTGTTTTGCAAATTTTGTATAATTTCAACCACATTATTTTGCACAGAAATAATTCTATAAAAAATTGACTATAAGTGAGAATCTAAATAAGTTTACAGACATCACAGTTTTTCATGTTATGATATAACTGTGAACAAAGTCAGCAAATACGTGCTAATTCTTTTAAAATATTTCACAGATTAAAAGAATAAAATGATGCAACTGTAATTCTGCAAGAACTTATTTTGGAAGTAGAAAAAAAAACGATTTATATAAGCAAAATTTTTGTTAGATTAAAACGATCTACTATAATGACATTGATCAGTAGACAACAATAGAAATATTCTGTAACCAAAGAGGACATTGTTTCCTTTTCTTGTCAATGAATAAATGGTTTCATAGAAGGAAATTGGATTGATTCGAAGTATCATGGAATAACAATCATGTGCACAGTTTACAGATACACTTGTGGATCAATTCTTGACTGCCAGATGTTTTGAAAATTTATATTTTCGAAACAGCATGTTCTTCATAGCCAAAAAATATATTTATTAAAATGATTCCTACTTGCCATTAGAGTCCTAATCGCCATTAATGTCCTTTTAATATTATTTTAATATTATTCATAAATGTTAATTTTAATGTTATTTACTATAATTTTTTCTCTTCATTTTTATATAAACATGAAATACTTAAAAACAGCAGAAAAATGGGATATTTTAAGGAATAAATAAAATAAAAACTGAAAAATGGGCGTATTTATTTTGTAAAATAAAATACACTGTAATTTAAATACAGTTTTTAATGTTACTTTTCAATATATTTGCCATTTAAAAGATATAAAATACGCATCTTATATCCTTACGTTAAATTAAACAAAATCTAGAAATAATACAAATATTCCAATAAATTGTTATGTTCATTAATAATTATTTGGAATTCATCTTTAATATAAATGCGAAATAAACTTTTCAGTTCCAAGAAATCAAATTTTTTAAAGTGATTTTAGAATTCGCATCTCATCTAGTACCATTACATTAATTTCCTCTCAGAGTTCAGAATTGACTATGACAACTGCAAGGGGAAGCAAGTTCCTTATTCCATTGGAAGGGGGGGAAGTTCTCCAAAAGCACCCATTTGCATGGCAGCGCTACAAAATCGCGTGTCGAAGTCAATAAAACATTCTTTGGGTTACGACTGGAGAGTTTCAGCGAAGGGAATCTACGAATTCTTTTTTTTTTCTTTCTGAAACTGTTGCACCAAGAGACTCCACCCTGTTCATAATGTCTCTCCTGATTCATGCAGAAATTGTTCTGCCTTTTGCAGTAGTAGAATTTTTAAGGACTTCTTTTTTTCTCCTTCTTTTATCTACACACGAAGTTTCTAGAATGTAAATTCAACAGCACTCTCTTGAGAGCAGGCAACAGAACCTGCCCTTTTCTATTCTTGGATTTTTACCTATGTTCTGTAGAGAACGAATTACTGGAAGTAATAAATTCATTTGCAACTCGTCTGATCGTACAGGAATTACCCCAGGACCCTTGATCATTCCGATTGCCCTATTGTTTATAAAAAAAAAGTATGGAAAGGATTTGTTCTCTGTTTTTCAGTTAGCTTGAAGACATGAGGAGTTCTAATTCACAAATTTAGAAGAAGTAAAATATTCGAGATACATTTTTAATTTCTTTTTTTTTCCATTGAGGAACATTTAAAGCTATAAAGAAATAATTCAAGAAATGAATCAGTAGAACGTAGTGTATGCAACTCTATCATCTCTGGTTCTGGAATATCTTTTATAGAAATCCTGTTATGAATACAGCATTTAAATATTTTTAGAGAATTATAATTTTATGTATGCTACTGATTGCTCGTAAGAAACATCAGCAAACTTCACGACATTTTAAGTATTCCGAATTGAAAAGGTTTTTGGCTTGAATTTAGAAGGGATGTAAATTATTCAAGAAAAAAGAATTTATGGGTAAATGGGTTTATGTTATTTGAATAAATTAATTTTATTGTCATGGGACAGTCAGCATCAATAAAAGCCTTTGAAAAGCAAAGAAAAACATTGCTATCGAAATGAATTAATAATGGGCCTATAACAAATTTTCAATTTTTTTATTGTTATCTTATAAATGTTATTTTTAAGTGTTATTTTCATGTCATTTCAACATGCTATTTTAATATTATTTATTAGCATATTGAAATGGCATTAAAATTTCCTTTTATATGATATTCATCTTTAATATAAATACAGAGAAAACGTCTCAAGTCAAATATATAAAGTGATTTCAGAATTCGCATCTCATTTAATAACATTACATTACTTTCCTCTCAGAGTTCAGAATTGACTATGACAACTGCAAAATGAAGCAAGTTCATCATTCCATTGAAAGGGGAAAAAAAGATCTCCTAAAGCGTCCATTTGCATGGCCGCGCTACAAAATCGCGTGCCGAAGTCAATAAACCATTCTTTGAGTTACGACTGGAGAGCTTCAGCGAAAGGAATCTATGAAACTCTTTTTTTTTCTTTCTGAAACTGCTGCACCAAGAGACTCCACCCTGATCATAATGTCTCTTCTGATTCGTGCAGAAATTTTTCAGCCTTTTGTAGTAGTAGAATTTGAAGGACTCATTTTTTCCCTTCTTTTATCTACACACGAAGTTTCTGGAATGTAAATTCAACATCACTCTCATGAGAGCAGGCAACAGAACCTGTCATTTTCTAATTTTGGATTTTTAACTACTATGTCCTGAAGCGAACGAATTACTGGAAGTAATAAATTGATTTGCAACTCGTCTGATCGTACAGGATTTTTCTCCAGGACTCTTGATCATTCCGATTGCACTATTGTTTCAAAAAAAAAAAAGTATAGAATGGAATTGGATGGGATTTGCCCTCTGTTTTTCAGTTCGTTTGGAGACTTGGCGAGTTCTGATTCACAAATTTAAAAGAAGTAAAATATTCGAGATGCATTTTAAATTTAATTTTTTTTTCCATTTAGGAACAGTTAATTACAGCGTTAATGTAAAAGAGCATATTTTTTGAAAAAATGTATTGATTGGTGAAATAGCTAAATATAAAAGCTATGTAAAGTTATCATGTAAAAGAGAATATTTTTCGAAATAAAATGTATTGATTGGTAAAATAGATAATTGTATTGTAATGTAAGATATGACCGATCAAACAATTGATCTTGAACAATTTATTTATTTCTCTGTCTCTTTTTTTTTAATGTGAGTCATCACAAAATCTTTGCATTGTTAATGGTATGATGGATTTGCCCTACAATTTGCGTGTAGCGAATACTGGTAATAGCCATTGGTATAAAAATTGTGGAGTTCCTAATTCACTCCGTTTATTCTTCTTTCGTTTTTATGTTTGCGTGTTGTGTTCATTATGCTCTCACGTACACACACATTTGTATATATATTTTAAAATCTAAGACAATTTAAACTTTATTACAACAAAATAACTTTCACAGTCATAAACATTTACCGTTCCTTCAGGTCAGAATCTACAGCTTTAATACTCAGACATATAACAGCAAAATTTGTTTTACGCCATACGCGTACATTCTGTTAAAGGGGTAAATGTTTTTTTTTCCTCCCCAAAAGATGAACAACATAATAAGACACCTTTAGACCCATCCAATAAAAGGACTCTACCTTGTGGTAGGAATTTCACGAGCTTAGTTGGTTATATTCATTGCGACTGTGGAGCCCATAATCATAATATGGGGTCCTGGGAAACCCCATTAGTTCGCCCATGTGTCTGGGGAGGGAGACACATAGATTACATATTTTTGTTTTGTTGGGAAAGAGAATTCCATCTTCGCCAATATTAGTTACGAATGGGAATGTGCTTCCTGAAGGAACGTGGAGGTTCTGTATATAGCGTAATAAGGATTATTAATGGTAAACAAGAGATTATTCATATATTTCTCATCAAATATTTGGGCATATAATTGGACAGATCAAGTTCTCGTGATTTCTGGATTACTCTATTTGCAAACATTTCTAACATATAATCTTTTTAAGTAATACATTTTATAATTAATTTTTAATAACGTAATAAATAATTATTTTTATATATATATATATATATATATATAGTGCAATTATAGAAAAAGTAAATGTTAGTTTTATTATCAACGGTATGTGTATAATAATTGATAATAAAATATAATTTAATATATTTACATATTATTAGTTAATATAATTTAATATTGTTTTAAAGGTTAAATATTATTACTTTTAGAATTAAATTGTACATCTTGTTTTATTATTATTTTTTTATTTCTTTTTTCATATGTAACAGCACCACCACACCAAATTTTCGGTTGGTAGTTCATTAGTTATTATTTTTTTTTTTAAATTTGCATATGCCTATTTATCAAAACCATTCAAGCTTCAATTACAATAGTAATAGTAATAATATAAATAAAAGCAAATATATTTTTAATATTTTCAATTTAAAAATTTAGATTATTTAGACTGATTTATACACTCATGTCCATAAATTAAGGATAATTCAGAATCACACAGAATGTGAACTATAAAATAAAAATTTCACCTTTAGAATTATCACACACATCTTGAAGAAGAATATGCAAATGATAGGAAACCACCAGATGGCGCGGATAGTACATCACAATGACGAGAGTGTAAGAGAAGGGTATTTAAGGAATGGTGGCAAAGAAGTAAAATTGTTCACCAGCGCTTTCAAATCCTTTCAGTGCAATAACCGCATAGTTATGGCACAAAGGAAGCATTTGGATGATTTTTCACGTGGTAGAATTATCGGACGACTGGAATGTGGGCGTACCCAGCTGGAAGTATTCGAGGAACTTGGAATCGCCAGGCTTTGGAAACGCTTCCAAGATGATGGTAATGTGAGTAGATGTTGCAGCACAGGTCGCCCCCGAGCTACAACGCCGAATGAGGACCGGTATTTAGCAGTTACTGCCAAAAGAAACAGACGGAGCACAACATCAGACCTCTCTCGTCAGCTCTCTTCAGCGACCGGTACGATAGTTTCAAGGCAGACCGTGTACAGACGCTTAGGGCACATTGGTCCATATGCTCGTAGGCCTGTCAGATGTGTTGCACTTACCGCAACTCACTGTCACCTGCGATTAACCTGGAGTAGAGAGCCTGCATTGTGGACACCGCAACAGTGGTCTTGTGTGATTTTTTCCGACGAATCCAGGTTTAGTTTGCAGTCTGATTCTCGCCGGACTTTCATATGGTAAGCGCCAGGTACCCGTTACCACCAAGAGAACACCTTTGAACGACACCGTTACGGTGGTGCAGGATGGCTCGTTTGTGGATGAATTATTCTTGGTTCCAGAACTGACCTGCATGTTCAGAGTGTAACGATGACAGGCCACATCTATCAGGATGTCATTCTGGAACAACATGTACGATTTTTTCGGGGCGCCATGGGTGCTGAATTTCTGTTTATGGATGACAACGCCCGTCCTCACCGTGCAAACATTGTAGACGAATGCCTTCAATTGGAGGATATCACCCGTTTGGATTGGCCAGCATACTCACCGGACTTGAATCCAATACAGCATGTGTGGGATATGCTTGGCCGACGAATTGCATCCCGTCAACCCCCTCCCACCTGTCAACCGGAAATTCGGAGGGCATTTCTTGATGAGTGGTGTAATATTCCTCAAGATCAGATTGATAAAAAATAGAAAAATAGAATTCAATCATGGAAATAGAAAAATTATTCACGACCTACAAAAAGGCTGCCCACAGGGATCATGCCTAGGCCCATTCCTGTGGACATTAATAGCAAATCAAATTTTAAAAGAAACCTGGGAAGAAGATGTAAAATTACAAGCCTTCGCAGATGACTTCATATTTATTATAAGCGCCAACAATAGAAGGTCATTAGAAACAAAAACAACAACAGCTCTTAAAAAATTTCAATCCTGGGCAATAAAAGAAAAACTAAAGATCTCAGAGGACAAAACCCAAGCAATAGTATTTGGGAAAAAAGGAGCAGTAAAAAGAAAACCAATATTGAAATTTAGCAACCGGACCATTAAATGTAACTCAACACTCAAATATCTAGGAGTTCTATTAGATCAGAATCTAAGCTTCCTCACTCACATCCAACATCTTAAAAGCACCCTTCTAATCAAATCAAACAAATTAGCAACCATGTCAGGAAGAGGATGGGGTATTAACCCCAAATTCACCAGACTATGGTATAAATCAGTGGCAGAGAGGATAATATGCTATGCAGCATCAATATGGGCCGATAACCTTACAACAAGAAAAATTAATCATATCAACTCAATACAGAGGCAATTTGCATTAAAAATAACTAACGCCTATAGAACCTCTCCAACCTCAGCTTTATTAATTCTAAGTGGTCTAGAGCCAACCTACTTAGTAGCAAAAAGGGAAGCAACATTCACACAAATCACAAGACTTAAAATTAAGGCAACATTCCACCAACATACATATCTACAGAATGATTATCAAGAATCAATATCACAGTGGTGCGAACCTCCATGGAACAAACCATCAAAAATATTAAAAAATACAGAACAAAGAAATAGTGATCTTCAAATATACACAGACGGATCAAAAATGGATAATAGGGTAGGCTCAGCTTTTGTAGCAATGGACAACGACATAGAAATCCACACATGGCAAGAGAGACTCCAAGGCAATAACTCAGTTTTCCAAGCAGAACTAAATGCATTATTGAACTCATTAACATGGATAAAAAACACAAAATATAAAAGAATCAACATCTTTACGGACAGCCTATCATCCATAATAGCCATCAACAGATTTTTCAATACAAATAGCCAGGTTCAAGATCTCAGAAACATACTAAACACAATCAACAACAAATCAATAAGCCTACTATGGATTAAAGCACACGCAGGTAACAAAGGTAATGAACGCGCCGACTCTCTAGCCAAAGAAGCAACAATGAGAAGTACACATCAATCTAAAATAAAAAACCCAACAAGCCTACTAAAACGAGAACTAAAAACCAACAGCCTCAAGATATGGCAAGAAGAATGGGACAATGGGATCACAGGAAGAAGAACTCATCACTTTCTCCCAACAGTGTCCACAAAAATGTCAACAAACACAAATATAAATTACTTTGTTACGGGTCATGGTCCCTTTCCAGCATACCTATACAGGTTTAACATTAAAGATACGGACAATTGCATTTGTGGCGAAATAGGCACACCGGATCATTATCTATTCTCTTGCTCTCTAACAGACTCAAATCATGCTCTACAACCAAACCCAGAAACATATGCAGCCTGGGCAAAAAAAGCAGCAATCTCCAAAAAAATAAAAGAAAAAATTATCAAGGTTATGGACTTTGTAACGCAAAATATAGACTATATCACACAATAAAAACCATAAACATGTCAATAATATTGTGATGTAACCATATCCCTTAACAGTTTATGTTTATCTATTTACTATTCATAGTTCATATCACTAATAACCTTGTGTCAACAATTCTGTACATATGTATATAACTGTTATTCTTTTCTCAAGTTGTCTAAATTCATTTTTAATTTTCCTTTTATTATATATTAGATTTATTTTAAGTAGTTTTAGTAGAGCGGTTGCTGGCGGAAAGCATGGAATACATGCTATTCACCATAAATCACTCTAAAAGGCCTAAAGCAAGAGTTCCTAGAACTCCTCACGATTGAGAGCCGTTCTGGCGTGTTGATATGCACCAGACAACTCTCAAAGCGGAACGGACCCAGTGTTTATCACTGATTAGCAACAGTGAACTCAGCCAAAGGGCTGCTTGCGTTACCCAGAGTGGTTATTCAATCCTCCTTTCCGTAGTTGTGCAACCAACACTGAAATCCCGTTAATTCGGGAAGGCCAGTGGCACTCCTGCGGCGTCCAAGATCAGATTGATAATTTGATACTAAGCATGCCTAGGCGTTGTAAGGAATGTATTGCATCATCCGGGAGACATACTCCATATTAACCATCATACTAACCATGTTATACTGTTTTTTGTAAATAGCTTATTTTGTGAAATTTGCTCCAGGGAGTAAAAATCGCAATTTTTATTAGTTATGTCAAACATATAGCATCTATTTTGCTCTTTAACTTTTGTTTAATAAATAGACTTTATAAATAAGTGAAATTTGTTTTGCTTCTGTCTCTTTCACTGCCTGAACTTCATTATCCTTAATTTATGGACATGAGTCCTTGGATAAATTTAACTCATTTAATCCATCTTTATGAACTCTTTTAAACCTTCTTTGTTTTCAAAACTATATTGATAAAGAAATAGACTTGTTTTAAAAACAAGGATTGCTTAAAAATTGCGAACACATTTTTTAAAACTTTGATAATCGGAAAATTCTTTAAGCTTAATTGATACATTCTCAAACAAAGTCTGAAGAGAAAGATGGACTTCAAAGGCCTAAATGATGGACAAAATGAATTAAATTTATCAGGAACTTACATAATTTTAAATTTAAAATTGATAAAATTTATGACCATTATTATTTAGGTATCACAGACATTTTACTCAATTTCTAGACTGCCACATTGACGTCTTACTCACATATTTGAATAAAAAGAAACTGCGAGTTCGAAGAATGACATGTCGAAAGTGATACATAGTAAAAAGAAAAACAAATTGTATCTTCTGGAATTAGAAGACAACGCGACATGATCTCAAAAGGATATCTAAATTCCAAAGTCATTATTTAAATTCGAAGTATAATGTAGCGTTGCCATGGTTTCCAGTTACGGCATTCCATTCCTGTATCAATGCATAATTAAATTTTTGCTCTTCTCTTTCTAGTAGATGTTTGAGATTTTTTTTTTGTGTGTGTCTAATGTCCATGGAATTTTCTAGCATTTGTTTAGAATGGAATTATTGTGCACTGCACTTCACCTCCTGTATTATTTAAGAGCTTATTCTTCTTTGAGTTTTCAATAAATAATGAAAATATTTCAGTGACTCGATAAAGCTTCTTATTACATTATTAATCAAATAGCAAAGCATACCGAAACTTAGTTTTGGCATGATTATCAAGAGAGAACAATATTAAGATATTAGTTCATTATAAAAAAGGGTATCCGTAGCAGAAATATATTTGTAAAATAATTAAATTACACTTTTTGGAATGTTGTGTTTTATGAGTAAGAAATATATATCTTTAAGTGCTTGTCTTATTTAAAAATTTCCATTATAAGCAAATAAAGCTTATTTGTATGCGGACTTTTATTTCAATTCATCAAGACATTTTAAGATAAATTATTTCTCGAACCAACGTGAATGAAATATTATACTTATTTAATGTAGTTCGAGAAGTCACATCTATTAACTGTAAATTATTCTTAATTGGTAAGAAACTTTTAAATTTTAAAGAAACCATTTTTAACTTAATATGATATATCTCAGTAGAATACAATGAACTAACAAAATGTTTATATATTAGGCTAATTCTTTTATTCTTATCTTGATTATTTATGCATTTTTTCATTGTTGTAAAATTTATCAATTTATTAAAATGTATTTGCCATGGTATTCTTAAATAGCACAAAAAATAGTTAATTATTAATTAATTACATTTTCAAGGAATGCAAAATTGAGATCGTGTATATTGAGTAAATTAGTAGCCTTGAAATATATTTAATTTTTTTTATATGTTTTTAATTAGGTATCTCAGAAATTTGTCTATCCAAACATACATCTAAATTTTTCATAAGAATTTTCCTGTCAGCATTTTTCACGATCAAATGTTCAGTTACAAAATGCTATGCAAATATATTTTAATGGATAAAGAAGGAAATAAAATAAAATTATTATCGATATTTTATATTGCTATCGTTAAACTGTTTCTATATTTTTCTAGAAATTAGCAATTTGAATTAATTTTAATGTTGCAAATCACTTGCTAGACTATTATTCTGATATTTTAACATAACTTGAAAGTTCTTATATATTTTAAACTAAATAATAACAAATTACATTCAAATAAAATAAGCGGCTTTTAAATATGCTTCAAAAATTAAGAACTATAAGATATGTAAAGATAAATTTTTTTAATGGTTGTGTTTTTTAATACATTAAGCCCAAAGGATCACAGAATAAGAGTGCAGAATAAGCAAAATGGATAAAAAAAAATAAAAAAAATTCTTCATTAATTGTATCATTAATTTTTAATTCTTCCCGAAATGTAAACAAATTTTAATGAAAATCAATTTTATCTTAAATTTACAAGCGAATGCTTTATGCGAAAGATTTACACAGTTTACAAACATTGTTAAATCAAACATTTATAAAAAACAATGATACAAAATAAATATAGGAACATTGTTACAGTCCTGTGAAAATCCTGTTAACCTAAGAAAAATGACTTATTAGCTTTAAAGTTTTTAATTAACAGGATGTCAAGAAAGGAGCGAAAAACAAGCAAATTACAAGATCATTTGAGCGATTCTCCATGAAAATCAGTGTGGAGGTTTATGTCAGCGAACACAAATTTAATCTGTTAAAATGAACGAATAAATTTACGCTCGAACTACAATGCTCCCGATATCCCAATTAAGACAGGCATAAAAATACAAATTTCTTAAATTAGCATGGCACTTAGAGAAGATGAGGATGAAATATTAAAATGCCTAAACGTGCAATTATATTGTAAAGAATGATCCCTACAAATTAAAGCCTCGAAGTTTTCATTTTTAACTAAAGTCTTTTAAAAAGATAGGCATTTAAAGCAGCATCTCGCCAATTGCGACGTAATCACTCCCATGTGTTCTTAACTTGAATTTGTTATCCTTTTCTAATGAGTGGAGCACTGCTTTCAAACATTTTATTCAAAACACTGTCATCCCTAGAGGAGCTTATGTTATTTCATGCACCGCTCTTCCCTCTGATTGCTCAGTCCTCAGCCAACAACAGGCTTTGTATTAATCACTGTTACCTCATTTAAATTTTTGCGTCATTTGATTGCTGTAGGAAACTATAATTTATGTGAGCTTGATTAGATTAGATAGTTGCTTTGCAAACCTATTAATAAATCTTAGTTAATCAAGAAGCTCAATTCAATCCTTTTGTCAGATTCTTTTCAATCCTCTTGAAGTTCCGCCTAAGCCTTTAATATCTCATTTATGTGGCTCAACTTTCACAATTAAGCTCTCTGGTGCCTCTAAATACACAAATAAAACGGAGCCTAGAAGGGTAATAGTGTGAAATTTTGTGAAAAATACTAGTTGGAGATGAATTGATACAGCAGTATATGCTGGAATTATGTAAATGATATTGATTATTTTATATGTTATTAATTCATTCCAGCGGAATAATTTAAGAATGTGTTCGAATTGTCCAGTTGGTCTTATTTATGCTTTAGGGTATTAAAGTTCTTAATAACTAAAGAACATTGTTGGTGTTGAATATTCTTTTGTTGAGCTCTTTCCGAATAAAGCAGTTTCATTTTACAATAAGTTGTTTTTGAAGAATAGAACATCTTTCTTCATGTTGAATGAGATTTTGTAAATTTTAATGAGCTTTTGTAAATATTCCATTGACTTTGTTCAACTTAAAAAAAGAAGCAAAATTCAAGTAATGAATACATAAGCTTACTAAGATATTATAATAATTGCACATCGTGAATATTTTTTTTCAAATATAAAAAGGATGTACATTATGATCTGTTTTTAAAAGTATTAAATCAAATCGATAGAATTTATTTAAATTATTACTTAAGTATGTAAATTGTGTTATTTCTTAATTATATTATTTCTTAAATTGAATTTTCAATAAGAAATGCATCATAAGTGTTTTGTGAGAATAAAATTATATTCAACTTTTTGTAATTTATTTGTTTAGAATAGAAGAAAATCTCTAGAATTTTATAAAACCTTAAATCTTTTATATGAAAATAGCAGTATGTATGTTTCATGTAAGACGAGAACATGCGCTCAGAAAAAAGAAAAATTATGTAAAGAATTTAATTTAAATAAAACTTCTATACAACTATTTTTTTTCGAAATCTTACTAGTAATTATGCTATGCGTTATAAGGCTTGCAGTGATATCAACCCAACCTACCAAGGAACAGCTGTAAAATCTTAAATACATTTTTATTTTCAAATAAATTTTGTTTAATCACGATTAACCATTAAAAATAATTCAAACGTTGAATTAGAATGTTTAATATAATTTATGTTAATTATATGAACGTAGCTCCAATAGATAAGTTAATGTATGTTCTTTATGTATAAAGTTCTATTCTGACAGTGGTCTAATAATTCATTTAAATGGTTATTTTTATTGCAGAGGAAAAATTGTAAAAGAATATATTCATTTTTTACAAAACTTTGCCTACTTTCAAAGTCATTTAAATGGTCATATATTTTAGACAATAGTAGTTTCTCCGATTAAGGCAAAATTAATACAAAAAGGAATATTTTTTTCAGCACGTAATATCCAACTTATATACCTAAATATACGTTTGAAGTTTGAAATAAACTCAACCTCATAGTAATAACAATTATACTAAATATACTTTACATTTAAAAAATGGGCTTTTTGAAACCAGTCCGGAAATGAAGGAAATGCCTTGACCATTTGGATAATAGATAAATTTTGCTTTTAGATAGACATTTCAGAAACAGATATATTAGGTCTTGTATTTAAATTGCTTTGAAGGTTCTAGATTGTTTTATTCAATCCCTTCTATTAGCTCACACTCTCCCTATATATATCTTGTTCAAATTTTCAATCGTTCATAAAATACTTTTTTTCATCCACTTAAGTTCAGATACATTTGTGTTGAACTTGTAGTGGATGACACTTGATGTTAAAACAGTTTTTTCAAATATTAATTCAGTAATCAAATTTAATTAATTAATTTAGTTTTTTTTTTTAGATTTAAGTTGCATATATCTACCAATAGATGGCGCCAGACAAACTTTAAAAAATGAATGAAAATTATTTATAAAGGACTTTCTGCAATATAATGAAAAAAAAGTAGGAATTGATTTACATTTATTTTTATATTACTTGCTTATATGTTAATACGGGTTCTTCTTTTAACCTTAGGATTATTATGTTTATTAAATGATGTAGCTCATGCGCACTTCGGATCTTCAACAATTTATTTATTTCTCTCAATCTTTTTTTTTTTTTTTTTTTAGTGTGAGACATCACCGAGCATTTGCAATGTGAATGATATGATGGATTTGTCCTACAATTTGCGTGTTGCGAAATACAGGTAATAGCCATTGGCATACAAAATTGTGGTGTTCCTAATTCACTCCTTTTATTCTCCTTTGGTTTTTATGTTTGCGTTCATTATGCACCCACGTACACACACACAACATGTATATATATTTTTAAAAATCGCAGACAATTTAAATTTTATTACAGCAAAATAACTTTCAGAGTCATATAAACATTTACCATTCCTTCAGGTCAGAAACTACACCTTTAACAATCAGACATATAACAGCAAAATTTGTTTTACGCCATACGCGTAAATGCTGTTAAAGGGGTAAATATATGTATTTTTTTTACCTCATCAAAGGATGAACAACGTAATAGGACGCTTGTACCCTCCATTCAATAAAAGGACTCTCCCCTGAGGTAGGAATTCCGCAAGCTTAGTTGGTATATTCATTGCCACTGTGGAGGACATAATCATAATATGGGGTCCTGGGAAACCCCATTAGTTCGCCCATGTATCTGGGGAGGGAGACACATGGATTACATATTTTTGTTTTGTTGGGAAAAAGAATTCCATCTTCGCCAATATTAGTTACGTATCGGAATGTGCTTCCTGAAGGAAGGTGGGGGTTCTGATTATTGCGTAATAAGGATTATTAATGGAAAACAAGAGAATATTCATATATTTCTTAAAAACTATTTGGGCATATAATTAGATTGATCAAGTTATAGTGATTTCTGGATTACTCTATTTGTAAATATTTCTAAAATTTACTCCTTTTAAGTAATAAATTTTATAACTAATTTTTAATAATGTAATAAATAATTATTTATTGATATATATATATATATATATATATATATATATATAGGGAAATTATAGAAAATCAAAAGTTAGTTTTATTATCAATGGTATGTGTATAATAATTAATAATAAAATATAATTTAATATATTTATATATTATTAGTTAATATAATTTAATATTGTTTTAAAGGTTAAATTTTATTACTTTCAGAATTAAGTTGTACATCTTGTTTAATTATTATTATTTTTTCTTTCTTCATAAGTAACAGCACCACGACACCATTATTTTCCATTTTTCATAAATAAACAGCACACGCGACATAAACAACGTTTTTCACAATTAATCTTTAAATTTTTTGCTGGTAGTTCAATATTTATTTTTTGTTAAAGTTTACGTATGCTGATTTACCAAAACCTTTCAAGCTTCAATTACAATAGTAAAAGTAATAATAAAAATAATAGCAAACATATTTTTAATGTTTTCATTTTAAAAATTTAGATTATTTAGACTGATTTATACTTCAATAAATTTATTCGTTTCATCAATCTTGATGAACTCATTTAAATCTTCTATGTTCTCAAAACTATAATGATAAAGAAATAGATTTGTTTTAAAAATTTAAGGATTGCTAAAAAATTGCGGACATATTTTTAAAAACTTTGATAATCGTAAAACTGTCAAAGCGTAATAGGTACATTCTCAAAAAAAGACGAAATTGAAAGGCGAACTTCAAAGGCCTAAATAATGGACAAAATCAGTTAAAAAAAAGAAGTTTATAATGATTTCATCAAAAACTCAATAAAATGAGTTTAATAAAGACTTATATAATTTTAAATTTTAAATTGATAACAGTTTTGACCATTATTATTTATGTATCACCGATTTTTTTTACTGAATTTTCAAGACTGCCACATTGACGTCTTACTCGCATATCTGAATAAAAAGAAACTGCTTCGAAGAATGAGATGTTGAAGGTGATACATAGTAAAAAGAAAAAAAAAACATTATCTTCTGGAATGAGAAGACAACTCACCATGATCGCAACTGGATATCCAAATTCCAAAGTCATTATTTAAATTCGAAGTATAATGCAGCGTTGCCATGGTTTCCAGTTACGGCATTCCATTCTTGTATCAATGCATAATTAAATTTTTGCTTCTCCTTTGTAGTAGATGTTTTGGATTTTTTTGTGTGTATCTATTGTCGATGGAATTGTCTAGCATTTGTTTTGAATGGAATTATTGTGCACTGCACTTCCTCTCCTGTATTATTTAAGAACTTATTTTTCTTCGTGTTTTCAATAAATGATGGAAATATTTCAGTGTCTCGATAAAGCTTCTTATTACATTATTCATCAAATAGCAATGCATACCGAAACATCGTTTTTGGCCTGATCATCAAGAGAGAACAATATTAAGATAATGTTTCATTATAAAAAAGGGTATCCATAGCAGAAATATATTTATAAAATAATTAAATTACACTTATTGAAATGTCGCGTTTTATAAGTAAGAAAGAAATATCTTTAAGTGTTTGTCTTATTTAAAAATTTCCATTATAAGCAAATAGAGCTTATTTGTATGAGTACTTTTATTTTAATGAATCAAGACATTTTAAGATAAATTATTTCTCGAACCAACATGAATGAAATATTGTACTTATTTAATGTAGTTGGAGAAGTCACATCTATTAACAGTAAATTATTCTTAATTGGTAAGAAACTTTTAAAACTTTAAAGAAACTTTATAAAGAAAGCATTTTTAACTTAATATCGTATATCTCGATAGAATACAATGAGTTAACAAAATGTTTATATATTAGGCAAATTTTTATTATCTTGATTATTTATGCATTTTTTCATTGTTTGATTAAAATTTCTCATTTCATTGAAATGTATTTGCCATGGTATTCTTAAAATAGCACAAAGATAATTAATAATAATTAATTACATTTTCAAGAAATGCAAAATTAAGATCGTGTATATTGAGTAATTAAGAAGCCTCAAAATATATTTCCTTTCTGTGATGCAACTTTTTTCAAATTTCCTTCATATGTTTTTAATTTGGTACCTCAGAAATTTGTCTATAGAAACATACATCTATATTTTTCATAAGAATTTTCCTGTAAGCATTTTTCACGATCAAATGTTATGTTATAAAATGCTATACAAATATATTTTAGTGGATAAAGAATGAAATAAAATAAAAGTATTATACATATTTTATATTGCTATCTTTAAACTGCTTCTATATTTTTCTAGAAATCAGCAATTTGTATTAATTTTAACGTCGCAAATCACTTGCTAGACTATTATTCTGATGTTTTAAAATAGCTTGAAAGGTCTTATATATTTTAAACTTTTTTTTTTATTTCCAATGGCAGGTTACATTATGTAATAAAATAAAATAGAAAAAGAACACAAGGAACATGAAAACAACAACAGGAATCGAAAAAAATCACATAGTGACATGTTTAAGGCTCGTGCTCACCAAGGCGACAAGATGCAAGCGACCAAAATTTGACCTCACCGCGGTCGCCTGAAACCGGTTTGCAGTTCGCCACGTGGAGTTGCCCAACTTTCAACTCCAAGCGGTTTTTCACTATGCGTAATGCTATTTCTGACGTTTCGCTGTGAAGGGGTCGAAAAAATTTGGTCGCTTGCCTCTTGCATCTTCACGTCTCTCGCCTCGGTGGGAACGAGCCTTTAGGCCATAAGGTCCCTAGCCTCCCAGTAACTACAACACACAGTAGAGGAAACAAATGCAGGGCAGACAAGAAGGTTAGATGAATCCATACCCTCTCTAAGACTGCAGAGCATGTATTTTGGGCTTGCAAATATTTTCATACGAAAAAGATAATTAGCCATACAATCATGGCCCGTCAGGAGTCTGAAAAGGGCAACAGATTTAAACCTCGGGATGTTAGAATAAAGTTAAATCAGGTATTACATGAGTTGCCTTCAAGTAGATTATCAGATAGAGAGTTCCGAAAAAAGTTTCGGATCATCATTTTCATCGAGTGAAAAGATATGTCCTTACAAAAGGTTGGGTGACGGTTGTTCCTTTTTTGACAAGAGAATCCGCCTTCTCATTAACAAAGATCCCACAATGGATATTTTAAACTAAACAATAATAAATTACATTCAAATCAAATATGCGCTTTTTAAATATGCTTTAAAAATTTTAAACTATAAGACGTGTAAAGTTAATTTTTTTAATGGTCGTGTTTTTTAATACAATAAGCAAAATGGATCACACAATAAGAGTGCAGAATAAGCACAATGGATCAAAAAATAAAAAATTCATCTTCATTCATTGTATCTTTCATATTTAATTCTTCCTTAAATGCACAAAATTTTAATTCAAATAAATTTTCTTTTCAATTTACAAACTTTATGCGAAAGGTTTACACATTTTACTAACATTGTTAAATAAAACATTCATAAAAAGCAATGATACAACATAAATATAGGAACTTTGCTACAATCCTGTGAAAAGCCTGTAAACCTAAAAAAATGATTTATTAGCTTTAAAGTTTTAAATTAACAGGATGGCAAGCCCAGCCGAAAAACAAGCAAATTACAGGATCATTTGAAAGATTTTCCATAAAAATCAGTTTAGAGGTTCATGTCAGCGAACACAAATTTAATCTGTTAAAATGCACGAATAAATTTACGCTAGAACTACAATGCTCTCGGTATCCCAATTAAGACAAGCATAAAAATACAAATTCCTCAAATTACCATGCCACTTAGAGAAGATGAGGTCGAGTTATTAAAAAGCCTAAGCGTGCAATTATGTTGTAAAGAATGATCCCTACAAATTAAAGCCTCGAAGTTTAATTTTTAACTAAAGCCTTTTAAAAAGATAGGCATTTAAAGCAGCCTCTCTGCAAATTTCGACGTAGTCACTCCCATGTGTTCTTAACTTGAATTTGTTATCCTTTTCTAATGAGTGAAGCACTGATTTCAAACATTTTATTCAAAACACTGTCATCCCTAGAGGAGCTTATGTTATTTCATGCACCGCTCTTCCCTCTGATTGCTCTGTCCTGAGCCTACAACGGGCTTTGTATTAATCACTGCTACCTTATTTAAATTTTTGCGTCATTTGATTGCTGTAGGAAACTATAATTTATGCAAGCTTGATTAGATTAAATAGTTGCGTTGAACATATTAATAAATCTAAGTTAATCAAGAAGCTCAATTCAATCCTTTTGTCAGATTCTTTTCAATCCTCTTGAAGTTCCTCCTAAGCCTTTAATATCTGATTTATGTGGCTCAACTTTCACAATTAAACTCGCTGCTGCCTGTAAATACACAAATAAAACAGAGCCTAGAAGGAAAATAGTGTGGAATTTTGTAAAAAATACCACTTGGAGATGAATTAATATCGCAGCATATGCTGGAATTATGTAAATGATATTGATTATTTTACATGTTATTAACTCTTTCAAGCGGAATAATTTAAGAATGTGTTCGAATTGTCCAGGTGGTCTTATTTATGCTTTAGTGTATTAAGGTTCTTAAGAACTAAATAGCTTTGTTGGTGTTGAAAAATATTCTTTTGTTGAGCTCTTTCCGAATAAAGCAGTTTCATTTTAGAATAAGTTGTTTTTGAAGAATTGGAGGGAACCTATTTCTTCATGTTGAATGAGATATTGTAAATTTTAATGAACTTTTGTAAATTTTCCATTGTCTTTGTTCAACTTAAAAAAAAACCTAAAATTAAAATAATGAATACATAAGCTTACTAAGATATTATAATAGTTGCACATAGTGAATATTTTTTTTTAATATAAAAATGATATACATTATAAAGTGTTTTTAAAAATATTAAATCAAATGGATACTATTTATTTAGATTATTACTTAATTATGTAAATTGTGTTAATTCTTAATTATATTATTTTTTAAATGGAATTTTCAATAAGAAATTCATTATAAGTGTTTTGTAAGAATAAAATTCTATTAAACTTTTTGTAATTTATTTGTTTAGAATAGAAGAAAATCTCTAGATTTAAAAAAAAAAATTAATCTTTACTTATAAAAATAGCAATATGCATGTTTCACCTAAGATGAGAACTTGCTTTCATAAAAAAAGAAAAATTCTGTAAAGAATTTAATTTAAATAAAAGTTCTACACAATTAATTTTTTAAAATCTTACTAGTAATTATGCTATGCGTTATATGGCTGGCACTGATATCAACCCAACCTACCAAGGAACAGTTGTTAAATCTGAAATAAAATTTTTATTTTCAAATTAATTGTGTTTAATCACAA
Organism: Caerostris darwini; assembly: GCA_021605075.1. Classification (NCBI taxonomy): domain Eukaryota; kingdom Metazoa; phylum Arthropoda; class Arachnida; order Araneae; family Araneidae; genus Caerostris; species Caerostris darwini. The sequence goes on from BPLQ01001319.1 coordinate 26,460, forward strand.
TTAACCATTACAAATAATTCAAGTGTTTAACTATAATTTTTAATAGAGCAATATATAAGTTAATGTATGTTCTTTACTTTTAAAGTTCTATTTTGACAGTGGTCTAATAATTCATTGAAGTGGTTATTTTTATTGTAAAGGGAGAAATTGTAAAAATATATTCATGTCTTACAAAACTCGGCCTACTTTCAAAGTCATTTAAATTGTAATATATTTTATGCAATAGTAGTTTCTCCGATTAAGAAATAATTAATGCAAAAAGCAACACTTTTTCAGCACGTAATATACAACATATATATCTAAATATACGTTTGAAGTTTCAAATAAATTCAACCTCATAGTAATAACAATTATACTAATTATACTTTACAGTTAAGTAATGAGTTTTTTCGAAAATAAAAAATAATAAAAAATAATAGTTAAAATATATATAAAAAAAAAATAGTTAAATTTTGTTTTTAGATGGAGTTTTTATAAAAAGATTTATTAGGTCTTGTATTTAAATTGTTTGAAGGTTCTAGATTATTTTATTTTAGTAATGCATCAACTAAAAGGCAATAAGCACATTCAAATAAATTTCATTTTTGTAAACTTGAATGTAAGTTTTGAAACCAGATATTTACAAAGCTCTGAATAAATAATTTACTTCATTCACTCACTGAGTGGTACGAACATAATAAATTAATTAATTTTGAATTTTATGTAAAGTATAAATTAGTTAGAATAAATTAATTCAGTTTTAATTTAATGTAGAGTATAAATTAGTTGGAATAAATTAATTCAGTTTTATTTTAATGTAAAATATAAATTAATTCAGTTAAATATTTATTTAAAGTTAAAAAAAAATATTTGAAAACTCATATGAGAAATGGACAATTGCAGTTCTTTCAATAGATTTTTATTTAATATTTTGGAAGATATTGAAAAATTTAACAGACACGAGGTAGATATCTGAAAATGAAACAAAAATATTGCCTCGAAAAATTAACGTATTAATTTTTAATAATAACAGCAATTTATAATATTCTTTTTTTATGTACAAAATTAGTATTTTCAATGGTTTTTCCAAAGATTAGCAAATATTAAATATATCCATTCATAAGATTTAAATGGCATTAATGAAACGCTTTATTATGTAACGTGATTATTTGTGCTTCATATTTTCTGAATAATTAATTTTTTAAACATATAATTTAAGATAATCAGCAACTGTTGGAGATGTTTGTGATGCTAAACTTAATATGTTTATAATTTTAATCAAAATAATAATCTTTTAAATGATAATATGCAATTATTATTGAAAAGCAAGTTTTAAACAGAATAACTTCTCCTCACTTATTTTTCTATAATTTATATTTATTAATTTTTATTTTTGAATGTTTGAAATGTTTTTAATTATTTATTTGATATTTATTGAAGTTTGTTTTTTATTAATTGATCTATATTCAAGAATATACCCAGCAAAAAATAGCCTTCATTCTAATCTCATAATTTAATTATCGGAAATTCCAATATTATTTATTGCAAAATTTGACTTGATTTTTTTTTGTTTAGACTTCGAAAATATAAATTAAAATTCGCCAAAAATTAAAATACGTAAATTTAATAATATAAGCCTTGAATTCATAATGGGAATTAGCAACATTATATGGATTGTGGATTATGAAACAAATTTATATCATCTTACAATCACATTTTCTTTTCATTTGGAAAATTTTGTGGTTTATAATTCGAGGGCATTAATATTGAATTAGTTCTAAAATTTGATTTAATGCATAATATTTACAAAAAGAAAATAGTATCTATTTTGCAAATTTAATAAGTAAAATACAAAAGATCAAGGTATAAAATAATTAATTAATATCTTTTTGATATGAAATGAAATTTTTCATTTTTCTCACTTTATATCAATTTATTTAAATCTAGTTCAAAATAATAATCATTAAAGTAAATAAAATTAAATTACGAATAAAAATGTAATACACACAAAATTCTAAATACATCTATTTATTTTTTTGTTTTTCATCGTTACCACTTTTTTTAAACACAGTTTCATGTACACAAACACTAATATGCGTAGTGAAAAGCACAGAAAACTGAAGAACAAAAAAGCGAGTAGAGTGAGCAGTTATCACAAACTGTATAAAAAAAAGAAAATATCTGTAAAGCAGATAAAGAAATAGCTCAAGATATAAAAATTCAGACAAACCAGTATAAATATATATTAAATTTAATTTTTTTTTAATCTCTAGCTCTCTTATAACTTCTAAGACATAAAAAATAATAGCTGATAGAACTTTAAAACATCTCAAAAACTGCTAAGGTTTTTTTTTTTTTTTTTTTTTTTTTTTTTAATAAATAATAAGAAAAATAAACTCAATCTACTATTATGTAATGAATTTTTATTTGTTTACTTATCAAATATTTAAATTTAATTTACAAGAAAGATTCGATATCATAAGTATTTTATAAACTAGTGAATTATATTTTTATTTAAGTATAAAAGGATTATAAATATTATTTTTATTTTTAATATACTTTTATTTAACATGCATCTTCCATTATTTTTACATTGTGGAATGTTTAGAAGTTTCAAAGTGACTGCTTAGTAAGGCAATGCGCAGATAATGTTGAGAAAAAAAAATTAATTTTCTTTTCTTTTTTTTTTCGGGGGGTTGG
>BPLQ01001319.1:51986-76368 GCA_021605075.1 Caerostris darwini
ATATATATATATATATCGATATATCTAATATTTAAAAATATTTTTTTTTCTAATGCAGCTGGCAAACACTTAGAGAGTTGATATATATATATAAATGTATATATATATATATATATATATATATATATATATATATATATATATATGTAATATAAGATGTTAAAAGATAAATCAGAAATACGTATAAATTTTAAAGCAAACATTGTTTCATATTTTTGCTTTATATTTACCAACTGCATCAATTATTTTTCTCTCGCTGATTATTACAATTGGTAATTGCTAATATTAATATTTGACAAATGACATGTGCTTAACTACTATTTAAAATGACGTTGAGAAAAAAAAACCAATATATCATCATATGAAAGATACATTAGAATTACGCTCTTGGTGTCTGCTGTAGTCTCTGCCTTAAGGAGCTAGGAGTCTCGATGACATTATTGACATTGGTTGATTTGCCAGAGATTTTTGATTCTCTCCCATACAATAAACATGTACAAGGCAGCTAAAGTTGCATCGGTTATTCCACTACTTAGTAAGAGATATCGGGGTTTTTCCTCATACGATACGCATTTATTCTTCAAACTCCTCAAGTAAAGCAATACCTTCCTTTCCTTAACTATCAAAATGCTTCTTGGTTTTTAGTTGTGAATCTTTAGAGTCATGCTGAGGATTCTGTTACAATTATTTCTTTCAGAAATGAGACGATTGTGAAAATTGCTACAAATTAATTGGTACGAGTTTTCTGAGATTTCTGCTGCATGGCACACAACTGTGAATAATGACCCTTATAATAGAACTTAATAATGATCCTTAATATTTAATTAAACTTTGTGGAAATGTTTTATGCGGACAGTGAATCTTAAACGTGGACAGTGACACTTAATGCGTGCAGTCAAAAGTATTTTCCACAGTGCTTGTCACAAGTACCACAAATGTGGGTGGTGATTCTTAAAAATCCCCCCGATCTTCAATCGCTTCCCTTTACCATTCGTCAGCGTTCTTTTCATGTCCTAGAATCGGAATTTCTCAATAATACAAGAGCTCTACTGACGTCTTCTGTTTACAGTTAATGCTTTGAGGAACTAGGAGACTTGATGACGTTAGGCAATGTTTACAAGTATCTCACAGAAGTCGTCATGCATATTTATGGGAGTCTTCCATGCATATCAGTTAAATCTCCCCTTTCCATCAGTGGGATTTTCGTGATATTCATAAGTGAAACACACAACCTACCTTTGCACAAATAATAAAAATATACTGCATGGATTCGAACTGGTTCACATTTACTGGAGATACTCTACCTATAAAAATATAGTTCAATAACGTAACGCAGTGTTATTGTCCTACATTTACCAGATTATTAACTACTATATAAGGGATCGTTTAATGCTCTCCCATCCACTCAAGTGCGTCCTATTAGGAAATCCATTAAGTCACTCCCTAGGGCGTAATTCAATGGTCACAAATGCAAACTCAATTTGTCATCGCCCGCTCCTTCACCGCTTTAACAAATTTTGGGTTGCCATCAATTAATTGCATATAAGAGCAATAATTAAATGATATTTCAAATACAAAGAAGTGTTTTCGATTCACAAAAAGGCTTCTGACGAATCATCTGTAGTATTCCTTTTGCTTGACATATTAGGATTTTAATTAAATTCTCCTCGAAGTGAGTTAAATTCCTCGCAGCGTGCCTTCCAGTTAAGCAGTGTTTAAAAATCCTCCAAAATTACGAGTGCACTTATTGAATTTAATAGAAAACAATGAAAGATATTGATTAAAATATTTCTTATAAGATTACAGGATTTGTTTCTAAAGTTTTAGATAAGTTTTTTGAAGGTAAGTTTTCTTACAATTTTTTTCCAAGTTTTGTTTTTAAAGTTTATAAAATTGTCACTCGAGTATTTGCCTGGAGTGCGCTTGCTGACTTTATTTCATAAAAACTGAAATATCGAAATTTAATAATTTTTGAGTGTTATAATTTATTAATCTCTAAGTGTTAAAAACAAGACTCATTATACGAAATTTTCAAAATATAATTAGAACTTTAAGACAAATTAAAATAATCTTTAGCAATGTCAAGTATTTTCTAATTAACTGAAGTAGATATATATATATATATATATATATACATTTAACTTTTAAAAATACACATTTATATTATGTAAATATCTTTCTCAATAATAATATTTAAAAAGATTTTAGGAACCATATTGAACAAAACATAAAAACAGACATTATTTTTATTGGTTTCAGAGATAGTTACTTGATTTCTGGTAACTATATTATTGTCTGTTTAGCTCCTTATTCAATTGCACTTTTGTACGACTTCTAGCTAAATGAGATGTGCAATAATTCAGAAGATACGCAATAATTTACAGAAATATTAGAAATAACTGTTGCTTTCACTTTATAAATGCAACAAAAACGCAACTTTCCACTTTATATACTACAATAAAACATGATATAAATGATTTTTTAAAATATGAATTGGAAATATAGAATGTAGAAATATTAAGATTCTCCGATGAGTATTGAAAACCCAGACACCTTGAGACAGATTCCTCCCCCCCCCCCCATTGTGTGCATTTCTGTCGCTGTTAATTCTGTAAGAAACTTCGACAACAGGTAAGAAAAATGACTAATCAATTTTATTTAGCGATGGGTGAAATGTTTGGTTTTTGGCGTGAAACGCATCATATGAAAGTCATTTTTTCCACTGTCTGTTCTTCTTGGTACGAATCCAGCACCTTCGCTGAATTCTCATCGAGAACAGAAAAAATTCACGATTTCCTCCAAAAATTATGATTTTCAACCGTCGCCAGGCTTTTTCTGTAGTAGTTTAAAGTGCAGTTGGATGAAATTCAAATTATGTTTCCATATTCAAATTATTCTTTTTTCTTGAGTTTAGTTTTCTATTGTGAATCCATCTTTACTCCAAATATTCTTCCTGAATGGCCTTAATTATTCACAGTATCATATTAATTCACCAGAATGTCCTTCAGGAAAGTTCCCAATAAATCAGACTTTGGAGAAGGACTAGAAATGCTTAAAATATTGTTTCGCGTATTACACAGGATTAATGCTTTCAGAAGTTTTTCAAAATTGACTCACTGAAATATCAGCAAAGTGCACACTATGCTAGCACTAATAGAAATGCTAATTAAAGGTTTAATTGAAAAAAAGTATTATTTATAATCATTAATGTAATTACGCAAATATTCTGATAAAATACTGTAATGAAAATTTAAATTATCATAATTACTAAATTATGATTATTTTAATATAGAATATTAATTTAGTGATATGACATTCATATACAGGATAAACCTTTCAAATAGACAATTAATTCAATAACGAAGCAATCCAAAACTGTTTTCGGTTCCGCGCCTCAGAAAACCAAACTAAAGTATTACGAAAATTAACTCCAAAGTTAGTTAAAAGGTTCCCCTAAATTGAATAACTAATTTTAGTGCCTCCTAAGTGTAACATGCAATCACATTTGCCGCGTTTTCATTAGAGGGGAGAAAATTAATTTAAGATAACGAATTGCGCGCAGACCCGGAATCGCTCTCAATATTTTACGGATTCAAGTTTAGAAAGGGTGCGGCTCGAATCCAGTAGGAACATTAACTAGTTCCAGAGAAAAAGAACCGGCAACTAAAACGGGCAAATGTTGTTCGATTCACTCAATTAACTTCACTGACATGGAAAGGTCATCGACAATAGAAGCGCTTGGCAAGCATTGAAGTGTTCTTTTTTTTTTTTTTTTCATTACTTTTTCTTCCTTTCATTTCGATTGAATAGCTCGTTAGAAGGAAGTTGGTGGAGTTCGAATATTCGTTGAATAGCGAACAATTACTTAACGCTGATGTCTGAAAGGAACAGTTTAACGATGGATTTGTGTATCGATTCTTGACTGAAAGTTTCTTTTGAGATTTCGTTTGCTTTGTAAGCACGTTGTCAGAAAAGTGAGATATCCTTCTTTTTTAGAAATTTTGTGGCGAGTATGATATTTAAATATTTTTAATGAATATTTTTTTTTATGCACGACAAATAAATTATAATTATAAATATAAAATGGATGATGAAAAATAAATGTTCTTGTATCGTCCTCAATATTTTGCAGACTCAAAATTAGAAAGATTGCGACTGGAAACCAGAAAGGGCTTAAGGTGTTTAGAAAAGCGCATGACAACTAAATTAAGGTTGGTAAGCATTGAAGATTTTTTTCACTTTTCTATTCGATTGAACAAGTTGTTGGAAATAAGTAAGGCTGTGAAAATCTAAAATTCATATGCTCGAAGAGACATTGAATTATTTAATGCTGATGTTTGAAATAATCAGATTACTGAGGATTTTTATAATCGATACTTGAAAGTTTGTTTTGAAGTTTTGTATATTTTTAACAGAATAATTTGGCACGGAAATATTGCTATAAAAATTTGGTTATAAGTGTTGAACCTAAATTGTTTGATAGTGATCACAATTGTTCATGTTATGATATAACTGTGATCAAAATCAGCACTGGTATGCTAATTTTCTTTAATATTCCACATATTCAAAAATTAAAATGATGCAACTGTAATTCAGCAAAATCTTAAGCGTTAATTAAAAAAAGCGTTATTTTAGTAACTTATTTTTAGTATTATTTATAAATTTTAATTTTAATGTTATTTAATATTTATTTCTTCTTCTTTTATATGGGCATGATATGCGTAAATAGAAAAATGGGATATTTTAATAAATAAATAATAATAGAGTATTTGTTTTGTGAAATAAAAGAAATTTAATCTGGAAATAATAAAAATATCCCAGTAAATTACTATATTAATTACAAATTATTTGGTATTCATCTTTAATATAAATACTGAGAATTCTTTTCACGTCCGAGAAGTCAATACTTTAAAGTGATTTCAGAATTTGAATCTCATGTAGTACCATTACATTACTTTCCTCTCAGAATTCAGAATTGACTATGACAACTGCAAAAGGAAGCAAGTACATTATTCCATTGAAAGAAGAAAAAAAGCTTTCCAAACGCACCCATTTGCATGGCCGTGCTACAAAATCGCGTGTCGAAGTCAATAAACCATTCTTTGGGTTACGACTGGAGAGCTTCAGCGAAGGGAATCTACAAACTTTTTTTTTCTTTCTGAAACTGTTGCACCAAGAGACTCCACCCTGTTCATAATGTCTCTCCTGATTCGTGCAGAAATTGTTCTGCCTTTTGTAGTAGTAGAATTTAAAGGACTCTTTTTTTTCTCCTTTTTTTTTATCTACACACGAAGTTTCTGGAATGTAAATTCAACAACACTCTCTTGAGAGCAGGCAACAGAACCTGCCCATTTCTATTCTTAGACTTTTAACTACCATGTTCTGAAGCGAACGAATTACTGGAAGTAATAAATTCATTTGTAACTCGTCTGATCTTACAGGATCATTTCGATTACCCTACTGTTTTTTCAAAAATAAATTATAGAAAGGATTTGTATGGAATTTGATCTCTTGTTTTATGTTCGTTTGAGGCCATGGCGAGTTCAAATTCACAAGTTTAAAAGAAGTAAAATATTCTAGATGCATTTTAAATTTCCTTTTTTTTTTCTTTTAGGAACAGTGAAAGCTGTAATGTAAAAGAGCATATTTTTCGAAAAAAATGTATTGAGTGTTGAAATAACTAAATATAAAAGCTATGTAAAGCTGTAATGTAAAATAACATGTTTTCCGAAAAAATTTATTGATTGGTGAATCAAAATAAAATTCGAGTTTTAAGAAATATGTCCCTTTAAGATTTAATTGTTACATACCAATTTTTTTAGTTATCAATTGAAAAACAAATTTATAATCACATTAAGCATGCATTTAAAATTAAACGTAAAATTTATGTGTTTGTAAAAATAAATTTTTATTTCATTATTGAGTGCAATTTAAATTATTAAGAATAATAACGAAAATTAATATTTAAATTCAAAATTTGAAATTCTCACAATAACATATAATTAGGGCAGAAATAAAACAAATCTGCTATTTTATTATTTTTATAATATTATTAGACTTTTTAATGGCAGCAGGTACTCGTAATATTCAAGGAAACAAAAATGGAAAAGAAAAGAAAGGAAAGTGTAAAGGATATAAAGCAAAAAGAAGATTTATATAAAAAAAATTTAACTAAAATAATTTGTATTTATTTTAGAATTTGTATTTATTTTAGAAGGAATTCTCAATAAAATAAAACAGTTACATATTTTATCTGCTTAATGTATTATGTAAGATGATATCTAAAATCTTAACATGAATATATATTCACTAGAATAATATTTCTTTAATTAATATTAAAATGCAGTTAAGTAAAAAATATTAAGTGAGTTTTGTTTAATTGAATTTTCTGTATAAAACACATAATAAAAATTGATATGTAATATGTTTTATTTTAAATCTTGAGGGTATATATTCCATCTTATGGCTATCCTCAGGATGTTAAAATTAATTTCCTTATTGCTTCTCATTTATTTTGGGTTTTACGGATTTCCTGAAGAAAACCCTTTCAAACTGCCATTGCCTTTTTTTTTTTGTACAAATTTGTGTTATTTTTTTATCTGCCAGTACAGATTTTTGGCGTATAATTCTGGATTAGTATGCTAATTAAATGATTTCGGTTCATGCAGTTCATGCGCACTTCGGATCTTGAACAATTTCTTTCTTTCTGTATTATTTTTTTTTTTTTTTTGCGTGAGTTCCGAATGTGAGATATCACCGAGTCTTTGCATTGTGAATGATATGATGGATTTGTCCTACAATTTGCGTGTAGCGAACACTGGTAGCGAATACCATTGGTATACCAAACTGTGGTGTTTCTAATTCACTCCTTTTATTTCCCTCTGGTTTTTGTGTTTGTGTGTTATGTTCCTTATACACACACACACACACACATTTATATATTTATGTATATATATATATATGTGTGTGTGTGTGCGTGTGTGCGTGTATATGTGTGTGCGTGTATGTGTGTGTGCGTGTATGTATGGGTGAGTGCGTGTATGTATTGGTGTGTGCGTGTATGTATGTGTGTGTATGTGTATATGAGTGTATGTATGTGTCTGTATGCGTGTATGTATGTGTGTGTACGTATATGTATGTATGTATGTACGCATGTATGTATATATGTATGTGTGTTATTGTGAGTACATGTATGTATGTGTGTGTGTATAAATATGGTTTTGTTTTTAAGATTCTGATTTTATTATAAAGACAACGTAAATTTTATATCTACATTTTATTACCACAAAATAACTTTCAGAGTCATATAAACATTTACCATCCCTTCAGGTCTTTTTCTACACCTTTAATAGTCAGACATATAACAGCAAAATTTGCTTTACGCCATACGCGTAAATTCTGTTAAAGGCGTATGTATTTTTTTTCTTCACCAGAGGGTGAACAACGTAATAGGACGCCTTCACCCCCATCCAATAAAATGACTCTCCCCTGTGGCAGGAATTCCTCGAGCTTAGTTGGTTATATTCATTGCCACTGTGGAGGACGTAATCATAATATGGGGGTCCTGGGAAACCCCATTAGTTCGCCCATGTGTCTGGGGAGGGAGACACATGGATTACATATTTTTTTTTGTTTTGTTTTGTTGGGAAGAAGAATTCCATCTTCGCCAATATTAGTTACGTATCAGAATGTGCTTCCTGAAAGAAGGTGGGGGTTCCGTATATTGCGTAAAAAGGATTATTAATGGTAAACAAGAGATTGTTCATATATTTCTCATAAAATATTTGGGCATATAATTGGATGTAGCAAATTATCATGATTTCTGGATTACTTCATAAGTAAATATTTCTAACGTGTACTCATTTTAAGTAATAAATTTTATAATTAACTTTTAATGTTGCCATAAACAATTATTTATATATATATATATATATATTGATAGATATAGGGAAATTATAGAAAATCAAATGTTAGTTTTATTATCAATGGTATGTGTATAATAATTAATAGTAAAATATAATTTAATATATTTATATATTATTAGTTAATATAATTTAATCTTGTTTTAAAGGTTAAATTTTATTACTCTTAGAATTAAATTGTACAACTTGTTTTATTATTATTTTTTATTTCTTTTTTTATAAGTAACAGCACCACGACACTATTTTTTTTCCATTTTTCATATGCGAACAGCACATACGACATAAACAACGTTTTTCTCATTTAATCTTTAAATTTTTGGTTGCTAGTTGAGTATTTATCTTTTTTTAAAGTTTACATATGCTTATTTATGAAAACCTTTGAAGCTTAAATTATAATTGTAACAGTAATAATAAAAATAAAAGCAAACATATTTATAATGTTTTCGTTTTAAAAATTTAGATTATTAAGACTGTCCATAAATGTAACTCATTTAATCCATCTTTATCAACTCATTTTAATCTTCTATGTTCCCAGAACTATAATGATAAAGAAATAGATTTGTTTTGAAAACATAAGGATTGCTTACAAATTGCGAACATAGTTTTAAAACGTTTGATAATCGGAAAATTGTCTAAGCTTAATTGATACATTACTCTAAAAAACAGCGAAATTGAAAGACGGATTTCAAGGGACTAAATTATGGACAAAATTAATTAAATTCATCAGGAACCTATATAAATTTAAATTTTAAATTGATAACAGTTTTGACCGTTATTATTTATGTATCACTGATTTTTACTCAATTTTCAAGACTGCCACATTGACGTGATCTCACATTTGAATAAAAAGAAGCTGCCAATTCGAAGGATGAGATGTGGAAAGTGATACATAGTAAAAAGAAAAACAAATAGTATCTTCTGGAATTAGAAGACAACGCGCTATTTTCTCAAAAGGATATCTGAATTCCAAAGTCATTATTTAAATTCGAAGTATAATGCAGCGTTGCCATGGTTTCCAGTTACGGCATTCCATTCATGTATCAATGCATAATTAAATTTTGTTTCTCTTTGTAGTAGATGATTTGGATTTTTTTTGTGTATCTATTATCGATGGAATTTTCTAGCATTTGTTTAGAATGGAATTATTATGCACTGTACTTCCTCTCCTGTATTATTTAAGAGCTTATTCTTCTTCATGTTTTCAATAAATGATTAAAATATTTCAGTGTCTCGATAAAGCTTCTTATTACCTTATTCATCAAATAACAAAGCATACCGAAACATTGTTTTAAGCATGATTATCAAGAGTGAGAAATGTTACGATTTTGTTTCATTATAACAAGGGTATCCATAGCAGAAATATATTTGTAAAATAATTAAATTACATACAATGAAATGTTGTGTTTTATAAATAAGAAATAAATATCTTTAAGTGTTTGTCTTATTTAAAAATTTTCCATTATAAGAAAACAAAGCTTATTTGTATGAGTACTTTTATTTCAATGCATCAAGACATTTTAAGATAAATTATTTATCAAAAAAACATGAATAAAATATTGTACTTATTTAGTGTAGTTGCAGAAGTCACATTTATTAAGTGTAAATTATTCTTAATTGGTAAGAAACTTTTAAATTTAAAAAAAAAGTATTTTAAACATTTTGTCAGCTCTATTGAGTAATATGATATTAATAGAATACAGTGAACTAACAAAATGTTTATATATTAGGCTATTTTTTTATTCTTATCTTGACTACTTATGCATTTTTTTCATTGTTTGATTAAAATTTCTCAATTGATTGAAATGTATTTGCCATGGTACTCTAAAATAGCACAGAAAATAATTAATTAATAATTATTAATTACATTTTCCAGAAATTAAAAATTAATATCGTGTATATTAAGTAAATTAGTAGCCTCGAAATATATTTCATTTCTATCATGCAACTTTTTTCAAAATTTTTTTTATATGTTTTTAATTAGGTATCTCAGAAATTTGTCTATCCAAACATACATCTATATTTTTCATAAGAATTTTCTGTAAGAATTTTTCACAATCAAATGTTCGGTTACAAAATGCTATACACATATATTTTAGTGTATAATGAATGAAATAAAATAAAAATTATTATACATATTTTATATAGCTATCTTTACACTGTTTCTATATTTTACTAGATATTAGCAAATTGTATTAATTTTAACGTTGCAAATCCCTTGCTAGACTATTATTCCGATATTTTAAAATAACTTGAAAGGTCTTATTTATTTTAAACTAAAAAATAACAAATTACATTCAAATCAAATATGCGCTTTTTAAATATGCTTTAAAAATTAGTAACTATAAGATATGAAAAGATAATTTTTTTAAATGATCGTGTTTTTAATACATTAAGTAAAATGGGTCACAGAAAAAGAGTGCAGAATAAGCAAAAGGGTTAAAAAAATGAACAAATTCTTCTTGGCTCATTGTATCATTAATTTTTAATTCTTCCCTAAATGTAAGCAAATTTTAATTAAAATCAATTTTATTTTAAATTTACATGTTTATTATTACAGCTTTATGCGAAAGTTTTACACCTTTTACAAACATTGTTAAATCAAGCATTTATAAAAAAACAATGATACAACATAAATATAGGAACAATGTTGCAGTCCTGTGAAAAGCCTGTAAGCCTAAAAAAATGATTTATTAGCTTTAAAGTTTTAAATTAACAGGATCTCCCGTCAAGCGCGAAAAACAAGCAAATTACAAAATCATTTCAACGATTCTCCGTGAAATTCAGTTTAGAGATTCATGTCAGCGAACACAAATTTAATCTGTTGAAATGAACGAATAAATTTACGCTAGAACTACAATGCTCTCGACATCTCAATTAAGACAAGCATAAAAATACAAATTCCTCAAATTACCATGCCACTTAGAGAAGATGAGGTCGAGTTATTAAAAAGCCTAAACGTGCAATTATGTTGTAAAGAATGATCCCTACAAATTAAAGCGTTGAAGTTTCCATTTTTAACTAAAGCCTTTTAAAAAGATAGACATTTAAAGCAGCCTCTCGCATATTTCGACTTAGTAACTCCCATGTGTTCATAACTTGAATTTGTTATCCTTTTCTAATGAGTGAAGCACTGCTTTCAAACATTTTATTCAAAACACTGTCATCCCTAGAGGAGCTCATGTTATTTCATGCACCGCTCTTCCCTCTGATTGCTCAGTCCTGAGCCAACAACAGGCTTTGCATTAATCACTGTTACCTTATTTAAATTTTTGCGTCATTTGATTGCTATAGGAAACAATAATTTATGTGAGCTTGATTAGATTAAATAGTTGCGTTGCAAACATATTAATAAATCTTAGTTAATCAAGAAGCTCAATTCAATCCTTTTGTCAGATTCTTTTCAATCCTCTTGAAGTTCCTCCTAAGCCTCTAATATCTCATTTATGTGGCTCAACTTTCACAATTAAGCTCGTTGGTGGTTCTAAATACACAAATAAAACAGAGCCTAGAAGGGAAATAGTGTGGAATTTTGTGAAAAATTCTACTTGGAGATGAATTGATATCGCAGCATATGCTGGAATTATGTAAATGATATTGATTATTTTACATGTTATTAACTCTTTCGAGCGGAATATTTTAAGAATGTGTTCGAATTGTTCAGGTGGTCTTATTTGTGCTTTAGGGTATTAAGGTTCTTAAGAACTAAAAAAGCATTGTTGGAGTTGAAAAATTTTCTTTTGTTGAGCTCTTTCCGAATAAATCAGTTTCATTTTAGAATAAATTGTTTTTGAAGAATTGGAGAGAACCTATTTCTTCATGTTGAATGAGATTTTGTAAATTTTAATGAGCTTTTGTAATATTCCATTGACTTTGTTCGACTTAAAAAAAGAAATAAAAGGCAAATAATGAATACATAAGTTTACTAAGATATTATAATAGTTGCACATAGTGAGTATTTTTTGTTCAAATAAAAAAAGGATATACATTATGATCTGTGTAAAAAATATTGAATTAAATCATAAAATTATGCGTAGAGAAAAGCCCAGAAAACTCATGAACACAAATGCGAGTATAGTGAGCAGTTATCACAAACTATATGAAAAAGAAAATATCTGTAAAGCAGATAAAGATATAACTCAAAATATAAAAGTCCAGACAAAGCAGTATACATATATATGATTCGATATGCTCACTATTGTAGATGATACATTACTAGGTATATGTAAACACTGCAAATTCAAAAAAGCAAATTGAAAAAAAGAATCTATATAAATTATATATGGGTAAACGCAAATATAGGTTCAGAAACATCATATGTCTACCTCAACCTCATGACAAACTGTACATAACAGTATGTTCTGGAAATTAGCAAAATTATATTATGACTAACATAGCAAGAAATACATTAGCATTAGAATCCCTGTTATTTCTGTCGGCAAGATGTCTGGATCCAAATCGAAACAGATCTACACTGAAGTGACAAAAGTCATGGGATACCTCTTAATATCGTGTCGGCCCTCCTTTCGCCCGGCAAAGTGCAGCAACTCGACGTGGCATGGACTCAACAAGTCGTTGGAAGTCTTCTGCAGGAATATTGAGCCATGCTGTCTCGATAGACGTCCATAATTGTGAAAGCGTTGATGGTGCAGGATTTTGGGCACGAACAGACCTCTCGATTATGTCTCATAAATGCTCGATGGGATTCATGTCGGGTGATCTAGGTGGCCAGATCATTCGTTGGAATTGTCCAGAATGTTCTTCAAACCAATCGCGAACAGTTGTGGCCCGGTGACATGACGCATTTCCGAAATGGCATGACTCATGCGTCTAGCTCCAACTAACATTCCGCGTTCAAAGTCTGTTAATTCCCGTCGTGGGGTCGTCATCACGTCAAAACCTCTTCACATGAATAACTTGAACAGAAATGAAAGCTCTGCGAAAGCACTGCGCCTTTATACCTGTTCTACGCGATGCTACTGCCATCTGAAAATTTGCATATTGCTTTCCCATGACTTTTGTCACTTCAGTGTAATGATCAATATACGTATGTATATAAATATATGTGTGTGTGTGAATATATATAGATACATAGATAAATTTTTTCATCACAGTATCTCGATTTCTACGACATCAGAAAATTTCTATATTATTTATTTATTATAATATTGTGAAATATCAAAAGAAAAGTCGTAACAAAATATATATGATAGAGGAAGTGGAGATAAAATCTTTCCCCTCTAAAAAATAAGAAAATTAACTTTTTTTCTTTTTTATCAACATTATCTACGCATTGCCTTACTAAACAGTCACTTTGAAACTTCTAAACACTCTAGAATGTAAAAATAATGGAAGATGCATGATAAATAAAAGTATACTAAAAAAAATAATATTTATAATCCTTTTATACTTAAATAAAAATATAATTTACTAGTTTATAAAATACTTACGATATAGAATCTTTCTTGTAAATTAAATTTAAATGTTTGATAAGCAAAAAAAATAATAATTCATTGCATGATAGGAGATTGAGTTAAATATTCTTAGTATAAAAAAAGAAGAAAAAAAAAAAACTTGAGCAATTTTTTGAGATGATTTAAAATTCTATTTTTTTTTTTTTTTATGTGTTAGAAATTAAAAAAGAACTA
Organism: Caerostris darwini; assembly: GCA_021605075.1. NCBI lineage: Eukaryota > Metazoa > Arthropoda > Arachnida > Araneae > Araneidae > Caerostris > Caerostris darwini. The sequence goes on from BPLQ01001319.1 coordinate 65,554, forward strand.
AAGAGTAAAAAAAAATAATGATTAATATACTAATAAGATTGTAATTGGATAGTGAACTATAAAAGGCGTAAATAATTATAAAAAAAATTTACATACATATAAATATTACAAAAATTTAATATTTATAATAAATTAATAATTTAATGTTTAATATTTATACATAAATATTAAATATTAATATTTTAACAAAATTAGTAAAAAGAATATGATTTCATTGACTTACTTTATGTAATTTTTATAACCTATTTATTGTTAATCGATAAATGACATATATATATATATCGATATACTACTATGTCTAAAATGTAAGACCAATTTTCAATTTAAAATACCCGCGCCTTATGGAATTTCAATTTTTTTTTTCTTTTTGAGTTGCTGGCACAGTCCTTGATATGGATTATGTGTTGCATGGATTATGTGTTGCATGGATTATGTGTACGTATCGTAAATAAATGTAGTTTTTTGTACTTTCTTTATTCATTATAAGATGATTGAGGACACAAGACATTCATTCAGTATTGGAAGGAAAATATTTAAAATTTTTAAGCATTTCATCCGTGGTAAGAATTTGCAAATTAAAAAATTATAAAATTTATTGATTTAAAAGACATTTCGAGATATTTGCTATATTTTCTCATAATATTTTAAAATATAAAATTTAAGTAAAATAAAATGTTAATAAAATTTATATTTCATAATCTTTATAAAAGATTTTCAGTTATTACGTATATTTAATAATTTTTTAATATTTTTAACTAACAAAAAAAAAAAAAAAAACCAGAAAAGTTTTTATAAATTAAAAGACTATATAAACTTTTATTGCATTATTGGACAAATTTATTGAGCATAATAAAGACAATAATTTTATTTATTGTTATTTTTGACACGTTTATTTGTAATTATTAATAATAATAAACATTCTGAAATAGAAAAATAATTTATTTATTGCTAAAAATAGTGTATGGGTACGATACAGAAATACATAATTGTTGTGAGGAACTAGTGTTAAAAGTAAATAAATAAGAATTTAATCTGGTTAATAATAGAAATCTTGGAATAATGCAAGAGCTCCACTGGCGTCTTCTGTAGTCTGTTAATTCTTTCAGCAACTAGAACACTTAATGACTGCAGTCATAATGTTGACAAGAATTTCACAGCGGTTGTCCTGCATATTTATGAGATTGTTCCGGATTTTTTCACATGTGGTTTGGTTTGTTGCTCTACGGTCATTTTCTGCACTCTATAGGCTAATTAGATGGATACCTATCACCTAATGTTTAACGTGGATTCCGAACCACTAACAAACATCCGGGCCACCACCAGGATTGGAACCTGAAGCCTGTAGTACCAAAGGGCAGAGAGCTAGACAACTGGCCACCAGGCCACTTTCTACCATCTGATATAGATATATTGGGTAACTTACCTTAAAATACTTCCGGAAAGCAATGCATTTATCCCATTATCTGCCAATTGGTATTTTTGGATTTACATAACTGGAACATACATTCTACCGATTCAAAAAGAATAAAAATATACTGCATGGGTTCGAACCTGTTCACTTTCACAGGAGATTCTCTGCCTATAAAAATAAAATTCAATAACGTAACGTAGTGTTATTGTCCTAAATTTACCAGATTATTGTCTAATATATAAGGGATCGTTTAATGCTCTCTCATCCACTCAAGTGCGTCCTATTAGGAAATCCATTAAGTCACTCCCTAGTGCGTAATTCAATGGTCACAAATTCAAACCCAATTTGTCATCCTTCGCTTCTTCACCGCTTTAACAAATTGTGGGTTGCCATAAATTAATTGGATATAAGAGCAATAATTAAATTATATTTCAAATATAAAGAAGTGTTTTCGATTCACAAAAATGCTTCCGACGAATCATCTGTAGCATTCCTCCTGCTTGACATATTAGGATTTTAATTAAATTCTCCTCGAAGTGAGTTAAATTCCTCGCAGCATGCCTTCCAGTTAAGTAGTGTTTAAAAATCCTCCAAAATTACGAGTTCACTTATTGAATTTAATTGAAAATAATGAAAGATATTGATTAAAATATTTTTTTATTAGATTGCAGAATTTGTTCCTAAAGTTTTAGATAAGTTTTTTTGAAGGTGAGAGGTTTATAATTTTTTTTCCAAGCTTACTTTTGTAAAGTTTATAAAATTGTCCCTCGAGTATTTGCCCTGGAGTAATAAGTGCAGCGACTGAATTTATTCATAAAAACTGAAATATCGAAATTTAATTATCATTGAGTGTTAAACTCAAGACTAATTATATGAAATTATCAAAATATAATTAGAACTTTAAAATGCAAATAATCCTTAGCAATGTCAAGTATTTTCTAATTAACTAAAGCAGATTTTTTTTTTAATTTTTAAAAATGTACATTTGTATTATGTAAATCTCGTTCTCAATAACAATATTTAAAAAAATCTTACACACCACATTCAACAAATCATAAGATATAAAAGCAAACTATTTTTATAGGTTTCAGAGATAAACACTCTGCATTCTGCTAATTATATTTTTGTCTGCCTAGCTCCTTTGTTAATTGTACTTTTGTATGACTATTAGCTAATAGCGATGTTCAAAACAATATTTATATAACGACTAGAAATAAATATTGCTTCATTTTACTGTTTTACATCAATAAATGTTTTTTTTTTCTAAAATATGATATATTAAGATTCTCTGATGAATACTGCAAACTCAGTCACCTTGATTTAGATTCCAGCTTATAATGTGCATTCCTTTTACTACTAATATTGTAAGAACTTATACACAACTGAAGAAAACGTTAAAAAGAAAGTAAGAAAAATTGTTGTTTAGTGTTATCGGGCGATGGGTAGAAAGTATAGTTTTAAATACCTCATACGAAAGCAATTTTTCCCCTGTTTTTTTCTTCAGTTCTAGGTAAGAATCCAGTAAAGGTAGGAATCTAAAGAAAATACATTAATAGGCAGTAGAAAAAAATTACTTTCATATGACGTGTTTCATGCCAAAATGTAAGCTTTTCAGCCATCACCAAATAAAACTGAACAGTAATTTTTCTTACATACTGTAGAAGTTTAAAATGGTTGGAATAAATAAGATGAAATTCAAATTGAAATAATCTACTTTGGTCTTGAATTTTTAACTTCTATTTTGAATCCATTTTTACTTTTCTTAATTCTACAAAACATTAATTTAAACTCCTCATAGATCAGGATTAAAAAGGCTTAAAACTGTTTTCTAATATATTGTAGAGGATTAATGCTTTCAGAAAGTTTTTCCATATTGTCCCACTGCAGTATTAGCAAAGTGCACACTACACTAACACTAATAGAAATATTTCTAAATAACTAAATTAAAAGAAATATAATTTATAATTAAGCAAATATTAGGATAAAATGCTGTCATGAGCATTTAAATTATCATAATTAACAAATTATAATTATTTTAATATAGAATATTAATTTAGAGATATGACATTCATATACAGGATAAACCTTTTCAAATAGACAATTAATTAAATAACGAAGCAATCCAAAACTGTTTTCGGTTCCACGCCTCACAAAACCACACTAAAGCATTACGAAAATTAAATCCAAAGTTAGTTAAAAGGCTTCCCGTAAATTGAATAACTAATTTTAGTGCCTCCTAAGTGTAACATGCAATCACATTTTGCCGCGTTTTCATTAGAGGGGAGAAAATTAATTTAAGATAACAGATTGCGTGCAGACCGGAATCGCTCTCAATATTTTACGGATTCAAGATTAGAAAGGGTGCGGCTCGAATCCGGGAGGAACATTAACTAGTTCCAGAGAAAAAGAACCGGCAACTTAAACGGGCAAATGTTGTTCGATTGACTCAATTAATTTCACTGACATAGAAAGGTCATCGACAATAGAAGCGCTTGGCAAGCAATGAAGAGTTCTTTTTTTTTTTTTTTTATTTTTCCTTCCTTTCAATTCGATTGAATAGCTCGTTAGAAGGAAATTGGTGGAGTTCGAATATTCGTGGAATAGCGAACAATTACTTAACGCTGATGTCTGAAAGGAACAGTTTACCGATGGATTTGTGTATCGATTCTTGACTGAAAGTTTCTTTTGAGATTTCGTTTCCTTTGTAAGCACGTTATCAGAACAGAGGAGATATCCTTCTTTTGAAATTTCGTAGCCGGCATGATATTTAAATATTTTTAATGAATATATTTTCTTATAGCTACAATTAAATGTTGATTATAATTATAAATTGGATGTTTTTAAATTGGTATTTCTGTATCATCCTCAACAGTTTACAGACTCAAAATTAGACAGATTGCGACTTGAATCCAAAATGTATTTAACATGTTTAGAAAAAAGCATGGCAACTCAAATAAGGTAGGCTAGCAAGGAAGACTTTTTTTTCACTTTTAGATTCGATTGAACAACTTGCGAAACAAAGTAAGTCTATGAAATTTTATAATTCATGGAATACTCAAAGATACATTAAGTTATTTCATGCTGATGTTTGAAATAAACAGATTACTGGTGGTTTTTCTAACCGATACTTCGAATTTTGTTTTGCAAGTTTTGTATATTTTTAACCAAATTATTTGGCACAGAAATATTTCTATAAAAAAGTTATTATAAGTGTGAATCTAAACAATTTGATAGTAATCACAGTGCTTTATGCTGTGATATAACTGGTGAATAAAATCTGCACAGACATGCTAATGTTCTTAAAATATTCCACAGATTCAAAAACTAAAATGATGCAACTGTAATTCAGCAAAAAATTTAACTTGTTTTGGAAGTAGAAAAAAAAAACCCCTATTTAAATAAGCAAATTTTGTTCAAATAAAACGATCTACTATAATGGCATGGATCAGTTGACATAACTAGAAATATTCTGAAACATCACAGTTTTTCATGTTATGATAAAACTGTGAACAAAGTCTGCAAATTCCTGCTAATTCGCTTAAAATATTTCATAGATTCAAAAATAAAATGTTGTAACTGTAAAAGACCATTAACTTATTTTCTCTTCTTTTCAATAAATAAATAGTTTCATACAAGGAAATTGGTGTAATTTGAAATATGATGGAATAGTAATCATGTACATAATTAACAGGTGTACTTGTGGATCAATTCACGATTGGCAGATATTTTGAGATTTTATATCTTCGTAACAGCATGTTCTTTCTAGCCAATAAACAATTTATTAAAATTTTTCCTAATTACCTTCAGAGTGATAATAGCTTTTATATCTTACTAATTAGTTATATTTAGCAAATGTATGCAAAATCTCTTATCAAAATAATTTAGATTCGAGATTTCACGGTTGGTTCTGGAATATAAAAGGAATATTAAATTGTTCCAGAGCAAAATAACCAACAGCTTAAATAGGCAAATTGTGTTCGCTGGACTCAACTTTACAGAAATGGGAAATACACTTCCAACAAAAACACTTTACAACCAATCAAGACTTTTGTATTTATTCATTCCTATTTGTTAGAAGGAAGTTAGCGGAGTTTGAGAGTTCGTGGAATTGTCAACAATTAATGAAGGCGATGATTGAAAATAAAAGTTTACTACTAGATTTACGATCGTCTCTTCACTGAAAATCGGTTTTCAGAATTCGTACCTTTATAACCACAAAGCAGGAATCGCAGATTTGTAATAGTAGTGTTCCTCATTTCCTCATTGTAGATTCATCCCGACCTACATAGAAATAAAACAATACTTTGTAGTACCTAATATAGATGTATAACAACAACGATTATTTGTTGACCCAAACAGGCTAGCAAATTTAAATGCACAATTTAACATTAATAATTATGTTTTGTTTTTACGCAAGTCATACAAATTTCATGCAATAAATATCGCAAAGATATATAAAAAAGGATGGATTTGTATGCTGCATCCGGCACTATCACCTTAATAGCAACAGATCATATCTTTTAGTTTGCAATAAAATGAAAAACATTGATTAAATTATTTTTCAAATAGATGAATACTTACTTTTTATTATACTAAACATGGATCATTCTTTGGAATCCATCAAATACAAAAAAAATCATAATTTTAAAAAATAAATTGTTATAATTTTTCAGTAAATTAGAAGTACAATAAGAAATTATTCAGTGGATCGTAGCTTGTGTATCTATACCATTAATGGTTCTTGAATATCTTTTATTGAAATTCTGTTATGAATACAGCATTTAAATATTTTTAGATATCTCACTGGATTCACCCCGCCCTACATAAGAAATAAAACAATACTTTGTAGTACCTAATATAGATGTATAACAACAACGATTATTTGTTGACCCAAACAGGCTAGCAAATTTAAATGCACAATTTAACATTAATAATTATGTTTTGTTTTTACGCAAGTCATACAAATTTCATGCAATAAATATCGCAAAGATGGATGGATTTGTATCCTGCATTCGGTACTACCACTTTAATAGCAACAAATCCCATCTTTTAGTTTGCAATAAAATGAAAAACATTGATTAAAATATTTTTCAAATAAGTGAATACTTACTTTTTAGTATACTAAGCATGGATCATTCTTTGCAATCCATCAAAATGGAAAAAAAAAAAAGAAAATCCTAATTTTAAAAATTACTAGTTATAATTTTTTAGTAAATTAGACGTACAATAAGAAATTATTCAGTGGATCGTAGCTTATGTATCTCTATCATCTATGGTTCTTGAATATATTTTTATAGAAATTCTGTTATGAATACAGCATTTAAATATTTTAAATCATTATAATTTTGTATATGCTACTTATTGATCGTAAGCTGCATTAGTAAACTTCACAACATTTTACGGATTGTATTTTTGAAAAGGTTTTTTTGCCTTAAATTTGAAAAGTATGCAAAATATTCGAGAAAAAAGAATTGATGAGCAGATGGGTTTATGTCATGATATTGAATACATTAATTTTATTGTCATGGGGGGAATCAGAATCAATAAAAGCCTTTGAAAAACAGTGAATATGCTATGGATTTTGGATGAATGTGCTATTAAAATGAATTATAAATAATTGTACTATAACAAATTTTCAATTGTTTTGATGTTATTTTTATAAATGGTAATTTTTTTCTTAATGCTATTTTTAAGTTAATAATGTTATTTTTAACGTTATTTTAGTATTTTATTTTTAGTATTAATTATAAATAAGTTTAATGTCATTGAATATTTTTTTTTCTTTTATATGGACATGATATACGTAAAAAGAAAAATGGGATATTTTAAGAAATAATGAAGTATTTATGGTGTGACATAAAAGAAAAAGTAAATAATTTAAATAATTTGCCTTTTCAATATATTTGCCATTTAAATGGTATATAATATTCATCTTATATATTTATGTGAGTTTATTATAAATTGAGAAATAATAAAATATCCCAGTAAATTATTATATTAATTACGCATTATTTGGTATTCATCTTTAATATAAATACTGAGAATTCTTTTCAGGCCCAAGAAGTGAAAACTTTAAAGTGATTTCAGAATTCGCGTCTCATTTAGTACTATCACATTACTTTCCTCTCAGAGTTCAGAATTAACTATGACAACTGCAAGAGGAAGCAAGTTTATTATTCCATTGAAAGGGGAAAAAAAGCTCTCCAAACGTACCCATTTGCATGGTTGCGCTACAAAATCGCGCGTCGAAGTCAATAAACCCTTCTTTGGGTTACGACAGGAGAGCTTCAGCGAAAGGAATCTACGAACACTTTTTTTTTTTTTTCTGAAACTGTTGCACCAAGAGACTCCACCCTGTTCATAATGTCTCTCCTGATTCGTGCAGCAATTTTTCTGCCTTTTGTAGTAGTAGAATTTGAAGGACTCTTTTTTTTTTCTGATTCTTTTATCTACACACGAAGTTTCTGGAATGCAAATTCAACATCACTCTCATGGGAGCAGGCAACAGAACCTGCCCTTTTCTATTCTTGGATTTTTAACTACTATGTTCTGAAGCGAACGAACTAATGAATGCAATAAATTCCTTTGCAACTCGTCTGATCGTACAGGAGTTTTACACGGGAAGCTTGATAATTCCGATTTCCCTAATATTTTTGAAAAAAAAAAATGTATACAAAGGATTTGGATGGGATTTGATCACTTGTTTTTCAGTTCGTTTGAAGTCATGGCGAGTTCTTATTCACAAATGTAAAAAAAGTAAAATATTCCAGATACATTTTAAATTTCCTTTTTTTTTGTCATTTAGGAACATTTAAAGCTATAAAGAAATAATTCAAGAACTGTATCAGTAGAACGTAGTCTATGCATCTCTATTATCTCTGGTTCTTGAATATGTTTTATAGAAATCATGTTATGAATACAGTATTTACAAATTTTTAGAGCATTATAATTTTGTGTATGCCACATATGCAGCGTTTGCAAACTTCTCAAAATTTGAATGGGACTTTCCCTCTGTTTTTTAGTCCGTTTGAAACCATGACGAGTTCTAATTCACAAATTTAAAAGCAGTAAAATATTCTAGATGCATTTTAAAATTCCTTTTTTTTCCATTTAACAACAGTTAAAGCGCTGATGGAAAATATAATATTTTTCGAAAAAATATATTGATTGTTGAAATATAAAAACTATGTAACGCTATAATGTAAAAAAGCATATTTTTCGAAAAAAATGAACTGATTGGTGAAATAGCTAAACATAAAAGCTATGTAAAGTTATAATGTAAAAGAGAATATTCTTCGAAAAAAAATGTATTGACTGGTAAAATAGCTAATTGTATAAAGTATGTAAAGCTGTAATGTAAAAGTGCATATTTTTCGGAAAAATGTAATGATTGTTGAAACAAAATGAAATTGTAGTTCTTATAAATCCTTTTAAGATTTAATTGTTACATACCGATTTTTTTAGTTATCAAGTTAAAAGCAAATTTATAATTACAATAAAAAGGTAATTAAAACTAAACATGGAATGTATTTGCTATCTGTTTGTAAAAATAAATAATTATTTTCGTATTGCGTACAATTGAAATTATTAAGAAAAATAACGATAATTAATATTTCAATTAAAAATTAAAATTTCCACAACAACATCTAATAGGGGCATAAATAAAACCAACAAGCTATTTTATTATTTTTGTAATATTATTAGCATTTCAAACTGCAGACGGAAATAAAAATTAAAAATTAAAGAAATTAAAGTAAAAAGGATATAAAGCAAAAGGAATATTTATATAAAAGAAGTTTAAAATATATTTCTCCTTGTTCTCCTTCAATAGCGCAACAACCCCATGGTGGGCCTATTGGCAGATTTCAAGACAGTAGACGATTTCTATTTCAATTCCTTCTATTAGCTCACACTCTCCCTATATATATCTTGTTCAAATATTCAATCGTTCATAAACTACTTTTTATTCATCCACTCAAGATGAAAAACATTTTTTTTTTTTTTTGAGCTTGGAATGGATGATACTTGATATTAATACAGTTTCTTCAAAAATTAATTCAGTAATTAAATTTAATTAATTAATTTTAGTTTTTTTTAGATTTAAGTTGCATATATCTACCAATAGATGACGCCAGATAAACTTAAAAAAATGAAGGAAAATAATTTATAAGGACTTTCTGCAATACAGTGAAAAAAAGTAGGAATTGACTTAAAAAAATTATTGTTATATTACTTGTTTTAATGTGAGACATCACCGAGTCTTTGCATTGTGAATGATATGATGGATTTGTCCTACAATTTGCGTGTAGCGAATACTGGTAATAGCCATTGGTGCACAAAATTGTGGTGTTCCTAATTCACACCTTTTATTCTCCTTTCGTTTTGTTTTTATGTTTGTATGTTGTGTTTATTATGCACACACACATTTATATATATATATATATATATATATATATATGCTTGTATGTATGTGTGCATGTATGTATGTGTGTGTGTATATATGTATGTGTGTGTATGTATGTGTATGCGTGCGTGTATGTATTTATGCATGTATGTATGGGCGTGTATGTGCGTGCGTGTGAGTGTATGTATGTATGTATGTATGAGCGTGTATGTGCGTGCGTGTGAGTGTATGTATGTATGTGTGGGTGTATAAAAATAGTTTTGTTTTTAAGATTCTGATTTTATTATAAACACAACGTAAATTTTATATCTAAATTATGTAATAACAATATATATTTCAGAGTCATATAAACATTTACCATTTCTTCAGGTCAGAATCAACACCTTTAATAGTCAGACATATAACAGCAAAATTTGCTTTACGCCATACGCGTAAATTCTGTTAAAGGGGTAAAAGTTTTTTTCCCTCACCAAGGGATGAACAACTTAATAGGACGCCTTTGCCCCCATCCAATAAAGGGACTCTCCCCTGTGGTAGGAATTCCGCGATCTTAGTTGGTTATATTCATTGCCACTGTGGAGGGCATAATCATAATATGGGGTCCGGGGAAACCCCATTAGTTCGCCCATGTGTCTGGGGAAGGAGACACGTAGATTAGATATTTTTGTTTTGTCGGGAAAAATAATTCCATCTTCGCCAATATTAGTTACGTATCGGAATGTGCTTCCTGAAGGAAGGTGGGGTTCTGTACATTGCGTAATAAGGATTATTCATGGTAAACAAGAGATGTTTTTTGGTTTTTTTGGTAGTCCATTTTTTTACAAAAGATTACATATGTATATTTCTCAACGATTTTCAGGCTTAAATTACAATAATAATAATAATAATATTAATAATAATAATGAAACATATTTTTTAATGTTGTCATTTTTAAAAATTACAACTAATTAAACTATTAATGAATGTAACTCATTTAATCAATCTTTATCAACTCATTTAA
>BPLQ01001320.1:0-52430 GCA_021605075.1 Caerostris darwini
TCATAAAAACAGTATATATTTTATTTTTATTATACAGCTCTATCATTAATATACAAAGAATTTCAAACTCTTAAAAGTTTAAGAAATTTCCAAAATTAAATGTTACTATTCTACAAATATTGTTGACAGTAACATTAGAAAAATCCAGTAGGTATTAAGATGTAGAAGAATTAGCACCATCAAATAACAGGGCAAAATGTTTGTGCCAATGGAGATAGGCAACAAAGAACATCACTCTGTTGTCAATGCAATTGCAGTTCTCCAAAGAAGAGAGCAATTCAATTAGATAATGAGGTAAGTGATAAAAATAATGTAGAAACATGATGCATGTATATTTCATGTGTATGCACATGCTTTTTAAGATATCTGATTAACCTATATATTATTTATCATCAAATAGGAGAACTAACTAATTAAAATAATCAGCAATAGTGATTATAATAAAGCGTAATATTTTATTCTTGAGTATACTCTATGATGACATATAGGAAACCTACTAATTTATTATTCAAGTTTGCTTTTCATTTCTCAAAATATAATTATATTATATCACAATGATAATATTATAAACCCATTTAATTATCATACATAAGTGACACACACACATATATATATATTTGGTAGCAAAGCTCCATATCAATTTTATGATGTCAATTAACCCATTTTTAACCTAAATTCTAAGTATTTTATGAAAAATATTTTAGAGAAAGGTATGTAATAGAGTATTTTAATTAATAGTAAATTTGGCTAGAAAAATACACTACAAATTATTTTTAACATTAATTGTAAAAAAAAGTGAACTATATACAATTATTTAAATTCTTAAAGCTTACATTTAAATGCAAACACACACACTTGTTTTAATGTAATTTATCATCTGTACCATGACTTAAGAATCACCTCAATTTATACATAAATGTAGTTTTAATAAAGAAAACAAATACAAAATAAAAAGTTATATTTACCTCACAGGCTGGTAGACTAGCATTAAATTGTTTTTGTTAATAGCTCTATCCATTGGGCAATTGTTGGCTGCATAAATAATAAGTCAAATTGTTAAAATATATTCTAAATATTACTTTAACATTTACCAAACATTTCAAAATTTACATTTTTAAACAATGATCAATCCCTACTTTAAAAATAAAAATCTCGTTATAAAAGAAATATTATTTTTGTAAAAAGTAGATTTTATATAAATATTTAGATGGATTTTTAATAAGTAAATAATTTAAATTTACAAAAACTGACTGATAAAAATGATCCACAATTAAAAGCTAAATTAGAAAAATCAATAACCATGTTCAATATATATATATTTTTTTTTTAAATCTGCAACAAAAAAGTAACAGTAGAAGATACATACCTTTTCTTTTGCATGAATCAGTGTCTCCAAGTACGAAAAAGAAAGTACCAAGTTTTTGCTGACGGGAGAATGATTTCAGAATGTTTGAGATAATGTTTTGCGGTATAAAGCTACATATTTGCCACATAAAACTGTGTGCAAATAAAGAAAAAATATTACTTATTAATATAAACTTATTATTACTTACTTATTGTGCAGTAATTAATATGAGAAATATAACAAAAATAAGCTTAAGAGATAAGCAGCTTAAAAACTTACTCAAAATATGTATGCTCAAAGGAAACATCTTGGAAGGAATTGCATGTTATACTTACCAGATCCACTATTATATAAATAAAAAGTTTAAAAATTTTAAAACATTTTTCCCAAAAGTAGAAAACACAAAGGTCTAAATAAATTTTCTAGAAAATCTGACCTTCAATAACATCAATTTTACAAAATATTTTAACACATACTTATAAAAAAACCACCGCAGGCCCAAGATTATATTCTTCAATATAGAATATTAAAAAAAATTTTACCAATTTTAAAAGAAATATTTACAGATTACAGAAACTAAAAATAGTTATAAATATTTCTTAAGGGCATTTATTAAAATTTAAAAACTTTAAAGAAAGGAAAACAAATTTCATTTAATTTTACTTAGAAATTGATGTTACTACTTATTAGAAATTGATGTTACTAGTAGTTTTTAAAATTATGTTAAAGAGCAAAAAGTTCATTAATTTTGTATTAACATATAAAAAGTATGCACTCTCCAGTACACTAAGAAATTTATCATTTGGTTAAAATATTATAAAAATCGATGTAAAATAACTAACCTTAATTTCTATTAATTATATTTTGTGGAATGTAAAGATTACTCACCTCTGCTAATTCTGAAGAGAGTTCAATTTGAGAATGATCCTCATTATTATCTAATGTGACTTTTGTTGTAGCTGCTTGCACTGTATCAGAATCTTTTGGATTCATTCTTTCATAAAAAAGCATATAGGCACTATTAGGTCTTAAATAAAAAAAAAAAACATTACTTTCTCAAAAACTAGAAGAGCATGTAATATTTTGATTTTTAAACCAATAAAATATAAAATATTCGATAACAAGAAAAATCAAAGACAAAAAATATACAACTTACATTTGTGAACAATTTATGTCACATGCTAAGTTTTATTTAATTTTACAATTTTAATCAGGTAACAATTTTATTTCACTAACAAAAATCTTTTAAATAACTTACTTTTTCAAAAGAAAAATCCATAAACTTGTCTGTAACAGAATCATATGTCTTGCTCTAAAAATAATATAAAATGTAGTAAATAAATATAGAGTAAGAATTATATTAACAAATAATCATTATGGATTAAATTAAGTTTTGCTTACAGTCATTTCTCCACCAAAGCATTCTCCTGCAATATGAGTAGGGTCAAATAATTTCACTTCTGAATCATTAAATAAATACCTGAAATAGTAAGGGATTAAAAAAAAATTAATAAAAAATGCACACCAACAAAAAAATTAATCTATGATTAATAAATATCTTTCAGTTTTATGAGAAAATTATTCAGTCACTACAATATTTACACATTTAAAATAAAAAAAAAATGTAAATTAAATTAGATAATTTATAATTCTGATTATATTTGTAGCAAATTTATTGAAAAATAGAGTATAATATAAAATTTCTTAGCAGAAATTATTTTTTTTTATATCAAGAATATTAAGTTTACAGAATTCTATGCATTTTTTTAACAATTGAAATTCTATATTTTATTACTTGATTACCAATTAAAATAAAAGTTTAAATCACCATTTATCTTTTCCAGGTTGATTTCGCTCCCGAATAAAACTGTAATAATGCCCTCCTTCAGCATTGCCAGTGTGGACTGTCACACCAATAAGCTCATATTCATAACAATCTTCTTCAGAATCAGTACCATTATTATCTTCTTTGGGGAAGAAAAAACACTTGTGAAAAATTAAGTAAAATACATGTAACAAAAAGAGGGGATTTTTTTCTTCCAATTTATCATTTGTGAACAGATTTTATTTTGTATCGTTAAATTTAAATAGAAAACACTAAATTAAATTAATTTACTTTGATAAACACTATTAGTGCTATTACAACATTTTAAAAAGATTACATTTACATTGACTTCCTACACTGAGATTAATTCTAAGAGTATTTTTGAAATTGTGGGGTACAAATGAATTGCAAGGAAAAATGATATGGAACTTTCCTTAAAGAGAAACAAAAACAATATATTGATGGTCTATATATTATTTATATATATTCTCTCTATATTAAAATATAAATTTATGTTGCCCGATTAAAAATTTTAATAAATGTACATAAAAAATTCCCATTTTGTATCAACAATCCTGATTTTGTTTTCTAACATACTAAATTTTCAAACATACTAAAAAGAGCTTACTTTATTTTAAAAATTATGATAGATTTCATTTTCAATCTAATAGTTGTCAGGGAGATCTAATGTTACTATTCAATACTTATATTGATCCATCATAAGTGTTTTTAAAATTGCTTAATACATATTTCTTTATTTAATTCACAATGAAGATGGTTTTAAACTTCAAAACTACAATAGAATGGAGGGAAAGTCCCAAATGATAAAAGTTTGAAAAACAATGATTTATAGTATTATTTCTATAAGTCTAGAATTATTCTGAGTAGACTAGAATCAAGGGACACTAAGTACCAATTTAAGAAGACAACTAATACTATTTTATTTTGTGGTATTTTAACTTTATCAATAATATATCAATAAATTTAATCCTAATTGTAATTAAAAATTATTATGAAAAATAAATTATTTTAAACATTTTATATCAAACGCACCAAAACGAAATAAAAACTTACCAATGTGTTTCTGAGGAATAAGATTTTTCTCCATATAATTTGACATATCGAGTTGAAAGGGAAACGAAAAATGTGTATTTACTTTTTCTTTTGTATTTGTAACAAAACTGAATGTGTAACGCATCATATTAAAGCATAAAATCTTTGGTAGCTTTTTTAAACATGCTCTGAAAATAAATAAAGAGGATCATTAAAATTATACTAAAAAAATTAAGTTTCTATAAATAGCGTAATTGATATAAGAGTTTGATAAATTCTTAATTAAAAATTTTGAGAGAATAAATCATAGTTTTGAGAAAGAAGTTTTAAACAAAATGTTTTGTTCTTTTAAATAAGAATATCATAAAATAGCAAAAAATTAAATTAAAATCAATAAATAGAGCTAAATAAGGTTTTAATTTGCAGTTTAAACAATTATATTTTTCAATCTTTCTGTATCAATAACTATAAAAACTTTATTAAAAATATTTAAAATAATATATATTTTAAAACAAAACTAAATGATTATAAAAATACTAAAAGAGTGAAAAGCATTTAGTTTAATATTTGCTAATTACTAAAAAAAAACTGAATAAAAACTGTGATGGAAACATTTAAAAATAAATATACACCTCTTTTTCTGCTTTCGGACCTTTTGCCACACTGAGAACATGTGTACATATTATCGCAACCGAGAGAGTGTCTTTTTACTGTTATTTCATCAATAGAATCCTACATTTTTTAAAAAAGAATTAAATTTTAATTTGAATAAACAAAAAGAGATTGATAAACCATCTTAAGCTCAACAGCATATTATTACACATAAATGTTTTAAATGTGATTAAGCAAGAAAACTTTTACTAAATAAATTTGGCATATATCAGCAACTTGACGCGTAAAGTATAAAATTCTTCTAATTAGACTTATGTGAGGGCAATCTGAAAAACAATTTTTATAAATCCAACTTAAATGAAAACTGCTCTAAAAAAATGATGAGGTAAACAAAAAACTTTTTAAGATGTATTTTTATAATAAATTTTTTTTAAAGATACATGCATATGTATGTATACTGCATTAATACAATTTCGTTTCCACTATCGTGTTTGAAACCATATCATGAATTCATATGTTGAGTAATAATTTTTTTTTTTTTTAATTCAAGATTCTAATGACTTTATATAAATACATTGGCTTCTCATTTCAACTTCACAAATAAAAATTTATCCTACACCATCAGCCTTAGATTATTATATTTCCTTTTCAAAAAATTTTACAATAGAAATTACTCCAATCTAGACTATATTCCTATTATTTGATTCCTTTGAATAACACTGGAAAGTTACTAAAAAAATACTTTTTTAAAGGCTGGTTTGTTACTAAAAGCACTTTTATATATCTTTAACACTCAAACACTTTTATATATCTTTAAGGCATTACTATTCTGTTAGATAGAATCAAGATAAAATTTACTTGAAAATTTGACTTATCAAGAAGTACATTTTTTTGCATTATCATCCACTTTAAAATTCTTATGAATTTAAGCCTATTTCAAAAGTTTAACTTTTTAATTTTCTGGACAGGAAAGCCTTTTTCTCCCTGGTCTTAAAAGTTTTTTAGATCAGCTTTTACAAGTCTTTTTATATTTCTTGCACTGATTGTCAATTGTACAAAGACAAATATTCAAATTTTTTGGTGAATTTAAGGACATGACTTTAGACCTTAAGATTGTGAAATTTTCAAAACAAAAATGTAATTTTAAAGATTTTATCATAATTAACAAACTATGCTATAGAACTGTTCCTAAGATTAAATTGTTTTGTTGTCTGAAATAAAGTTTGTTCTGCAAAAATAACAGGAAAACAAAATTTTTTTACCATTAAATTTTGAAAAATAAATCATAAATAAAAAAAAGTTAATTTTAAAATTGTGTACAGTGAAGAATTTATATGTTTTTATCTGCACACAATTGTAAAATTCTTATTTTTGAATAGTTCCAAAATGTTTTTATAGGGTGTATTAAACTTTGGGCCAAGATTGTAAAAAATAACTTACACTTTTAACATTTTTTATCAGTAAATTGAAATGAATTAAATTTTTATTATAATCATTTAGCCCAATTAAAATAAAATTAAGAGATAAGAAATATTAATTGGCTTTAATTATAAAGAAAATGTAAAATACTCACTAGAGATACAACATTGTTTGACATAACACCACAAAATAAAGTTTTCACCATTTCTTTCTACACACAAAAAAAAAAATTAAAATCAGAAAAGATGCAAAATAAATCTATTAAAATTATATTCAAAACATATTAATATCTTCTCAATATGAAATATAACTCAGAAGTCAAATAAAAAAATTTCATTAAATCACATAAATTACAGTAGCTAACCTACAATGCACTATGTTTGCAATGTTTAAAAATATCTAAATTTATCTGATTATTTAACAGTTATTACAATTTTTTCAACTAATTAACATGGAAAATTAATTAATCTGAAAAGTTTAATTACAATATAAATTATATAAGGTTTAAACAGAAAAGGCAGTGTAATATAATTAAACATTATAAAAAATTGTTGAACATTTAAACTACATAAGTTTCTTTTAAGTTTATAAGATTACATTATCTAGATTAATTATATACAAGGCCTATCAGATTTCCATCACAAAAGAATAATAATAAAAAACTGATATTTGAAATAATAAATTATACACGCTTACCAATTCTGGTGACATTTCTTCTAATTTGCTAATAAGGTTAGTGAAAAACTCAGCCATATCTTTTTGTTCTCCTGTATTTAAAAGCTGATGATCCATCGTGTATACTTTGCAGAAACCACGGGGATTATAAGCTTTTCTTTCACTTTCCTGCAATTAAAAAAAATTATGTCCCGGTTTTTCAATATTAATTAGATAAATACATTGATACATCAAAAAGATGAAAATTATGTAAACCTACCAGCAAATAAGCAAACATTCGTTGCAACTCCTTTAAAGTATTTTCATGCTTGCAATTTTCTCCAATCTACAAAGCAAGTTTTTAAAATATTAAGAATATAAAAAATAAATAAATAAACATTTATATATTCTTAATTAAAGTCTTTATGTGATTTTTATGATCAAATACTAAAAATGTCTCAGTTTATTTTTAATAAAACAAATTATATTAATTAATGATATCCATTTTTTTTTGACTTACATAAAATAATAACATTGATTTGCCTGAGGTTATCCAAGTGCATATAATTTTATGTGATCAAAACTTTTTACTATAGATATAGATTTAAAAGAATGAAAATTAGCCTTAATTGGAATTATATTTTAATACAAATAAGATACATTATTTGCTAAACAGGTAAAAATTAAACAATTCTACAATAAAAAACAGATACTGAATTTTAAGTAAAAAAAAATCAGTTTAATTATTTAGAAAAAAAATCACTTCGCAAAATGAATTTTTTACTATACTATATAAGGAATTTTTTTTTTTTTTTTAAATATTTAGCTAAATCACATTAAAAAAGTAAGTTTTAACATATTTGAAATAATATTACCCATTATAACAGTACTTTGATATCAAAGAATAGCATATAATAAAATGGTTCCTGTGATTAAGGTATAATACTGAAAGTAAATTTGAGAATTTCAAAATACAGAATAGATCCATTTTCTTAACAAGCATATAAAAACATACATTCACTTTCCATTAATTTGTAGTTTTCTCTTCTTTATAATTGCTAGAAAACATTGAATTTCAATGCTTTAAATGAAGAAAATTAAAATAATAAATTAAAAAAATTACTTGTGCAGATAAAATAGTTGCTCTTGCTTGTGGCAACATGTACAAATGTTGGATACATGATGCTAAGTAACAAGTAGCTCCTAAATTTGTTAAGCCAACATAACCACATTCAGCTCGGCCATCTTCATGCGGCCAATAATCCCAAGGATAAGCATTATGGGAGTCTGAAAACATTTAATATTAATAAATGATAATACTAAGAATTATGCATTTTTTTTTGCAACTATTTACATCAGTAATTTAAAAAATAAATATAAATTATAATACTTATAAAAAATAAAAATTAAATTACATTTTTTATAGTAAGAAGATTTAAAATTGTTAATATTAAATAAAATTACTAATTAGTACCAAGTATTCTTGATTAATATTTTCTTGTAATTCAACAGTAAACTGATGAGAATCATGAAAATAAAATTTGAAAAACTTAAAGGGGACCTTTTAGCATTCAAAAATTTTTAATTTCATTTTGATTGTAATCTAGAAAATTATTTTTCCTATTAAATCAAAAAAATAAAATGTAAGTAAATTAAAATATTATTTTAGTGAATTAAATTAATAAATATTTTAATGTACTTAACAGAATTTTTTTTTTTTTCCTTTTCTCACCTGGTGTGTGTGTTGCCGAAGCAGCTTCTCATGAAGAACTTCATAGTTTTTCAAAAGATCTTTTCAACATTTCAACTAACAAGTCATATGAAGCAGAACGCACAGATTGGGGATTTACATTTTTGGTAAATGCCTTTGTTTAGGCTTGGCAGAAACAAATAAGGCATCAAACATATGCAAAACTAATGCCTTAAAAAAAAAATACAAATACAAATAAATGAATAAAAAATAACAATTTTACATAGAGTAAATAATTATCAAAATTAAAATGTTTAAAATTTCTTGTAAATACACACAATTGTTTAATTTAGTTATTTAGTATGTACATAACTCATTATAATGAGATAAACACTTTTGTTTGATAAATGACATGCAAGACAGAGTAAAACACTAAAAGCATTGGCAGGAAGAAACAAATTTGATGTTGCAGAGATTAGAAATACTCTATAGAAATGAATGAGAATTATTAAAAATTCTTAAAGAAACTTTACTCAGCCATTAAAAATTTTCTACCAATTACAGTTCCTTAAATGTTTACTCCTGTACAAAGAATATATTATCTCTTATGATTCTTTTTTATATTTTGAAGTGTTTGTTTGTTTTCCTTCCATTTCATGGTTAATTAATTTTAAAGTCAATTTTGTTTTGACTTAGTTTAAACGTCCATGCATAATGAGTAATTATAACACAACAATAAAATATTGATAATAAATTCCAATTTTACAGTGAAATTTTAGATACATTAAAACACACACCTTTCCAGCAGCTGAACACTTAAATGATGGATTATGTTTCATTACAACTGTCATTAAATTAATTAGTCCTCTCAGACCATCATCTTCTATTGTATTGTGTCTCGTTTCCCGATAGTCACGATTCGTTATGGACTCTGCAAGATATCTTGCTAGGCCTTCTAAATCTAAAGCATATTTCTGAAAAAATTATAATTACAATTAGCATGCATAGCAAACTTTTCTTTACTTTTAAATTATTAAAATACATTTGATAAGTAATCATAAATTTATGAAGATGTATTCTGAATATATTAATTAGCTTTACTATTCAAGTGGCTATAAAAAATTGTTGCTGTATTTTATTATACCTGCATTATAACTTACTTTAAAATCTGAAACAACATATTGTTAAAAACAATGAGCTCAAAAAATTAATTTTACAATACAGTTTATTATGTAAAATTTCTTTACAATAATTTTCAAAAATTAGTCATGACTTAATAATCATAGAATTTACTATTAATTTTTTTGTATGGTTTCTAATTTAAATTATAAAATCCAATTAAAATTTTCTTTGGAATAACTTTTTAATAGAAATTTTTTTATTAAAAGATATTAAGTATATAATTTTAATTGAATTACTAAAAATTATTAAATAAAGTAATTTTAAAATCAAATACTTTATTAAATTATTTAATTAAAACCTAGATTTTAAACATGAAATAATGAAAAGCAAAAACACATTAAAGTAATAGAACATTTAATTTACCTCATTAGTATTTTTTTGTAATGCATTTTCATCAAGGCTATCAACTAGCCTACAAACCAACCAGAAATAATCTTTACAACCAGGACCATATGGTTCTTTGTCTTCTTCCTGTATATCAAATACAAAGAAAATAAAGAGATCAAAACAAAGAATATATAAATTGTATACATATATTATTAAAAAAAAAAATTTATTGGAAACATTATACCTAAATAAATTAAAAACAATTTTCATTTGTTATCACACAGGGGAAATAAAACAACTAATCAGATACTTACATCTGGACGAGGCTGTCTCATATTTTGGGCAACTGATAAAAAACTCAAGAGCCTACTCAATAAAGGTGCAACAAACCGACAACCAGTAATTCCATCTGCATTGGTACCTAAGCACAACCTATACAATCCAGTGCATGCTTCTCTTCTCAGAGCAGGCTAAAAGAATGAAAATGCACAACAATGTAATAGCTACAATTAAAAAGCAAATACTCTATATTTAAGATACTTAAATGGCCCAAAATATGTTTAAAATATTTATATTTAATTTTCAATTAATATGAAAAATTAAAATAATCCCAATAACAGTTTTTCTAATAAGTTATAAATTTTCTACCACTAGCCAATCAGATAAAGCTAATTCAGAAAAGATTAAACACTAAATTAATTCTCAACAGATTCTCAGTTGTTTAAATCAAGTTCAATTTAAAATTTAATCATCGATACTTACATTAATTAAGCATGCAACTTATATTAAATGTATTGATTTAGATTACATGTTTGCATAGCTTAATAAAATAGTAACTAGTAACTTTTAATGCTAATGCAGCGAAATGCTATATTTTAAAGAGCGGATGGATTGAACATTTATTACTTCTTTTTATGGGATGCACATTAAATAAGAAAAGTTTTTAAAAAATTAAAATTTTTTTTTTAAATTTGGTTTTGTAAGTTCTGATAATATAATTAAATTGAGGTAAATATAACATACCTCTGGATGATCTAGAACAAGCCTTTTTAGTAATGAGTCCAATGAAGAGTATTGAAATATATGAACATAGACCTGGGGTTCAGAAAATGCCCAAGATACTAAGAGAGTCATGGCACAAGAAACAACTTGAGCACGACCCCAGAATCCAGTTTTATATTGATTTGGATCACATGGAGATGCAGCTTCAGATAATAATGAAAGAAGTGCTTTCATTACAGACTCAGTTTTATTCATGATTTTTAGCATAACCTGAAACAATAAGTGATACATATAATTCAAAATCGAAATACAATATAATTTTTTAAAAAAATGTCAAATTAAAAAAAAATTCCTAAAATTACTTAATATAGAAAAAGAAAAACTTGTAATAACATTAAAATTTTTTTTAATAAGATAATTTTAAACACATAATTTTGCATTTGGTTCTATTTTCTTTTAAATATATATATGACTGATGGAATAAAAAATGCATTTAAGCTTTTTTTTTGGTCTACACATAAAAATTAAATTGATGTTATAATATGTTCTTAGATGCTTTATAGAACAGTAGGTAATGAATATAAAATAAATATAGAATTATACGAAGATAAATTATATTTTATACTATGGAACTTTCTAATGATAATTATTATATAAAATGAAGAAAACTGAAAACATTTTGGTGAAAAGAAAATAGATTTTCTTTGAAATTTCACTTAAAACTATTTTTCTTATTTATCATTTAAATATTAAAAAAAAATACTAGATT
Organism: Caerostris darwini; assembly: GCA_021605075.1. Lineage (NCBI taxonomy): Eukaryota > Metazoa > Arthropoda > Arachnida > Araneae > Araneidae > Caerostris > Caerostris darwini. The sequence goes on from BPLQ01001320.1 coordinate 11,879, forward strand.
TAACTTTGAGCAATTTAACTCTACACTAAATTTTCTCTACCATTTGAACTGAGAATTCATTTTTAGCTTAGAAAAAGACATTACCTTATTCAGTTTTGGAATCAGAAGCTTGTCACTACTGCCTTTTCTGGCTCTTTTGATTCTTTTTCTAGGTAATTCATTATCGGTCGAACTCTCATCATCCGAGTTTTCAACCCCAAATTGATACATTAGTCGTAGTAAACAAGCAATGCAGTCTTGATTCCACTAAAGCACAAAATTTTAAAAAATTACTATTATACTTAAACATATCATTTTGAGAGACTAAACAAAGTGAATATAAAAACAAGCATTGCATATATTTTGATTGTAAAATACATAAATTCTTAAACCGATAACTAATTTATAAAACAAGGTAAAAATAAAGTTCAAACTCTAATTCAATGAGTGATGTGAAGTAAAGTTATTCAATATTCAATAGCATATACTGTACAATTTCTATTGCTGTTTTCATTTTGTTCTGCTTTGATGGGAAAAATTCATTTTAAAATGAAAATCATATGGAAAAATATTTTGAAGCTAAAAAATATCAATTTCCAAAATATATACCACTATAAAACGTACTCCTACACTGAGATCACATGATTAAACTTCTGGGATAATTTTCCATATTAAGTAACTCTTATAACCAGATTGGGGAATACAAATGAGATAGAAAAAAAAAAAAAAAAAAAAAATACACCATTTTCATTCAAAAATGACACAATTCATTTTTACTTGAGTAGCTAAGTTAAAAAATAAATGTCTGTAATACAACTATCATAACCTTCAAAAATTCATTCATTTTCTTTATAGATTTAAAATTTATTCTTCAGTAATGTGTGTGCATCGTGAATAGCGTATGTGATATACTACTGTGCCCAAAAAGTAGAATCAATTTTTTTTTTTTTTTTTTTTTTTTTTTTTCAAAAGCACCAAATCTTTAATTTTTTGGAAGCGAGCTTCATCGGTTGAGGTTGACCAGAGGACAATTCGTCTTCAGCGCGTTCTCTGCCTTCTTTGTACTTTTTATACCACTTTTAAACATTTCTTTCTGATATAGGAATACTCACCAAATGCTTTCTGCAAAATTTTAAATGTTTCCGCAAATAAATTTAATGCAAGTTATTTGCTCAATTAATTCAGACATTTCAAAAATTGCCAGACTCAGTTTTAGCGTCTCAGAAAGCCAAGCATAACTTAAACACTAATGAATATTTTGACATCAAATTTCACACAGACATCAAGGACAGTGCCAGCAACTTAAAAAAAAAAAAAAAAATTGAAATTCCGTAAGCCCCAGGAATTTTAAATTGGTCTTACTTTTTGGACACAATAGTAGCACTACATTTAACATATAACGAACTTTGTATTTCTCTTCGCTATTTAGTTTAAAAGTTAAAAAATTTTCATAAATTATTTTTAATTTTCTATAGCATGAAAATTCTTAATTCATAATTTAATTTTAATCTTTAAAATAAAATGTTGTTTAGAGTTTCAGCTAATTTTTCCTATTAATTATTAATACACCATTATAATATAAACCTTACATCCCATGCTGGAACTTCACCTGAATAATTTAAAAAAGTTTTAAACAGATTTTTAAAATTACCTCATTCCATTCACCATCTTCATATGACTGTAACACACCAGATATGAAGATATCAAACAGGTGATTTAAGCCACCCCATTTGATAAACTAGATTTAAAGAAAAAGATGGTATGAGTTTAGATATCTTATAATAAATTCATATAAATTTTGTTTTAGTTAGAAATTTAACTAATATAATGTTTTAAAATTTATTAATTTAATACAGCGTATTTACCATAGTTGACCATGGCAAGGCATCCTTCTTGGTAGTTAGCTCTGACGAAGGTTTATCTGCCAATGGGTTTAACAGTTCAGCACCCTTTGAAAATCAAAATTTCCCATTACAAAATGAATATAACAATGTCATAAGATATTACAAAATTTATAAATATATAATTAATTTAAATAGTAATTTAACTCAAAATTAAAAATTTGTGAACTAATACATTTTGTTTTAGGTTTATAACTTTCTTACCTAATAAGCCCTTTAATATAACTTACAATTATTAGCATGAAGAAATATTGAGCATTAAGAAAAATACCAAAGTAGTATAACATTTATGTAGAAAAATATACACAAGTTTACCCATACTTACTTTAGTTTGCCATAAAGAATCAACTATTTGCAAGGAATACATCAATTTTTGTGGACTTTTAGGGTCTATTAGTGACTGTAATTTACTACGAAACTCAGAACTTGAAGCCTATTATAAAAAGAAAAGAAGTTCATTAAGTTTTATGCCATAACAGAAAATGTTTATAAATATCATACATACCATAAACACTCAATGTGTTTATACTATTATTACACACTCATTGTGTTTATATTAATATACTAAGCAATTATTATAAATCATAATTAAATATTTATTTTTGCCTACCTTGAGGGACTTATGACAAATGTTTAATATTTATAATTTCATTTCAATTACAAATTGTAAAATAAGATCATATATTAAATAACAAAATTATATTAAAAAGCTTGCAACAAAATTATAATTATTTACAGGTAAACTGAAAAAGAATTTTTCTCCTAAAATTAAAGAATTGTGTGCCCTTGATTAAAAGTCTTACCTTCCGGGAAGACTTTTAGAAGGAACTACCCTGTATTTGCATATTGTACGGGAGAAAACTCCCACTTTGTAGTCTGTCCGACTAATGAGGCAAGATGCTGAACATCACAAATGCAACAGATTCTGCTCGACTTTTGAAACAGTGTCTACCACAGCAATTTACAGAAACTACAGCGGTTTAAATAAAATTTGCAATTATCTTAACTAAAAGCGATGTCAAAAAAGCAGATTGGTTGATAAAGTAGAAATATTTACATGTTAATTATAATATTTCAATTTCTGATAACTCAAGCATATGAAGTATATTTATAAATTAAAGTTTTCAAACACAAGTGTGAAGTTTTATTAATTTTCATGGCTAGTCTAGTCATCTAATTATAGATTTAATTAGAAACTTAGTTACTTTAACATATTTTTTTAATAAGAAAAAATACATCCTTGTTGCTTTCTAATACTGAAAGAATTAATTATATTAATTATATAAATTTATAAAAAGTTACCTTTTTTATATTAAAACCTTGCAACATTGTTGGAGATGTAGGGAGCATCATAAGAATTTCCCAAACTCTTCTAGAAAGCACCTGAGCTTTTATCTGTGGCACAGATTTCTACAACACATATTATAAGTTATTCATATGAAAATTAAAAAAACCTTATTGATAAAGTTGATTTTAGACTTTAAAAAAATATGTTACTGTTAATTTACAGTATAAGTAACAAATTTCAATAAGGTTATTAAAAAAACATTATCTTAAAATACTATGGCATTGAAATGATTAAAAATTAGTAAATAATTGACATCTAAAGCCTATTAGTACAGGAACTTAATATTCAGTGAAATGTATATTCTGTGCCATTGAACAATTAGATAATAGCTGATGATAGATGGCAATTATAGCTTGAGAAAAAAAGTTTTTCACAATAGAATACATGATGTATTTACATGCATGATGATTTTTGTATACATGATGAGAATCTCTATAGCACATGGGATAGAAAGGTAATGAATTTACTGATGCATTAGTAAAGGACAATATTTTTAAGACAATTCCAACACTTTTCTTAAAATCGATAAATTTTTTTTTTTATATATATAGCTTCATATTAAAGGTTTTCTTCCATACATAATTGACATAATATTAATGGTGGGACCGACAAAATTCTGAAACAAATTTAAATTTGCCTTCATACATTTTAGGTGACAAATTTAAAAATCAGAAGTGGGGCCTATACTATCTACACTAATTGCAATAGTAAATAGATTTCTCCTGTTTCCTCTAGTCCTACTTTGTAAATTTTATTCTTTTGAATTTTAGAAGATTTTAAAATTTATAAAATTAGTTATCCTATTTTACTAGCCTTAGGAAAGGATATTATTTTTTAAAATTTTATTTCATTATATAAAATTGAACTAAAAATATACAGGTGCACTAATTATACCCACTATGTATTTTAGAAAAACCTGATATGTTAAATAGAAATTGCATGTTTTAGTAACTTAAAAAAATGTAATGGTTTTTATGATTTTTTAAAATCAAAGTTACAAAAATATAACAAGACAATATCATTGATATGTCCGAAATTTATAATTAATTTTAATGTTTTTAATTCATATTAGATAATCAAATTATGGTTAGAAATATTTAAATCACATACACCATCCTCTAAAACAGCTTTAAGGGAACCTAAATGTTGCATAAGCCCAAAGAGTTGTTCAAAATATGGAGATTTAAGTAAAAGTATGACAGGTAATCTTTCTCTGGGCGGCGGAGGTAAGGTTGAAGCTGGTTCTAAACCTTCTCTTCGCCGAGATTGACGAGGGGCCCCAACTGATACAAACACCAACTATAAAAGCAAAGTAAAAAAATCAACAATCATTAAATAAAGAGGGATGACATTAATGATTCGAAGAAAAATACATAGTTTTAATAATATTATAATTCTTACAAATAAATTGCTAACTTTAAAATTTTAAAACAATTTATCAATCTATAATAATCATAAGCTGTAATTTTAAAAAGAGAATTAATATTTTGAAAATATTAAAATTAATTTACAGCATGTAAATATTATTATTGATAAACATAATGAAAATCAAGTACAAAATATTTTAAATTGTCAGCAGAATAAATCATACTTGATGATCTTTGATTCCAAGCTCTGATATAGTTTTCTCGTCAAAATCATAAGTTAGTTCTTGACCTTGAGAAATCATTCGTATAGGACCATCTGACAACATTGTTCCTAATATCGGACATATGTTACCATTTGATGTTCCATTGATTGATGGTGGGCTACTGTCCTTCATATCCTTAGAAAAAAAATTAATATAAAATTTTTTAAATATAATTTCTAACAGTATTAAACTTATTAGAAAATAAAATAGATATTACAAGTAAAGTGTTGTAGCTGTTTGTCGTTTATTTGCAATAAATTAATATCACGGAACTAATCAATGGAACCAATTCCAAATCCAAATTCCCAATTCAATCAAAATTCACTTAATTGCAATCTTAAGTGAGACTGTAATCAATTCATAGAAAATAAGCTTAATATCGCAAAAAAAAAAAAAAAAAAAAAAAAAAGGGGGGGGTAGAATTTATATAACATGATTGCTAAGTGAACATATAAAATTTGCATTACCTAGATAATTCATTGAAGCAATGAAATTCCATGTATAGGCAAAATCAAAACAAAAGAAGATATTTTTGTATAAACCTCAAGAGAAGCAACTGCTTTCCAAGAGTCACCAAAAATTGAGCGAAGGAGACCAAATTTAATAATGAATTTTCATTGATGAAATTGTGAATAATATAGTGAGTTAACAATTATATGCATTACTATAAATGACTATATCAATATTTCAGTTGATTAAATATATTTTTAGTGAAGTCCTCAAAAAAATTTTATGTAATGATGCAATTAAGATGACGCACAATTAGATTTAGACATGTCAAATTTACATGTTTTTTTTTCTTTTTGTAACCAGTGTTATTCAAAAATAAATTTGAAAAAGAAAATATATGTTTGATTTTCATGAAATGGTATAAAATATTCATACATATGGTTTTTTGCTTTCTGAAAATTACAAATTTCCTAACAATAAACAACTCATTGCAAATATTAATTTTATAAGTATTAAGAATGAAAATTCTTACTGAAGTACTGTCTTTTTTATGTTTAGCTTGTAATTGCTCCCACCACTGAGTAACTTCAGCTCTTAAGTCAGCTACAGTATCACAGTTTTGAAGTTCAATTGTTGTCTAGGAAATTAAAATATTTATGTATAGCTAATAATAAACAAATAATTTTTTAAATGAATAGTCAGAAAGGATTAAATAATAATTATTTTCATAGAAAATTAAAAATATTAACATTAAAAACCACTACATAACAATAGGATATAAACCCTTATAACTCTTGATTGTTGAGGTAATTATAAGATTGCATAATGGGTTAAAATATTGTTATTGTAAGCTTGTTACTTAAATTTACATCAGATTTGTAGATAGCTAAGTAACAATTACATATTTAGTAAAATTAAAAATTATACAATTTAAGACCAAAATGCTTTCATACATTCATAATCAGGTATATAATTGCACTCATATGAAGTAAAAAAAATAGAAAATAAAAAAAGTTTCTTTAATTATGATCATTCAACTCTTGAACACCTGAAATAGCCCTGAAATTTACCTTTTCTGATAAGCCTGCAGGCTGACAAATAATTCTCAATGGAGAGGCTGGTTTATCACCAATACTGGATCTATGACTGTTGACACCACAACCATTAAGCTGCCATCTCCTCAGATGGTAAGCATATCTATAAAAAAATTATACTACACATAAATTTTACTGAAGAAAGTCAAAAAGGAAATCATATAATTGAACATATAAGTATTTTTTTTATATGCGTGAATATTAAAGATATATACAGCTTTTAATTTTAAAATGCTACTTAGTTTGCTGAATACAATTGTTCACTTTAAGCTTGTGAATCTTAGCTCTCTTAATTTGTATATCATATGTTTCAAATGAATTCCAAAAATAGAACCATTGCAACATTTTGAAAAACATGTCCAGTCAACTTCTACATTAAAAAAAAAAAAAAAAAAAAAAAAATTAATTACAGCTGAATAAAGTTTGAATCCTAACGTCAACAAAAATATCAAAATAAATAATTCCTGTAATTTTCTGTAATTCATTATCCAATTTTATTTTGCGAAAATATTTTTTTTTTTATTTTTAACTTTATATATATATATATATATATATATTAATAACAGTTTTATTATAAGAGAAATTTTTTTTTTTTTTATCTATAGTTGCAAGATTTACTGTTATGTCTACTCACTTTTTAATATAACCAAGCAAAAATAAATTTTAGAATTATATTTGACTGATTGAACATTTAAAAATTAAAAACGTTACCAATAACAGGTAAAAAATAAGACATAACCTTATTTTTCAATTAATAGTCTGTTTTATTAATAAATAATTTTGTATAATAATTCAAGACACCCTTTTTAGTCAGCAACTCATACTTATTGCATAATAAAATATCCTCTTACCGTCGATCTGAAGGCTTCAATGTGAGTTTTCAACAGTAATAATGCTCTTTGAATAATCATCAAGTTGTTTTTCTTCAGACTGAAAAACATAATTGAATTACAAAAACTATTTTAAATCTTTATAAAAAATCCCTTAATTTGAATAAATTATATATAAAATTTTATTATTAAAAAATTGTTTAAAAGCTAAATGTTTTCTTTAATTCCAATAATTCTTTTTAATGGTAACAATTTTTTTTTTTCTTTTTGGAATGAACAAAAATTATGTTTTTGTTAAGAGAAATAGTAATGTGAAAACCTGTTTAACATTACATTAATAAAATTCTTTAACATATCATTTAATTATAGGGAGGTACTTTTAATTCTAAAGACAATTTAGTAATACTTATTTGAAGAGGGCCCGATGGCGCATCAAAATCAATGTAAACAAAACAGAAGCTGTACTCTTCACGAGGAGAAGACTAACTCCTAACATCTCTCTTTTAATGAATTAATCCATTGGACTACTAATGCTAGATATCTGGGAGTTTATCTTGATAATAAACTCAACCTATATTAACCACACATGAGTCACCTCAAACGTAAAGCTAACAACTGTATCGCATGCTGTATCCTTATATTAATAAAACTCACCTCTTTCTCACTTGAAAATAAACTACTAATTTTTATATGTACTATTTGCGGCCCGTAATAACTTATGCTTGCCCGGTTGTACTGCTGCAAGATACCATATTAACTTCATTTGCGTTTTGAAACAAATGCACCGAATAGTCACTAACTCTCCTTGGTACTTTAGAAATGATGACATCCGGTCGTCAGCTTAACCCTCCTACTATTCAAAAAATTTCATGTTTAAAATTGCGAAAATTTTTACGCAAATCTTAACTTCATTCCCAATCATGTAGCCCGTACTCCCCAGATACGATTTCACATTGCCGCGAAAACGCTAAGCGCCCTCCGGGCTGCGTCTCTGCATAATTTGCAACTGACCTAGACTTTAAGCCATCATTTCTAGCAGCAATTACCTCTTACTTTGTAGTATACTTCACTTTTTATTAATTTTTTTTCTTTTTGTATATATTATGTATATATTTTTATTATTACTTGCTTGTATTTTTACATTTTCTTTGATACATTGTAGTTCTTTTTAATTCATTTAATTCTTTTTGTAAACCTTTTATTTCTTATTTTAAATGTATATAATTTTTATTTTTAACCTGGGCAGAATCTTGATCACTTATTCCTTATTATTGCTTAGATTATGTTATGTGTTTTACCAATGAACTTTAACGTTTCTACTCTGGAGTCAAAGGTCGCCACCTGACCAAGGAACTCCGTCAACCCGAAAGATGATGATTTGAAGAGGTGTGATATAAGAATTTACAGCTATTATAAATTAATAGCATGCTTCATTAAATAATTGAAGTAGATTACAATCATAATGTAGGATGATCCATTTAAATCACTAATATGTTATTTACTTATAATTAAAAAAAAAATTTCGGGGAAAAAAATAGGCTTAAAATCATACAATTAAAATCCTCAAAAGAATCAAACTGTGGAAATGTTCTAATTTTTCTTGCAAACACAACTAATCATATATCACCATATTTTGAGATGTTTCTAGTAATGTGCAATAACATTGACAATTTCCTTTCTGATTAATTCATCTAATAATTTTGAAATTTTTTTAAAAGTTTTTCCCATTATGAAACACTTTAGGAAAAATGTAATATAGAAATATTAAATAATAATAATGACAACAAAATAGAGGCTAAATGAATCATCTTATAAAAAGAGAAATAGATATTTTGTACCATTATCATATGGTACAAAATGGTAATGATATGCACACCATTATCATATGGTACCGTTCATTGCTTTTTTTTCTTTCAATTGATAAAAACAAAAGCAGGATAATTTATACAAGATGAAAATATAAATGAACACACCTCTGGAGATTGATCAGAAGAGACTTTCATAAGGTTTTCCATGCATTGTTGTATAAATTCTTCCTCCTTTTCCAGAGTTCCATGATGAACTGGAAAACATTTTGAAATTCACGATTATGATTTTTGTGTGTGTGTGGGTTCAAAACATATCAATAATCAACAAATTTATAAATTCTATAATGAGATTTTTAAATAAAATTTAATATTTACCATTTATATAATAATTATTCAGATACTGAATGGCTGCCATGCTCACATCAGTATTAAGTGCACGAAGAGCAATGCCCCAGAGCTGCCTCATACCACTGACCTGTTGATAAATATTATTTAAAACTATTCCAGCTTATTTTAAAAACTTTTCAATTCTTTATTATAGCAAATAACAAATAATGTTAGCATTTAGAAATAATTTGGTTGCTAATGAGAACACATTAAAAATTTGAAAGACTACATATAAATATGAACATGCCCAAATTGGATATTGCAGTTAATGTAAAATTTTATAAAATATAATATTAAAAAAAATTAGCAAATTTCATATATATGAATGCATTATTTATCTTATATTTCTTCATATTGACTTGGAATAAAATTGTGTTAATTCATTAACAACAAAATTGAAAATTTTATTACAACACATAAAAATTTAACAAATGAAACATAATACAAATTCTTAAAAGAAAGGAAGAAAAAAAAGTGTTTGATTACATCTGCAGCAGAAGATGGTGTATCATATGAAGCAGTTGCCAAATGAGCTATGCTACTTAATTGTTGTAGTAAATTTAGAGCCATCATACTGGTTGATTCTGGTGGTAGTTGAGGCATCTAAAAATAAATCACATTAACATCTATTTTTAAAATTTTATTATTGATTAAAACTAATTTAAATTACAGACAATTTGTATGCCTATTTAAAAATGTCACATGTTTCTTATTTTTTTTAAATAAAATTTATATAATTAATTACACACTGTAAATATTATTCTATCTTTAGTTATTGGAGAAATATTTTGCAAATAGAACATATATAATTTTTGAAAATAAAATGAAATTCTTCAGTTTTCATAATTAACATTATTATTTTTATTTCATATTAAATGCGTTGAATAAGTTTTTTGGTTTGACAAATAAGGAAAAACATTTTGATATTTGTGAAAGTAAGAATTTTCATTGTTAGAAAGGAAAAAATATAAATTAATCACAAATGCATATGTATGACATAACAACATAAAGGTTTATTTTTTTTTCAACCTCCAATAGTGCTCATAAGTGACCAGCCTAGCTAAACAAGACAAATTTATGTTGCCATATTTATGAACCATAACAGTTGTCACTGCCATGTCCAAAACATCAACAGAATTGCAGGACTGAGTTGCAAAAATTCATCGGAGAAGTTTATGACTGGAATAGTTATCAATGATAAGAACCAATTACTAACTGCTGTGGTAACTAAACAGTTATTTGCACACACTTTCAATGGGAAGTGTTTGATTACAAAGTGTACAGTCCAGACCTAGCAAAGAGTGATTTTCATCTTTTTCCTGAGCTGAAGAGCTTCAAGACACTGTAGACCAATCACGATATGCTTCTGATAATCTATTATGAAGAGGGTATTGGGAAACCATTCTATAGGTATTACAAATGTTTCATTATTTATGGTAACTATGCGTAAAAATAACACTGATTGTACTTGCATCCTGACAATCAAACCATTTTGTTATTTGCGATCAATATTTTATCAGATGTTGGAAAAAATAAAATAGCTTTCATTTGAGTCGCTCAGAAGCCAATGGAGTTAAATCTTTTGATTAAAAAAATTTTTAATGGAATAAATAATATTTTTTTCAATTATTAAAGGATATAGCTGTTGCTTCATTTTTCCTACATCAAACAGCTCTATTTTTTAAGCTTCTGAATATATTGTATAATAATTTCAGAAGCCATTGTGAATAAAACAACTTTTTACAAAATATTTTTTATATAAAATTTGAAATAAAAACTAAATTCTTCTTTCAATATTTGTTGAAACAACAAATTTATAATAAATGTAACTTCTATTTAGAATTGTTTGAGATACAAGCTTGAAAAAAAATTTTTTAATGAGTTTTATGAATGTGCTTTCTTTTAATCTAAATATATTAACTTTGATAAAAACATTAAAAAAAAATACATTGGAATGTTTGTGAAAATTATATTACCAAGAACATTAAATAACTTTTCTTTAATAATTGTAAAAACTCTAGACTTTTTAAAATAATAAAAATAGATTTTTCGTAAGGGTATAAAAAAATTAAAATATCAACGGAAATAGAACACAGTGAACGTGATATGCCATTTTATCTCATTGAAGTGGTAATCATATTGATACTGATACATCGCAACAACAAAAATGTAGAAAATAATGCAAATGACCCAAAAGTTCTTAGGAAACGTGGCATGAATCCTCATAAATGTCCTTGAAATACTGAAAAGGATTTAACAATATCAAAATAGAAATAAGATAATAATTCCTACAAAGAAATTTGGTAATATACCTTGTAATACCTTACAGCTTTTCAACTGCAACATAACTTTTTCTCAAAGAAAGAAGACAATGAAAACATTATACAAGATAAATGATAATTATGGCAAGGATGATACCTTTAATGCAGTTGACATAAAAGCAAAAATAGGTAGGCCAGCAATCTTTAAAAATATAAATCAACCGTTAAGGTTGAAACGTACTGGTAGAAACATTTCAAAAGAAATTTTAAAAAAGAAATGATGAATTTATTAAAGTATGTACTTCTAATAAAACCTAATTTTTATAGGACATTAAAAACAACACATGAAGATCAAAATTTATATTTAGATAACTCAGAAGAAGATGCTTGTTATGATGAATAAACATAAAACTATTGTTATTGTATTATTTTTTAATAAATTTCTTATCTTTTTCAGGCACAAAAAGATGAAGTCCTAAAGTTTTTAAGGTGTTGTCATTACCTCAATAAATATTTACATTTTTTTTTTTACACATCTTGTACATATCTTGTTTTGTAGCAGAGTCTACACTTAGAAAGACTTTAAATACTTTTATGATGAAATTAATATACCAAATATTTTAAAAATTAATGTATTAAAAATCATTAAATGCATTGGTTTTTCAAAGACTCGTATATTAATGATAATGGCACAATCACATAGAGAAGGGTCAAACTTCATGGGCTAATCACTTTTTTTCTTGTAGTGCTTTTACTAATAATGTAAGAACTAAATTAATAAATAAATTAAGATCAATATGAAATTTAGTAATTTGAACGGCACTAATAATTTAATAATCTATAAGTTTTGCTTACTTTTTCCAGAAGAACATGCTTGAATAATGAAATACTGAGAGCATGTTGCTCTTTTCCTTTTGCTTGATTTAACAACCAACCAAATAACTCATCAGCACACTCTGGATCTCGAGCTAAACATTGCCATAACGTGTCAACTTGTTCATGATTCAAACCTATAGTAAAAAGTATATTCTATTTTCAATGTATGCTTACATTATGAAAATCATTTTAACAAATGAAATCTGAATACAACATTTTCAGGATATTAAGAGAAATGCTTCAAATTTTAAGAAAAATAAATAAATAAAAAATTTAACTTTTCTTATTGTTATTAGACTATATTTAGATAGTTAGATAACTTAAATTATTAGATTCATGGAAATGTGAACTTAATCATTGCTTAGTTATCTTTATATAAAAGTGTGTCACAATATATATGAAAATACATTAGGATATATATATATATATATTGACAATCTGCAACATACGCAAAATGTTTTAGAGGAAGGGGGGATATAGAATGTCAAACATTAAATGAAATAACATTAACATAAATAAATTGCAGTATTTAAATCAACAAGTATTTATCGATTTTTTATTAAACATGTAAATTGCAAAGAGCATTATGTATCATGCAATTATCACTATTGTTCAAATATATGTTTTATATAATCCATAAATTAAGAAGTGCAAAAGACTTCAATGATTAGTAAAGATGAAAGATAATTTATTTTGAGAAAGGTTAATTAGATTGTTTATACATTAAAGCTTTCTGGTGAACCAGAAGTACAAAATATACACGTAAGAAAATGTAAACGAACTTGAATTTCATCTTTATGGGAATACCTGAAAAAAAATGTATGTAAACAGTGAATGAAGTTCATGATTATAACAAATTAAATAGAAAATGTATTAAACAAGAAGTATACATACAATTATATATTCAAGAATTCATTTAAATTAAAATATTTATTTAAAACAAACAATTTCAAATAAAATGGAGCTCCATATAAAAATTATTAAGAAACATTTTTATTTCAAATCAAAAGTAAACTTACATAGAATTGCTTCCACTTTTACTTGATGTATAATTAATTAAATTATTAAAAAAATGTTTCATCATTTTATGTTCTTTTTCTGCCCAACTGAAAGAGATAAAAGAATTATTAGTCATTATTTATTTAAATAAAAATGACATATTGAAATATAACTGCACACAATACTCACATTGTAACAGAATAAGTATCACTGCTTCCTCTAAATTGTTGAAAAGATGCGAACAGTTTTGGCAACAAGCGCATGGAAATTATAACTGATCTAGAAAAATTTATACAGCATTATGAAAAAATTTATATTCCAGCACTACAGATGAACAAAAAATTGCTAAAATCACAAGAACTTTTTCCGAATATATATCTATGATTTAATAGATATAATATATGTCTAATTTGTAATGTTTTAAATAATAAGCTATTCTACAACTTAATCACCGGATGTATTTACTATAAGAAGAAAAAAAAAATGCTTTTGACCAAGAAAGTTTTATGTATAATGTAAAGCTATTATAATCAGCATTAAATATAATTGGTATATTAATACAAAATGCAATTTTAAAAACTTCAATAAACTACTTTGCTATAATTTCAGATATAATATAGCTTTCTTTTTTACTGATTTCAGAAGGCTGCATTGCTACTTTAAAAACTTATTTAATGAAACCATTCCTTAATTTAAATACACAACAAGCTTTACTCTATAGTAAACATTAAAAACTTCTGATTTAAAAGATTACAGAGCATTGAGATATATTACACAAATTGCTTATTCGAGCTGCTTTGCTGAGTTTTATGTATGTTGTTTTAATTTTTTTAATAGAATATAATAAAAAAAATGGAAGAAATGTTACTGATTTTCTATATTTTACAATTGCTGCCTGTATTTTTCCCTAAATTTCTAAATATTCACTTGTTAAAAATTACTATAAACAATATTGCTTAAATTACATTTCATATATATATATGTTCTTATTTTACAAGCAAATCATTTTCAAATAAATATAAAATAGTATACATTTTTAATTCTTTTTCATTAAAAATATAACATTATTAATTTTCTTTTGTAAAAGAATTTTCTTTTAAAACTATTATGAAAAAATACAAGGTCGAATTAGGTACACACTTAACACATAATTCAAATATTAAAATTTTATTTATAAAATAAATTTAGTTACCGATTATTTGCTATGTTTTGTAAGCAGCCTTCAATAAATTTCATTCTAATCATTTTATCTGTAGACCAACAGACAAGATTGCATAGAATTTTTTCAGCTTCAACTGCCAAGCCTTCGCCTAACTGACCCTAAAACAAAGAGAATAAATTTAGGGAATTTAATGACAATTAGACGTTATAGAAGGTTAATCAGAAAAAACTTATGAAAATTGTGATGATTTATGCATAATGCTGGTAGTTTACTTTTTTAAATTTATGTAAAATGCATTTATGCTAAAAAAAATAATACTTAAATATACCCAAAAGGTAATGGATTCAGTACTAAAAATTAGTCAGTAAAATTAAATTTAAGAATGTACAATTTAACTTTAAATTATCCCTCATTTAATAATTTAATTTTATAGTAATATATTTATGTTATATTTTTTACACTATATCTAATTTTATATAAAGTAATGAAGCTTATACATAATGAATGGTTACACCAAAAGTTAAGTTAAAATTTTGAGAGTTTAATGGTTATTTTAATAAAATTTCCTGCCTATAATCTGAAGATTTTAGGTTACAAAATTTAAGGTGTATTTTTTGGTGTAAATAATTGGTGGTTTTTTTTTCTCTGGTGTTATAGAAACTAAATACTTTATCACCCTTGAAGATAAAAAGTATCTCATGGGGGGCCAAATTATATAATTGATTATATACTGATCAAGAATTTTTATCTCCATTAACGAATATAAAAATTAAACTGGCTTGTATTTTAAAATTTATTCTGTTTTGCATCAAATAGTTTTAAAAGTTGATTCAAATTTTAAGATGTTTCTTTTTTTTCTTCTATTAATAACATTAAAAGGATTTTTGACACAAAGTTTTTATACACTTTACAGTTTATTTTAATGGAATATGTCTAACTTATGTTTTAAAATTTATATCTTTTAAAAATTATGTTTATAGTATTATACAATCTTAGAATTTCTTTTTTCCAGTTTTCATCATTTAAAATGTATTTATTAATTCATCATATTATTGTAGAATCAAAAACATTTAAAAATTGTATTAAATTTAAATATTAAAGCCTGGTATAAAAAAGGAAACATGTCACGACAGAACATATGTTCAAGAAAACAAATAATATATGCAGCTTATATACAGTGTCATTATTATTTTTTTGTATCGCCAAAAAATCTCAACTGCAAATTAAAAGCAGCTGCAGATTAAAAAGACTAAAGTAATAAAAAATATATATAATAATATATAGAAAAGAATTTTTAAAAAATTAATGAGATATTTATGATAAATATGTTACATAATATACTTACTATTTTTATCATCTTGTAATATATCCACAGTAATGTTTTGACCAGATTCACATACAGAGTCCAATCAAAATGATTCATTGCTTGTCGAGGAACTTCACCGAGGGTGAGCGCCCTATGAAATGATGAGGATGTTTTGCCTCCATGCAACTTCAGGTGTATACATACAAGCCATATTGGTAAAGTCTTTGGGTCATGGGATGTGTATTGAGTTGAGCTTGTGCATGAAAGCAGCCAGTTGTTCAGGATTCTTCTTCAAACACAGATTCTTCACCATCAAAATCAGCTAAGTTTTTTCTCAGATTTATTACTGACATGAGAACTGTATAACTCCCATCATCAGCTTAAGATATCTTCAACTAAATCATCTGAAACAAAAAGTTCAGGGATTATAAATCTACCCATGAGGGCCACATATCTGTTATGATAAAACTATGTGAATACAAGTTCAAATTCTGTAAATAATAGGAATCAAATTCTCCAACACTTTTTTAATTGCAAAAGCCTTAATTTATATAACAATTCAGCCCAAAGCCAATTTTATTTTAAGAAGCAATTATTATTATTATTGTTTATTTTTACTATTACTTTTTTTTTGAAAAAGAAAGAGGTGAGATTTTGGTTTGTCTCTCTATGATCAATTTTTGCATACTTTAGGCTAATTATATTGGGATCCACTATTTAACATGAAAAGAAAAGTAGTGAGTTTTCATATAGATAAACTGACTTCCTGTATTAGAAGGATAATATTACATTAAACATTTATAATTTAAAACATTTGAATTTTTAATTTAAATATTTTTGTTTTCAGTGTAGAAATATATCTATAAATTATGCTACTAAATATTGTATTAAAAATATTTTTTTTTAAAACTCTTTTTTTTTTTTTTTTTTTCTTTTTTTTAAATCTGTAATCAACAATTGAGTCGTTTTAAACACACTGATATGACAAACCAAACAATTGTCGCATTACAGATTTAAAAAAAAAAATTTTAATACACATATTTAGTAGCATAATTTATAGTTTATATTCTACACTGAAAACAAAATATTTAAATTAAAAAATTCAAATGTTTTAAATTCAATTCAATGTTTAAATTAATTCAAAATAAATATATATTCTTATTTAAAGTTATTTATATGCTTAAAAATGCAAAATAATTTGTAGACAATTGCACAATATATTTGAAAAATACTACCTAAAAATATAGTATTATTTCATAATTAGGATATACAAATTAGGTAAAAAACAGATGGATTTTTTTGTTTTTGTACTTTTTAAATACATATGATTTTTTTGTATTTAAAAGTACAAAAAAGAAAAAAATCCATCTGTTTTATAAACTCGTGAATGCAAATAGCATGGCTAAAGACTAATTTCAGAAAAATGCATACTGTAGTATTTCTTTTTAAGTTAATATCGAAATAAGAAATACATATGCACATATATATTTTTTATTTTCTAAGAAAATCATAACGCAGAAATTCAAGTAAGTTATTTTTCAAAATGAAATTTGTATATTTATTTAGTAATTAAATGATTTTTAATAAGTTTTTTAAATAATTTCCACAAACACAAAAGCTTTGTTTTTAAACTTTATAAAATGAGACAATTATTAGATAAATGTCTAAATATTTGTTTAAAAGGTTTACATCTGTAAAATTAGTCACTTTTTTTGGCCGATACAATATTTTTATTTGCATAAGGTACACATATTACAAATTAGCATGTTATATGGGCCTATTATATCCCTAATTCTTTTATTTAGATAATCCAATAACAATTTTCTCTTGAAGATGAATGATAAAATTTTTTTTAATGTTAATTAATTTTTATGCTAATAATTTAAAAACTGAATGAAAAGACCATTTGGGTGTATAAAAAGAAAAAGTGGATTTTTTCATTTTCAATATATTAAAAACATGCATTCTCCACCCAGCCAATAAGCTAACTTTTAGCTTTCTTTTATATACTTTTGTACAATTTTTATTTTCTCTACCTACGACAATGACCCCCTACTATGACCTGTATTTGTATGCACAAAATGTTTATTATATACAAATGTTTTTTATACATTTTCTATTGGTATAACATTATATGGTTCTGATAATACTGCAATTTATTAGTTTTACCTGTAACAGGAACATGATGCTGAGGGCCTTAAATTGGCAAGATACTGTAGGCAAACCATACATTTCATTACCCAAGTTTTCATTGAATGTCGGAAGATGCCCCTCTCTATCCAAAACAGCCTTTACAAGTTCAGGTAAAATTTCAGGGCAGCTGGTTGATGCAAATGTTTTTATCATTAGCTTGTGGCAAGTCACTATGTTTGTGACCAGAATTACTTATAAATTTTTGCAGTCACTATCACCATCTTTAACAGGAGTCACACATCAACTGGAGATGTCTCATGTAAAAGCAGAATTGGGATTACAGTTTTCAATACTTTCTTCCAGAAAGCTCAGCTTTCACTGGAGTAGTTGCCTCTTTTTTTGATACGAGCTTGTTTTTTTGCTATGTATCTCTCCCCTATTTCTCCTGATCATTTTACGATTCCACATATTGCACGGTTTATTACACTCTCTACCAGAGTCATCAGAATTTTCCTGAAGTTGAGTTTTGCCGATGGGCATATCTATAAGTGGTTCTTCTGAACATTCGTCAGCATCTGAATCACTGTGCATACTATCATCACTCACACTACTTAATTCCGCTTTCTTCACCACTAGAACTATTTTCGACAAATTGAGTTTTGCTTTTCAACAAAAACAGTTGGTCTTGTACGCCCCCACATGTATGCTGCCATTTACTCCCATTTTGATGTCTTTGAGAAGAATTACGCTTCCTTTGAGCATGTTCTAACAACTGTTTATGTTGTTCTACATCACAAGGACTGCTAGAAGGGCTTTCACCTGTATGTTCACTGCCTTCCATGCTGCTTCTTGGTCTATCACTAATTTGTGAACTGTCCAACTATAAGAAATAGAAGAGATTTATAAAATAAATTTCTAAAGCAAATAATAGAAAAACAAAAAATGCATTCTGTATGTGTTTTATTAAAGCATTAGGAAAATTAAACTTTTACATTTAGATATAATTATATCAATTTACATATTTATTCCAAACATTTAATGACTCTTTTAATAAGCAGTCTTCTTTTCTGCAATTTCAATAAAAGAAAGAAAATTAAGATAACTTTATAAAATTTAGGTATTTCCTTATTATTTTGGATTTATTATTTAAATGGTGTCAAGATAATTGGCAAGGTTTTTTATGTTGGGCTGACAATAATTGAACATGATCAGAATTGCACCAGAACACCAGAATTGCCATCCATTTGGTGATAGTCGGCTACTAACATTGACAATTTATTGCGAGCCATTAAAATATGGAGTATCAAAATGTCTTTAAATAGAAAATAACAATAAATAAGATATAAAAATAACTATTTATCTTGAAAAATGAAATTATAATTGCAATATCCTAATTATTAACAATTTTTTTTTTACTAATTTCTATCAATAAATTAGAAAAATATTAATTTCACCTCATTCTTAAAAGAAAAAGCTAGAAACTATGCCTTAAAGAAGAAATTATGACCTCTTAAAAATTCTTTATTTATTAAATACTTTGTAATAAATTAGATTTAAAATAGTAAACAAATAGTTACAAATTTATTTTAAATTAAATTAATTATGATTTAATATTAAATAAATAGTTTATGATTACAAATATACAATTAGGAAAATGTCTTTAAGTAGAAAATACCAATAGGTTGGTTGGTTGTAGTTTTATGGCACAAGGGCCAGATTTGTCCATACTGCACCAAACAATTGTACTTAAAAAAAAAAAAAATTCTTAAAACATTCAAAACAAATTAATTTGCCATATGTAAGGATAGATAAAAATTAAAACAATATATAAATGATTAAAATACTAAAATGTAACTTACACCACCATATAAAATTTATAAAAACAGATGAAATCAAATTAATGATCTAATTAAAATTTGTCTACTCTAAAATCATGTCATTTGCATTATACTCTAACATGTATTCTGAGTTTGAAGAATCAGGAAGTTCTGTTTCAAATTCATTTTATAAACCGGTCGGGAGTAGTAAAAAGACGCCAATGACTCAAATCTGTTTGTGTCAAATTGTTTTATGAATTTTGGCAATGGTTTGGATTTACTATTGGTGGAATGGAAGGGATTGTTTTAGAAAACAAATTTTCTTTTTTTGTGATTGCTCAAAAGTTTGTAGTTTGTATGCTTCGGGGTTGCAGGTAATTTACAAGCAGATGAGGAAGGTGTGGATGGGTTTGGGATATTAGAGGTCTATTTAATGGAATGGAGAAGTATGAAGATTGTCAAAAACATGAGCTGTTTTAGCAGATTTTCTATACAGGGATGGAACAGGTATTATCAGTTTGAGTGCCAATGGACGCAAATGAAATTTTAACTCGTTCAGCATAAGTGCTAGATTTTTGTGGTGACTAATTTTCTTACTTCAGCATAAGAAATTTTCTCTCTGACCTTGATTGTGTGGATTTCTTTTTCAGAAGCCCTAGAGGACAAGATTTTGAATTAGATGGGTGGGCTTGGTGACAGTTGACACATTTTGGTGACTAACAATTTGTATGCTCTTGACAAATAGAGGAACAATTTGTACAAACCTGAACTCCTCGACAGGCAGTTTGAGAATGGCAATTCCAGGCAAAAGGGTCTAATAAATAAGTAAATGCGAGCCGATTGATACACCCGGAAAATGAGGTGTGCCGCCCGTCTATCAGAAGTGGAGGTCAAAGAGATGTGTTGCCCATACAAAAGTCGCAACTCTTATTTGACTCCCCAGGATCTTCTTTTCCTGGGACATGGGTTGCCACTCCCCGTGGGTCAGAGAACTGACATTGTTAGTAAAACAAATATATCGAAAAAAAAATAAAATGCAAGGAAATACATTGTTAGTCAAATATAATATCAGAAAATGAAAATTTCCCGAAATGAAAGCAAATAACACAAAGAAATATCGAAAGGAGAATGAGCCCAGAAGATGAAATCAAAGACAAAAATTATGGCAAATGCAGGACAGCAATGAAACATGAAACAATATAAAACGAGGTCTGTGGTCTAGACATCGAAAATTTAAAAATAAGATAAAAGAATGTAGGCAAAGATCACTGGATCGCCCCAGGGTCGTGACATCCTAACATATATAAAGAAGATGCACCACTGAAGGGAGAAAAGATCAATAAATAAAATATAAAATAATTATGCCTCCTGAAAATGAAATTATAATTGCAATATCCTAGTTATTAAAGGTTTCTTTTTTTTTTACTAATTTCTATCAATAATTTAGAAAGATAGATATTAATTTGGCTTTGTTCTTAAAAGAAAAGATCAGAAACTTTTTTTATTAAGCAAGAAATTATGGTCTCTTAAAATTCTTTTTTAAATGCTTTGCAATAAATATATATTTACAATATACATGATAATTCTGTTTAGGATACTAACCTCACTTGCAATATGAACATGTTGAACATCACCCCGCTCATCTTCACTGTTGCTTGCTTCAATACTTACACTCCTTTCACTGCTACTAGGTTCTCTTTTTCTAATAAGAGCAGGGAGGTCACTACCAGTAGCACCTATTAAAAGAATTTAAACGTTTAAGCAATAAAAAAAAGGATACCTTACAAAAATGCATAATTTTGGTCATCTTTCTTGATAAAATAAACATGAGTTTATACTTCTCAAACTACTGACAATAGTTAATAATGTATGCTTCTAAATTCTGTAAGGTAACTTGGTCTCACTTTGAATCCTTCAATTTGTGCAATAAAAATTTAGTATATTTTGAGAAAAAAATTGTATTAAAGGAGTTAATTAAACAAATAATTATAAAAGTTACTATTGTAATTTCTTGCTTATAATTTACAACACCATAGTATATCCCATAGACACAATTTGTGGCCTCCAAAAATAAACTCGTAAAATCTATAACGATGTAAAATCAGCATGCAATTTGTGCTTATTCCTTCAAGTACTACATACCAATCAATTTCTGTTTTTGTAGCCATGGCATAAAATGTTTTTCAGTGTTATTAAGTGTTTTTGATGCCACAACTACATTAAAAAGATGTATAAATTTAAGATAATGGAAATCAAAGAAAATTTAAGAACTATGATAAAAACGAAACAAATAGCATTTTCCAACGATTTATAAACCTCAGAATTACCCTTCTGTACTTAAATTTATGCTTTAATAATTAGTGATAAATAAGCCATATTTACCCATAGGTAATGATCCCTTCATTAGCACAGAGAAAGGACTATGAGCATTTGAATGGTCTCCGATTTCTGAAACTATCATTCCAGCAGGAGTATTTCCACCATTGGACCATATGAATTTTATTAAAGCAGATGCTAGGAGTAATGTCTAAAAAAAAGAATTTAATGATGTTCAATTCATATATCTTTTCTAATTGTTGCTAAAAATTAAAACAATGTTATATAAAATACAAAGGCCATATTTAAGATTTATGGCATCCAATTCAAGACTTGTTCAAGATTTTTATAAATGTTGTTCTTGAATGTCTTGAAACCAGTGAAAATTACTTTCATTTTCAAAGTTTTGTCAACTTATATTAGACATTGTTTTTATAAAAATATCTTTATAATTACAAAGCGAGACATTTATCTATTTGTATGCAATATTTTCTAAAACTTAAATATTTAGAAATATCTTTTTTTGCTTCTTAGAATTAATTATTTTGAGCATAACAAAACTATAAAATATTTCTGATCAGTTTTTGATCAAATAATCTTATTTTATTGTTCATGTTAAGTCATTTTTTGTTGTAAAAAAAGAATTACCAATGGGAAATAATGACATACCTCTTTATGTTTTTTTATTCATCTGATGATTTATTTATGTACATATAATCTTACTATCTTACCAACCTAATAATTCCTTGACTGCAGCATTTTAATAGTTTGCTTCTGGTGATCTATCATTGCATTTTTTTTTAAATGTATATTTTTAATCATTATTAGATGTTTTGCAAACTCCGTCGAAATTGTTTTTTAAATAAAATCATTTAATAAATCCACATAGAAGTTTGTAAGCAGTTCGCTATCATTATATTTACCCACTAATTTTGACTTTAAAATTGGAATTTTAGAACTTTGAAATTAGTTAATGGAAATTTAAAATGTTCTATTTCCTATAACTGAGCAAAGCCAGACTATATTTAAAAGTATGAAATATTTTTAGATTAATTTTTTTTCCTCTGTGATTTTTTTTCCCCCCTTTTTTCTAATTTTGAAACTTCTTAATTGCTGAAACATCCAAGATTTATTTTGTTACACATTTTGCTTTTAATATTAAAGAAAATAAGTATATAGTTTTTAATTCACGAATTTGTAAATTATAACAGCAAAAAAATAGAATTATATATGCTAATATTTTATTATGTTTTAAAATATTAGGTTGGGGAAAAAGAAATCCATTATTTTTATATGAACTTCAGGACTTTATTTAACATGCTTCGGATTGTCCGATTTGGGTCAAATATGCACCGTTTTGTTGTATGATTTGTTGCCATTTTAAAGGTAACTTCATAATGCCTCTCTCATAGAAGTCCTGGTCTCTATTTGCAAAAAACTCTAGTAGTCGATTTTCACAATCCTCCCTAGATGCCAATTTTTTATCATTAAAGAAATTTTGCAATGCAAGAAAAAGATGATAATCGCTTGGTGCCAAGTCCGGACTGTATGGCGGATGCATTAAAACTTCCCAACCAAGCTCCCGAAGTTTCTGGCGAGTCACTGTAGATGTGTGTGGCCTAGCGTTGTCCTGGTGGAACACGACACCTCTCCTGTTGGCCAATTCTCGCCGTTTCTGGTCAATCGCTATCTTCAAACGGTCCAGTTGTTGACAGTAGAGATCAGAATTTAGTGTTTGGCCATATGGAAGCAACTCATAATAAATAATCCCCTTCCAGTCCCACCAAATGCATAACAGAACCTTCCTGGCCGTTAGTCCTGGTTTGGCCACCGTTTGAGGTGCTTCACCGCTCTTTGACCACGATCGTTTTCGCACAGGGTTATCGTATGTGATCCATTTCTCATCTCCAGTCACCATCCGTTTAAGAAATTGGTCTATCTCATTCCGTTTGTAAGGCTTCGCAGATGGAAATTCGATCCATCATGTTTTTTTCTGTTAATTGGTGTGGCACCCAAACATCGAGCTTCTTTTTGAATCCAGCTTTGTGTAAATGGTTTAAAACTGTTTTATGGTCGACTTTAGCTCCTGGGCGATGTTACGACTGCTAACATGCCGGTCAACTTCGATCATTTCTCCGATTTTATCGACATTTTCGACGACCGGCCAACCTGTGCGAGGTGCATTTTTAACATCAAAAATTCCTGAACGGAATCTACGAAACCAAAGTTGCACATAATTGGCTGTTACAGTATCGGAACCATAAACACCATTCACAATTTTAGCCGCCTGGCTTGCATTTTCGCCTTTGTCAAAGAAAAACTGTAAAATGTACCGAATTTTCTCTTTGGTCACTTCCATTTTTAACACCCTGTAACTCCCAACTGAATGGACCAAACAAAAAACAGAAAAAGAATTATTTTAGTACGAAGTGCCACCTTTCTAACGAGATTAAATCTGAAATTGTTTAATTGATACTTTACGTGATATCGATCACTACAGCCATCTATCGAAAAAATAATGGATTTCTTTTTCCCCAACCTAATATATTACGTTTTAGCCAATTCTTTATAAATTAAAATTTGTGAAATCATGAATCATACATAATTTATAAAACAATAATTTTTTTCAGGCCTTTTGATATAATAAATGAAATAAAATTCTTCTTTTAAGTAACAATTCTATGTTTTCATGACATTAATTTAAACAAGTCACTGAGAGAAGAACATAACGAGAGAAAATAACTGATACTTTTACTGAGAGAAGAAATTTTAATGTAATACACATAAAATTTTAATTCAATATTAAGAAATTTCACCTTTTAAAATGAGGAAAAATTGTATAATTAAGGAAAGATGCAAATTATGAATGAAAATGCCACATGAAAGGAGACACTTAAATAAGAACAAGTATAATTTTTTTCCCTTTAATTTATATCCAACGTAAACAGGTTTTATCTTGATAAATGAAATTAATTTCTTAGCTAATTACAGTTACATTACTCAGAAATTGCTAAATATTCGGTTGGGTAATTTCTTTTAATAAAATGCTTGATATGAAGATCTATCAAATGATTATCATAAAGATAATGGAATTTCTATGTCAATTGGGATGAAAACCCCCCCCCTTTTTGAAGGTTAAAGACTCAGATAACCTTTTATATATTACTCATTGCATAGTTTAAAAATAACGAAATAATATTTGAAAAATAAATGTTCATTTAATATAATTAATTATAGTCAGAAAAATTAGCATAATAATGAAAACAAACTGAAAGAAGATAGGAGGAAAATCAAACATTGAATGGGTAAACACAATATTGGGAATTTATAAACAACTTAAAATTTAAAAATAATAATTATTTTAAAATACATAGATACAGTTTTTTTTTTAATCTGATTGATTAAATTTTCATTTTTTCATCAATTTTTTTTCTTTGATTCTTTCTTATAATCCAGTTTTTCCCAGAATTATAAGTCCATTAATAAATCTAAGCAGGTTTAAAGTACACACCTGTTCAGTTTGTTCTTTAGTCTCAACACTGCATAACAATTTGTACAGATGCAAAACTGGAGCTACTTCTAAATTTTTGATTAGAGGAGGTAGCAGATCTAATACTTGACGACTACAATGTTTTAACTGAGCAGATGACCATACAGCATCTATGTGCTCATTTGTTATTCTTCCTTCCATGGCAAGAAAGTTTAGAATAATGTGGCTTTGTTTAATTAACTGCAAAAGAAATAATATTAATACTGTAACATATGTAGTATAATAAATAGTAAATTTAACCACTTTTATTAAATTGTATGAATATATATATATATATATATAAGTTTGAGTTCTAAATTTAAATTGAAAAAAATATAAATCAATCTTTTTAAATAATTAAAATTAACCATTAAATATCTGCCGAATTATCTCACCAACCTTATACTTAAGCAAAAGTCTTTTTACTAATTAATTAATTTTAATAATTATCAAGCTATTTTTACTATTATGCTTAGCTGATAATTATGCTATGAAATCAAAAAAGCATTTAAAAAAGTAATTCTTTTAAATGTTAACTTAAATGAAATCAACTTCAGAATATTGGTACTATAACAAAAATTTGTAATACTTTATTAATAGTATATATATATATTATTAGTTTTATTTTACATTATATTAAAATAAATCTAGAACATTAAGAGTTTTATTAATTTATAGAGCATTAAAACACTATAACTACAACTACTAACTAAACTATAAGCATTAAAATGCTTTTATTTTAAAATAAAAAATTAAAAAATTTCTACTCATATTAGCTGAAAATTTTTGTAAAATAATGCCTTTGTCATAGAATAACACAAAAATCAATTTAAAAACAAAATATTATTTAAGAATAGCTAGGTGCAATAGTTTAGTAGCCTAAATATAAAAGAATACGAAATGCTAAATATACAATATTTTCTTTACTTTCCTAAAAGACATATTTAACTAATTTTAGATGGAATTATCTGTATATTGTCAAATTTATAATTAATAAAATTTTATAAATAATAATTAATAAAAGTTCACATCATGCCTTTGCAAAAAATGTTAGTCATTTTCTTTTACTAAATATCAACTTAAGAAATTAATGCATTTGGATGACATCTAAATTTTTCAATTATTACCTCAACATGCAGATTTGGACCAAAGATGCATTCAATTATTTTATTTTCTATTAGCCAATTAGCTAAGGAATTTCCAATACTCTCTGCTTCCACCAAACTTTCACTATGACACAGTTCATTATACACATTGATATGATTCTAAAAACAAAAAAAAGAAAAAGTCTCTTGTATATATATAAAAAAAAAATCCCATAGCAAATAATAAGATCAATTCAAATTTCTTACATCAAAATACACAAAATATAGAGCCACCATATGCACACAATATAAAAGCGAACATTTTAAAAAATAATACAATTTGATTCGCGATTCAAAAATAATACATACTTGATACATATAATTTTTAAACAAGTAAAATAATTTGAATGCATATTTTTTTATAAAACAGAAAAATGGTTAATCATAATGTCAAGACAGAAAAAAGTATCTTTTCAATCATTAATGTTCATAATACTCCTAAACATTGCATATCTGTATCACATAACAATTTGAAAAAAAAAATTGATTATTTTGTAGTAAAAAAATCATTTCTTTAGAAATACTGGATTGAAATTTGATATTAACTTGGATTTACGGCATAATCTCTAAGAATGATGTTTTTCCTTTATTAATAAATTTTTCATTAAAGTGGCATTTTTTGAAAATGGCTGAAAGGAAATTAATTTATGGTATAGAGTATTCGATTAATAAAATAAATTATTATTAATTAAATGCTGCCTTGAAATTTTACCATTATGTAACATATAATTAGGTGTAATAGATTCATCAGTATGATAAATAATTTGAAATACTTTTTTTGTAAAGATATGATCAAAATGTTTGTAGTTATGTAATGTTCAATAATTGACTCTTCCAAACAATAAATTAAATTTGTGTACTAGAATGTAATCTTGTGCTCTAATTAATACTGTATAAAACATTTTTGAAAAATTTGTAAGAAAAAAAAATCATTCCCATTGTAAAAATATAATTGTAATGAAAATGCTAAAACTTATTTTAATAAAATATTAAAGATTAAATAGTGGTATAAAAAAAAACATACATAATGCATTATAACTTATTTGTGTATGTTTGGTTTGCATTGCAAAATTTCTGAATACAAATTTTTAATGAAATTATTATGATTAATTATTGATGAGATATTTATGAAAACTTGTAAATTTTCTAAATAATGGGGCAATTTTTAAAATGGATTTACTTTACGGCAAAATGAGATTATGCTTCAAATTCAGCAAGAGAAAATAATAAGAAATGAATTAAAATATACTTTTAGTTTTACATTTTTTTAAAAATCTAATTAGATTTTCTTTTTTTTTATTTTTATTTTCAAACAATAAAATAAATTACTTAAAATTTGTTTAAAATTTTTATATATACAATTGTTTTGAGTAAAATCAAATGTACACCAGAGAATCTAAAATCATTGTTTTATGTGTTTTTTTTAATTAGAAAATTTAATATAGATGATTAAAAAAAAAAAAAAAAAAAAAAAAAAAGACCTTTTATTTAAAGATAGTTTTACGACACTGTATTGCAGATATTTACTGCCAAGCCTAATTATAGGAAGTTGTTGATAAATATAAAATGACTCTAAATGATAAATTTGAAATAAAATCTATAAAATTGTAAATCTATAAATAATTTTCAAATCTATCCTTAATGCTTTTTAATATAATTACAAAAGCATTTCTTGCAGTAGTCAAAATAAAAAGATGTAACAGAATTATCAATTAATGAATGAAATCATTGTAATTTAGGTAGACTAGTAAATACATGGTGAAATAATTGAGTTAAAAATCTCGATTTCATAATGGAAAAATTTCTAGTTAGCAGCTAATTAATCATGTTAATTACATATTTTATGCCATATATTAGTTCTTTTTCTTTCATAATATAATGAAAAGTCAAGTGTGGGACTGCACAAATTTAATTCACAAGCACTAGCCATCCAATTTTGAGGAACAGTTAGAATCTTTACATCAAAAAGTTTAGAACTTTTGTTATAAACAATAGGCATTTTAAGAAAAAATAAATGTAACAAAAAATAATTCTTACATTAATTTGAGATATACCAGCAAGCCTCATAGTAAGAGTGGAGCTGCTGAAATATTTAAAAGCTAAATCTAAGCCCTCCTTATCAAAGGTAGCATGGCCATCAAGAGGATCTTTAACAGCAGTCCACATGAACTCAAACATATTGCGATGCCCCACAGCTCTTATATGACTATCCTTCACCTGACATAAATACCTAGAAAGAAAAAAATATTTTTTTTTATGAATGTTAAATTGAAATTTAGAATAATAGTACTGTGGAAATAATTAATTTGCATAATAATTAATTTACTTACTTTACCATACATGAACGAAGTTGGACTAGTTGTTGCATTAAAGAACCAATATTCATCCATAATTTCAGCTAAAATATGAAGCAAAATAATTAAGTTACAATAACAATTAATACAGAAAAATAAACCCACTATATTAATCTAAAATTTAAAAATGTAATCAAACACAATGTATTTTTTTTTTTTATCACAGATAAACATTATAAAAGAAATATGCTAAAGATAATCCTAAAAATAAATTATACAGAGAAAAAAATAAATAAAATAATAATAATAATAAATAACGATAATTCATTAGAGTGCTATACAATCAAAAGGAAATATTTCCAAGATTCTTATATTACAGAGAAAAGAGACATTTAAACATGTCTTGACAGGCTAAGAACTTAATTATGATGGAAATAATGTATCTTTGCAGCAAGTTGTCTTAGTAATATCTCAAAAACTAATACTTGGCTAGAGCTTGATTATCCTTTTAATGTCAATAGACATTAAGTTTTAATTTATTAAGTTTAAAATAAATTAAGACATTAAGTTTTTAATTTCTGAGTTACAAACAGTGCAATTAAATTAAATTAACCTTAAGTAAAATTTTTAATAAAAAAATTATAAATAATTACAAATGTTTTCTAGCAATACAAGTTATTATTTGAAATACTTTTAAATGCAAAAAAGAAAATATTTTTGTTAATCTAATAAGGTAATCAATGATGTTGCTGAAAAGAATGCAATAAGTATACTGCAGTTAGAAGATTGGTCCCAGTTCAGTTAAAACATTTGTTTATTTACTCTGCTCATATTTATTGTTATTCCATTAAGTGTTAATTTATAATACTCAACCCACAAAAACAAAAGACAAACTTACATTTGACATTATTGTAGTCATTGCATGTGCTAATGTCAAAGGAAGAATATCAGGATCTGAATCTTGAAAACAAGAAATAAGTAATTTTATTCCACCCTTATCACAAAAGAAGCACACATTACGCAGCAAGTAAACAGGAATTTCCATTTCCTAGATAAAACAAGGGAGGCATTATAAAAGACTTCAAGCAAAAAACATATTTATATGATACTGAAGCAAAAGAAAGTAAATCCTGAAATAAATTTATCAATCTAGCAGAAATATGCAAAACATATCACCTGCTTTGTTTAACAAGTGTTATACAGAAGGAACATGACAAGTAGTTTCCTTCAGTTTAGTCATATCATTACCACCTAACCATTTTAATATTTTTATTATTAATATTCCGAAATAAAATTAAGATGAATGGTTAAGTAGAATCTGAGAGTCTTCACATGTAACTAAAATTTTTAATACAAATAAAAATATAACTTTAAAAAAGATTTATAATGATATAAATTTAAAACAAAAATATGTACTTACATCCATTTTTGATTGTAGGCTATGTTTGAATGCAACATATAATGGGAAATTTAGCAGAAAAACTTTAGAGAATATGCAAATAACTTTTTCTTTATCTTCCGAGCTCCACAGACTCCAATCTTCCGCTGCAAAGTCTTTCTTTGTACACACATTTGATTCTGAAAGCTCTTTTTCCGTTTCTTTCGAAGAGCAATTATTAATCTTTTCTTTTTCTTTGGAGTCCTTTTCCTTACTTTCACTATCAGAAGCATTCTTCCTAGATTCATTTGCTTTCGTACTACCAATAGAGGATGATTGATCATTTTTCAATACTTTAGTATCGTTTGCAATTTGTTGTAAAACTTCTATTATGCTTAGAGACAAGCCTTGCACAACAGCATTAAATCTATCAAAATTTTTGGGATCCTTAAAACAACAAGTGCATTGTCTAAAAGGGGGAAAAAATTAAATATACATTACATATTATAATAAACAATCAAAAATTAGATTTTAAAAACAATATTTTTGTACCTATGTAATATTTTTAAAAATTGTGATATCTGAAAATCTAAGCATCTAGAGAATTACAAAGGCATACTTTCGGTGTTACTATGTATATGAAAATGCATAGATTCTGTTACTGCGTTTTCCTTATTTCAAATACCAAAAAGTTTTTTACAAATACATATTTTTTACATAAAAAGTAAAATTAAAACAAAGGTATTTATTTCTTAAATATTTATTTTGATAACGTTTGAAAAGAACATCAGTTAATACAGAGCATGATGTTTATAATATAGACAAAAGATTACTGCCCATTTATCAATATTTCTTTTCCAAATATTTAGTGAAATATGCAATTAGGTTATCTAATTATGTATAAATTTTATATAGTAAACAAAACAATGGAGAAACAATTGGACAAAGCTTTTTACACTATGTTATTTTCTTTTTTCTCCACAAGGGAATTCTGAAAGCCATGGTAAAGTCTGATTTCTGAAAGTCATGGTAAAATATAACATATTCAACAGATTATATGACTTTCAAATTTTTGTGTTTGAGCTTTGTTGGGAAGGTGACCCTCACCTTTCCAAGCTTTGTTGGAAGGTGAGGGTCTAATTTATGCAGAGATTTTAGAAATTTGACAAGAGGCTTAGAAAACTTCAATGGTATTCCTAACCCCTTATGTCTATGTCCATTTATGTTTCTTGAATCTTCATAAAGAATTCATATAATTAAAAAAAAATTAAGTTACTTCTTGTTATCATGTATGCCATCTTATATCCTACTTTTAAATATAAGTTAAATTTCATGCAACTTATTTTAAAAATTCACATGGGACAGTTGCAGTTTTATTATTTATCAGTTTTCATCAATATGATTAATGAATAAATATTTTGTTTTTAAAAATATGCAAAATAAACATTGTGTATTTATAATATACACATACAAATATATATATAATATTCTGAGTCTATTTTTCATATTCGAAACTCATTTATTATTATACCCATTTGATTTTATGGTTTACTAACATATTAATTTACAGTTAAATTAAACTTTAAGCAATGGTATTTTCATTTACTTTATGAATGAAACACTCTTTAAAATTTGAATTTCAATTCTCAAAAAAATTTGCCGCCTAACTTTTACTTCCACTTCTATACCACTTTTATAAATAAAAACACAATTGTATATTTTCTAAACACATTATAAAATGCATGGATATAACTTATGGATGTACAGATTTTGCAATTTTCCTGTACAAATTTATAATGATAAAAGAACAATAATTATAAAAAGTAAAAGAATTATTTCAGCTACTGAACACCGATGAAGCTTTACTTAATAAAAAAAAAGTTTAAATTTAACATTTTTCAATGGTTTTTATGAGCAAAATTTTTTCAATGTAATTCACAATTAATAAAATAATACCTTTGTATCCATGTCTGAATATATGCACATATTGTGTTCATTTCTTGTCTATACAAATATCGAAGTTCTCCTTTTTTGATTTCATTTTCATCTGAAAAAGAGTTAAAATAAATTAGTATAAAAATTATTCAGAAGAATAAAAAGTAAAAGCATATAAAATCCATTCAAAATGATAAATCAAGATCAGGAAAATAAATTAGCACAGAAAAATATTTATTTATTTCTCATCTGTTAATTTTTGTATACATATGCTGGGCTTGCAGTTTCTAATAAGTAATAACATTTTCAATAAATAGTAGAAAAAAAGTTTAAAAATTTAAAATAAATATTTCTAAAACTTGAGTGACTACTTTATTTATTTAATGACAAAAAAATGCAAATTTTATTTTGCTATTATCCAAATTTTTAAAGAAATCAATATTCATAATTACATTTTTAATAATATACAAATATATTTCTGAAATATAAAAATATTCTTATGAGAAATGTTATAAAATTTTGCAAACATTTATTGCAGCTTACTTAAAATGATCTTGCCAATCATGCAGTGTTTTGTTGACAAACAAATATTAGATTTATATTTATGATAACTTTAAAATTACCAGCAAGTGAAACAAATGAATTATAAAAATAAATAAAATGGTGATTAAGTTATAAATACATATTATATTATAATATTTTACCTATAAACAATCCATTAACTGTATGGGCCACATGATTATGCCATTGCTGTTTTATAACAGTGATGGCATAATTATGTGGCCAATAAAACTTTCGAACTTGAAAGTGAGACATACTTAGGAATTATCTTCTAGTTTCAACATAATTAAAAAATTCTAATTATATATTTTAGGAACTCTGAATCTTGATTTTGGATCTTAAAATTTTCCTTATTATTTATCTATATTCCAGTATGATTCATTTGACTTTTTGCTAACCCATCTGCATCATTAGAAAAAGTGTAAAATTGGCCCATCTCGCCTAATGTTTTTGAAGATGGAACATTTCAAAATAATAATAATAAAATAAAAAAAAAAGACATACACAAAGAATTTATAATTTGATTTAGTTTAATAAAGTTATACACTGAAAATAATTGAAGAAATTCAATTTAATAGTTTTGCACTGTACAATAGTGCTTGAATGTTCAACATATATAGCCACATGGTTGTTATCACACTGATAAAATGAATAAATTTTTTTTTGTGTGTGTGTGATAAACTGCACAATGTTTAGGAGCTTTTCGTGATGAAGTTGTTTCAATAGTTATTAGAAAATGTTGGTCATTAAATCTTGATGGTAACGAACATGCAATAATTTTTCATGTTGCTACTTTTATTTTTGGTTTATTTTGTTCAATTATTTCTCTTGCTAATTTTAGCTTGAAGACATGAAATGCTATATCTTTATGAATAGTTCTGAAAATAATACAACTGTTTAAAAGGATCATATAGGTCTTTGTTGATCTACTTTTGATTATTGGTAGATTTTACATGTCTATTTACTTTTTCACAAATCTTCAAATCAAAACCTTTCATTTTTATCAGTTTTTAGAATTGCTTTCACATGCGAAAATACTTTAATCAATTTTTCCACTAGCGCACACATATGCATTTCGGTGATATGCATTTGGCTGGGAAATTTCAGTGATTATATGAGTTTATGATGTAAATGGAGTAATAAAAAAAAAAAAAAAAAATTGCAGATACAAAAGCTTGAACCATCATGTGACAAAAAAAAAAGGAAGCTTTTCTAACTGTAAAGGATAAAATTTATTAAATATTTTTCTCAAACCATATGTAAGCTTTTTTTTCAAGTTTAGTATAGCACTCAATATCAAACAAGCTTTGTTCTATGTAGTTTAGCCAAATATAAAATCTTAAAATTTTTTACATCTGTAATGTTTAAGGGATTTTTTTGCAAAAGGGAAGGGTAGGTATTTAAAAATAATTTTTATATAAATATATAATTAAAATTCATAATTTTTAGTTAGCTGAGCTTAATAAAGTAAACTACCAAATTTGATGCCAAGTAATAAAACACTAAATATGATTTATATTTCATATTATTGTTATTTTAAGACTAATACTTGTAAATGAATAAATACTCCAAATTTATAAATATTTGCATATTACTTAGACCAAAAATTTTTGTATGTCCTTTAATGTTTTATTAAAAAGGTATTAAGTTTAGTTTTTCCTCACATTCTACTAGATAAAATTTTAAATGATAGTCCACAATTTTTATTTGGTCATTTAGTTTTTCCCTATTATCATTCAATACATGCATATGCACCTATATCTCCAAATTGTATTTATGATTCCTCTGAAAAAAAGAAATCCTTCGTTTTCTAAGCCTGCCCTTGATTAAAAATTGAATCAATGTTTATAGAAGAGCCTTTCTAATTTTTTAAATGATTTAAAAATATCATTTGTTGATAATGTGTACAGTTATATAGATTGCTTAAAAAAAGAAAGTTTACATAAAATCAGAGTAGAATTTTTTATTCGATCAATTTCTCATTTTTATGCCTACCTCAAGTACATCCTTAAAATTATAAATAGAACTTATTTCATATTTTCAATCATATTATTCATGAATCATACTAATTTATACATTTCATATTAATCTGTAATACTCCAATAATTCACATCATATTGTTTTGAAGCTAGTTTAGCCTACAACTTTTAAGACATTATCTATACTTCTGTTATAAGTTCTCTGCAGTATAAAACAAAGATTAATGTTATTGTTAAATTTAATTTCTTAATTTTGAAGCTTTTATATTATCACAAATTATTTATTTTTACGTTCATGAAAAGCACCATTGAAGGTTTCTTTTCTTTATATTTCAATGTTGCTCATAAATATTTAGAATTATCACCATGGTAAAAATCTTTCCATGGTCAGTAACAATAGTTAAAGTTCTATTTAACATTCATCTCATTAGTTGAAAAAGGGGATAATTTTCTTCTGTGATGGTCTTTTAACTATTTATAGAAAAACTATTTAGCCATCATATTTTTCATTCTTAATTGTTAAGTGATTTTTAAAAAAAAAAAAATCTAATTTAGATATTTTATTTACATCTAAATCTAAAAATACTATAATGTCTAAGCAATTTAATTAGGTATTTGCATTATTTTTACTTCAATATTTATTCTAAGTAGTAAAAAGCAAATATAAACTTTTAGAAAAATTATTAGGTAAAATTATAAATATTTTAAAAGCATTAATGAAGTGTACCAAATAGATTACAGCATTTTAAGTGTCATTATTAATAATTATTCAATAAAATATAAAAGCAAATTACTAAACATTGGTTTAGCACCTCAATTAAAAATTCTCTTTATAAAGCCAGGCCATAATGTTAATAATGATTTACTAGAATATTTTGAAGAATGCAAATGTATCCCCTAAATTTAAAAAACATTATTTTTATAAAGGTGATGAAGAAAAATGATTATCTTGCATCATCTACTATGAAGGATAAAATTTTTTTATCCTTTCAAGGAAGAAAAATTCCTACCATTTGCAATTTGTTTAACAATTTTATATTAGCTTTTTTTGTTTTGTTCCATAGGAATAAATTAAATTGCTATGTATATTGTAATTGCTAAATATGGCAGCATTTTAGATTCTTAACTATTTTTAAAAGGTAAAAAATAGTAAATTGAGATAATTTTTCTAAGGTATCCATCCTCTACTTAGTTTCCTTTTGTTCTAATGATAAAAATTCTTTAAATATCAAATTGCTGTTATATAAAAGCAATTAACATTGAGAATTTTAATAATTCTGATAGTTGACAAAATAAAAAATTTTGCATTCTATTTCTTTCATAACAAAAAGTACAATTTTTATCCAATGCAACTGAAAATAAAAAAAATTTCCAGATAAATTCTCTGCATATGTTTCATGTATAATTTATTTATTTCAGTACTATATACATATATATATATATATATATAGCTTTTTATAATAATACAAATTGAGAAATAGAAAACAATGATATTTTAAACTGAGATAAATACCATTTCTTTAATTATTTTGCCATTATATAATATATTGAAATATTAATGTTATATTGAAATACATAACAAGTCTTTAAAAATTTAAATGAGAATACTATTCTTTTTTTGATAAAAAAAATATATCATTATGTTTATGATTTCTTCAATAAAGATGTACTATTCCACTTTTCTTTTAAAACTATAAATATTACAGATATGTTTTTACACAGTGATATAGAAATATTTCTATGACATTTAGCATTTCATTTGCACTGTAACTACCAACAATCATTTTACTGCCAAAAGCAATACGTTTATAAAGATATTTAAAACTTATACAACTTTTAAAATATATTTTTTACAAAATGTATTTGTTCTTAATTTGTTATATTAATGAATACAGCAATTCCTTTGAGTTTCTTGTCAAAATAGCCAATTTTTTACAATAACCAATTTTTTTGAAAACTTAAAACTTTTACTGTAGGTAAAATTCTCTTCTCTGTTAAATGCTACTTTTTCTTTTATTTTCTTTATTGATACTCCTTCAGCGTAATTTACATTTCAGCCTACTATTTTAATGATATTTTATAAAGATTTATATAATCAAAAATAAACTGATATTTAATATAAAAATTGGCATTAGTAAATAATCAGAGTAAAATTATTATTTGTTGTTACAATAACTAATTTATAAAAAAGAAGTTTTTGCATATTCTTAATTTTATATTATCAATCTTACATTTTACGAGTTAAAAATTCTTATAAAATTTTAATTATTTGTTTTAAACAAATAAATCTTTTACTAAATTTTAATTACAGAAATACATATTCTATAAGGAACTGAAACATTGACAAACATAAGTGGTGTTCAATATTGAAATTCACAGTGTAAAAGAGACATTTTGAATTTAATGTTACTCTCAGTTCTCTTTAGTTGAAAAAAAAGAAATTAAAAACAAAAACTAATTCTATAATTAGGCAAAAGAATAATTTCTATTTTGACACTGCTTTACAAAAAATATTTTTCAAAATTATATCTTTTAATCATTTTTAATAGTTCATAAATTTAAATAAGAAACTTTGAAGTCTTGTTTTCTTAATAATAAGAACCCTAAAACTTATAGGAATTACTAAACAATAATTTGATATTCATTAAATAGCGTAAACAAATGTTGATAACAGATTATCTACCAAATACTAACACAAATAACAAATAAATTGAAATGCTTATAGATATCATAATAAAATATATATTAATTAGACTAATTTAAAATAAACTTCAACTAAATTTAAATAAATTGGAATGTTACTAGATCTAACAAATCTGATAATATAATC
This sequence comes from Caerostris darwini, assembly GCA_021605075.1. NCBI lineage: Eukaryota > Metazoa > Arthropoda > Arachnida > Araneae > Araneidae > Caerostris > Caerostris darwini. Next base: position 49,827 of record BPLQ01001320.1, read on the forward strand.
ATAACAAACAAGTATTTTATAAATACCTATAGTTGATGTAAATAAAAAAAAAAAACTGGAACTAAATAAATTTGAGTTAATTTAATATAAACATGAAACACTAAATATTTTGACAAAATGCATGAAATTATGAAAAGATAGAATTAATATTATTTTGATTAAAGTTTCATATTTATTTCAGAAAATAATATTAATGGGAATTACTCTTGCTGAATAAACATGAGCAATCTAATATCAACAAATATTAATAAAATAGAAACAACTAACATAAACAATAACTAAATGTAATTAACAATAAATTCATCAATACAAAATTGCAGAGAAAGAATTAAAATTTACAAATAGTACGTTATCAGTAAAACTTTCAATTTATCTTTTAAATATTAATAAAGAAGATTCTTGATCCTCATATATTTATTTATTTATTTTCAACAAATTCTTTTTAAAATAACAATGTAATAAAATGCATCTGATCTTAGAAATAAAGAAAATACTGAATATTAAAATAATGTGTATAAAGTACATGCATCTTTATGGTTAAGATTTAAATTAAGGATGATTTAAACTATGAGTTACTTATAAAATTCAGACTATTTTATTTATTTAATTTTTTAATATAAAAATATTTCTGAAAAAATTAACTATCTAAAAAAAAAGTCATGTCTAACGTTATTATTTATTTTTTAAAAGGGAGGGGAAGAAAAATTAAATATAAAATTTTTTTCAAATACTATAAGCATTTACAGGCTTTATAACTAAGATCTATGATATGAAAATAAAACTAGCGTGCTAAAATTCGAGTTATGGTTTATCCATACAAACAACACAAATATCAAACAGCTGATTTGGATACAATTGGTTACCTGATTTAATCTGACTAAAAACACATAAACAATGTTCTTCGATTCAAACTTTTTAAATTAAAAGCCTCTTGCATAAAATCGAAGAAATTTAAGAATTATATTCCACATAAACAAACCTGTGTAAGACATATAAACATACTAGTATACAATGATGTTATAAACAACGGTTAAAAACATATTTTCCAACTGAAGGTTGAATAATCTAGCATTTTTCAAGGATTGCATATTTGATAATGCATATTTAAAAATTTTACACCATTAAAAATATATTTTAAAGCATAAAATATTAAAAAAATATAGGAAAATATCATACATCTCTGAAGGAGTTCGATGACGTCTGTACAAATATCACACATTTCCAAAGAGAACAAACGTACATTGGGGAATGTATTCACATTAATTTTGATAATTTTTAAAACTTGTCAGGTTATTTTTTAAAAAAAATTAAGTCCACGCAAAACTTAAATGCTGACAGAGTTCATCGCCATAATGCCGCTTTAAACACGCGGTTGATGCCACGGAGTAAATTCGTAAATATTTTCCGGATCATTTTGACTTGATTTACTAGAAAAGCTGAAAAAAGTACATTAACTACTATTACAAGCATTATCAATAAGCAATTAATCATCTTTGTAGAAAGCATAAAAATGTGTTTTCTTCAGCAACTTATATACGAAATATATGAAATCAGTCTTTTTTTGTCCAGGAATGGATTTATTTATTAATTTTAATCATATTTTAAGTTCTTTAATGTTGTTTCGGATTTTAAGCGGAAAAAAAAGGCTTTTTTAAGTTTAGACTACAATTGCTATAAGTTTAATTATTTCAATTTGCATTAATATAGGGTATATAATCAATTGTTTCTAAATCCGCTAGAAGTCAAAGAAACGAAAAAAATCACCATTTGGTAGGTTTTATTTTCGTATCAGTATTGCCTTAATTATTTCTGGCATTGTATAATATCGGAAAAAGTAACTTGAAATTAATAGATAAATTTATAAATAAAAACATTTATGCAGTTTAAGAATTGTGTTCTTTAAACAGCAAATTAACGTTCCGAATAGAAAATTGAAATATGCATAGATATATTAAGTTTTACAGAACTGTTATCTGAATCGAAGAGCAGATTTTCATTTTATTTGTAGTCCGAATATTATACCGTGGTAAAACAATCATCATCAATCTATATTTTTTACTTAATGATAAAAGAATTCTATAACCATTTATAGTTAAATTATCCATTTATAGATCCAACTCAATTACCGAATACAGAAACCTGAAATTACATTGGAGAGTCCTGAACATTTTGCCTTTAGGGTAATAGGATTTCTTATTATTAACTATATCAATCTGATGTCAGTAAAGAATAAAGAACATTTTGTTGTTATTTTAATTTAATTCAATTTATACTTTTTAATTTATGTGGAAATGGGGCTGGGGAAGAATAAAAACATTGAAAATTTAAAAGCAATTTTGATAATAAAAAATAAAAAAAAATAATAATAATAATAATAAAAATTAAAAATTAAAAACTGAAATAATATAAAAATTTTTAAATTATAAACATAATTTATCACTTATTTTATCAGCAAAAAACTTAAACATAGAAAGTTAAATTATGGCTCAATTAACTTTCATAAACATAACTAATTCTTATTGTGAGAAAATTATTATTGTAGATTGTAAAGGTGAGGTCATTGGTAGCAAAGAAACTTCTTAAATCTGCTTTTATGGTCTAGAT
>BPLQ01001321.1:0-119734 GCA_021605075.1 Caerostris darwini
TCAAAAATATATAAAAAACATTGCAATATACAATTTACACGACTAAAGGTTTGACAAGCCGAACACGTTTCATTTAAGTGAAGCAGTTCGTAGTTAGCGGGCAATAAGGCCGACATCTTAATATGGCAACAGAATATCACATTTGTGTTCAGACATCTTTATATTCATAGAGGATGTTAACGCCCAACTCGTAGCTCAGTGGCAACGTGCGCCGCCGGTGAGAATTCGGGCGTAGGTTCAGTCCGCTGGCTTCTTTGTTGTAGATGCTATTTCAGAACACAAGGAGCTTCGATGGCTTTTGTGATGTTCAACGTGTTGCTTTTGTTAGTCGGACTACGTGGTAGGAGTTTTCTGTGTTTTATCCCAAACGATAAAAAATTTCGGGATATTCCTCCTCAAAGTTCAAAAAGGGAAGCACAGCCCTCGTTCTTCAACAACACTCAGCCAAGTCAAATTTCTACCTACGTGTGCTCCCTCACAACGAAAGTTGGCCTTAATTGCCAAGTGAAATGGGAAAAAAAGGGCTCGACAAACTTTGTAAACATCTGGGGTATGTTAGCGAAATAATTCTTTTAAACGAAATTTGTTTTTACTCTAGTTGTATAAAAAAGGTATACAAGGTGCTTCTTTATTTTGGTCGAACTGGAGAGGATCTATCAAATATTTTTAAAATTCCACAGATAATCGAAAACGAAATTAGTTTATATACAGTACAATACCATTTTTAAAGATTTATTTATTGTTCAAGGGGAAAATTGATATTGGTATTTGATTTTTATTTAACTGCATTGTATACCTTCTCTAAATCGCCAAGAAGTTGGATTCAGCTATAATGAAGAAATACTTCTTTCTTCCTTTCTAACAATAACTTAATTTAATATTATGATTCCATGCATCTGTCATTATATTTTTAGTTCTCACTTATAGTCTTTTAAATTTTAATTCTCGCTTTATAGTATTTCGCTTATTTTATTTTACAATCGCTATGTTTCTATTTTTTAAATTATTTATTTTACAATTTCTCTAATACTATAAAAATAAAAAGTAATTCTTATTTTATAACTTATTCCAATTAGGGTAAATATTATTGATGGTGTTTCTTACCCCACTTGGTCAACAGCAGCATCTAGGACCACGTGCATGAACCCGCGTGTTCTCAAATAATAAAAAATCGCTCCAGAAAAATTAAAATTCTTAAACCGGAGAGTCATGATAAAGGGTAAAAATGCAGCTTCTTTTTGTCCTCGACCTCAAAAGACATGGACAAAGGGAAAGTCTGACTTTACCCCACTTAGTTATATCCCCGGTGCACTGGGTACCCATTTTAGTCGCCTTTTACCGCATTCATGGGCTACAGCTGGCTTATTCTAACCCGGACCCACACGGGTGAGGGTAAATGTAATTCAATGTGTGTTTTGCTTGGAATATTATGAAATTCGTAAAAATTTTAATGTTTACGATAATAGTAAAAAAATTTAGACTTATCTATTGCTATCAGAAAATGATCAGATGAAAATGATAGCCAACAGTGTTCAAAAATTGCTGATCTGATCGATCATTTTATTTTTCTCTCTATAATATTACTTCAAAATAACATTAAAATATTCTACACACTTTTCAATTATTTGCATGTCTACATTTTTTAATTATTAAGATTAAGGCTACAACCACAAACCAAAAACTCACAAAGGTTCTATTTCAAGCATTTACAAAAATTAAAATAAATTCATTAAACATCCTTTCGTTGCATGCATGTTTTGCATAAAGTTCTATACATTTTATAATTAACAATACAATCTTCAAACTCCTAAATTTTGAGAAACAAGCATAAAAATATACTTCATAAGTAATCAACTTTTAACTAAAAAACCTTATGAAAGGTCACACAAAGGCAAATACATCATTCTGGGCTCGCATGAAAACATCGTACTGTTGACTTCTAATTTCAAATGCTATGTCATCTTGATTGAAGATATTTCCACACACGAAACACTTGCTTTTTCACACTGCAAAAAGGAAGCAGAAAGATTGATTCGATTGTCCCGGGCAGGCTTAAGGGGGAAAAATGAATCGCCGGTAAAAGGTAACGTTGAGTGTTCTGTTCCGACACAGCCAGTTTAAATGTATTTCGTACCATTCCTTGATATTCAGAACAGTTACGGTTTCAGTAATTATTCTCAATTACCAAGAGAACGTGAATTACCTACAAATTAGGACGAAAGTGCGATAAAAATGTATATTTAATTGTGCATCTATTGTTAGCTAACCTTTTTGACAAATTTTCCAAAGAATGGGAAACCGGACACATGTGGTTTCAAAATGGTTGGAGTTAAAAAGGCGGATGCACTAACTCAGTTAAGTGTTTTATGTTTTTTCGTCAGATGTCACTGAAGCAGAACATTGGCGTTTTACATTCTGTTTTACACATTGTTTCGGTTTTTTGAAGTTTTATTTTGCCTACTTGGCTTACAATTAGCATTCATTTTGTGGACTTAGAATCTAAATTGATTACATGCTTAGTTAATTCATTGCAAGTTATTCTTATTCTTTTGTGTAGTAGTGAGGCAATGTTTTAAAAACATTTTCTTGAACAAATAAATTAGTCACATATAAATTACTAATTGTTTTTTTTTTTTCAAATTCATTATAAAGAATTCTTTTTTTCAGAAATTGAATTGATCTTTAAACAAAGATTTTAATACGTATTATTAAAAAAAAATACTTAAATAAGAAGAGGTTGTTAATTGACGTGGTAGAATTTTCTGACTTGTTAATCTGATTATTGAATTTTTAAGTTCAAAGTAAATATCTAATAGAATAATAAATCTATGTTAAAAATTTAATTAAATATTTCATTGACACTGTTGTAAATGAATATGCATAATTTTTTAATGCATAATGCATAAGTTTTTAATGCATAATGCATAATGTATAATTTTTTATATGCATTATTACTCCAATTAATTGCGGAAATTCAAATTTCAAATTACTTCAAATTTTAAAATATAATAATAGTATTAATATTTATAAATATAAACAATTACGATGTATATAACCCACATTAAATATATAAAAATTTATTTAATAAATTTTTGAAAAAGTAAAATTGAATATTTAAAAGAAATGTTTTTCATAAAAAAGTTAAAATAAAATAAATATATGCTTATGGTTTAGAATGTGAAAATTCTAGATAGAAACTATTTATTCACAAAATCTTATAAAACAATAGGATTAGAAGTTTTATATATCTATGTAGTTTACAATGAATATATAAAATTGATAAGTTCAGAGATAAACATTTTAAATACATTACATGAAATATACAATACATATTATATTACATTACATTACATGAAATATTTAAGAATCAACAGATAAAAAAATATGTATAGCATGATTAGAAATTACAGAACTATTATTACAGATAACAGAACATGTAGAATATGATTAGAAGATAACAGAACTATTATTATAGGTAAAAGAATATGAAGAGTATGATTAGAAGGTAACAGAACTATTATTATAGGTAAGTAGATAACAGAACTATTATTATAGATAACAGAACATGAAGAGTATCATTAGAAGTTAACAGAACATGAAGAGTATTATTAGAAGTTAACAGAGTATTATAACAGACAACAGAACATGTAGAGTGGGATTTTAAATTATCAACTGCCACAACCAATTTATTTGATTAGAGCTCATATTTATTAACATTATTTCACCTAACTGAAAAAAAATCTGCATTATGTAATATCGTTCATATATTCGCATTAATTTTCTTTGTGTACTATTGTTAGGTTTTATATGATATCAATCAGGCAGCAAAACCTTTAAAATCTTTAACATTCCATTTTCTAAAATGATTGATACAACGACTGTAATATGTGAAAAAAATGATAAGATATGATTAAAAAAAAATATTTCTAAACGTCCGAAATCGAATCCATATCTACTGAAAACAATGAGCAATCGTTAGTTTTGATAAAAGCATATAAAGTGAATGGAAATACTTCAATTGAAAAGCACAAAGCGGAAAAGAATTATGACATAATTCAGTCAGGACATCGAAATTTTTGCGGGGACAAAAATGAACAATAAAAAAGTAAACCAATAAACACTTCGCTACATTTTCGCTCCAAGTTTATTTATCGGAAAAATCAGTTTTGTGTAAGTTGGGTATTATTTAGAAATATGGATTTTATTGGAGATAGCTGTACTGATATCGAAGATTGAAACGCAAAAAATGCGAAAAAGATTATTGTTGTTATACATAAACTATAATATCTAAATGATGCCTGATATAATTACTTTCATGTCCAGCTATTTATCTCTTTAATGCAGAATTTAAATGAGTGAACGCATTGAAATATAACATTGATTTTTATAAAATATGCCAAATTATCTTTATCTTTGATCGACAAGTTACAGAGCATAAATAAATTCTTAAACTTATACATTTCTTTTAAATGAATTAAAATTTGTATATTTCTGTTGAATTGAAAATCATTCATTTTAAAATCGTAATTAAACTAATACTATGTTTATTATGCTGTAACTTCTGACTTGTGGCTCAGTGGCAACGTGCGCCGCTGGTGAGCATTAGGGTGGAGGTTCAATCAACTGGCGGCTTTGTTGTAAATAATAATATAATGCTGTTTCGAAAAAAGGCTTGTGATGTTGAGCATCTTGTCTCGTTAGTCGGTCTTCCTGGTGGAATTATTCCCAGTTTTCTGCCATATGACACAAAAATGCGCGATAGTTTACCTCTAAAAGTCTTCCCGAAGGCACTGTCTTCCTTCTTCAACAATACGAAGCAGAAATCATACTTCTACCTACGGGTGTTCCATCAAAACCGAAGTTGTCCCCCTCCTTCCATGAGGGATGCGACAGCAACAAAATTATGCACTAATAATAAACATAGTAAAAAGAAAGTTTTACATGTATTAAAAAATTATATGCATTTTTGAAATAAAAAATCAAAATTCTAATTATCACTTAGGATTTTAAGTTATAATTGTAAATTAATATTTTTTTTTGTTTAATTCTATTTCCTGTTCGATATTCAAATAAAAAAATATCAAATAAAGCTCCATTATTATTCTACTAATTAAAAATTTATCTTTAAAGAAATTAAAAAAAAAAAAATTGTGTGTTTTTCGTGTTCAAATAAAATCTGATTCGCGGCTTAGAGTTAATGTGCAAAAAAAAAGCTTGAAAAAGGACACAAATTCACCTCGTATTGCTGCAAAAGCTTCCGAAAATTAAGATCTCGAGGACAGCTGTTCGAATGATTGTAGGGTATCTCACATTGAGGTTCAGAACACCAGGAAGTATTTCTTCTATAAGACACGCAAATTCGGTTCAGTTACTCCAGAAAGTCTCCCCGGAAAGTTAAGCCTTCATATTTTTTCCAATCGGTAGATAGTGCTTTTTATACATAACAGAAACACAAAGCACATGATGCTTTTATAACTTATTTGTTATTCTATAATTCAGATTATTTGCAAATACAATTACCCTAAAAGTGTCAAAGCAAAATAAATGAACAACAAGCTTTCAATGGTTAATTTATTCTTATAAATAAATTGATCAGTGAATTTTATGTATAAATTTCAAAAATGGTATTCCATCGTATATCTTTAATAAAATCCATTCTAGATAAAGTATGTACAGCAAGAAATGAACGATTAACAATTTTTTTTTCAAAACTTAAGAATATTTAAACAAGTTTTATCTTCCGTAATTTGATCTCTGAATCTCATATAAACTAAATATGTTTCTTCTAAGCAAGAATTCGCATTACAAATAAAATAAATAAACATTCTTGAAGAAAATGAATGAAAAATTATTTTCTTATCATCCGTAAAAGTAACCTTTTCAGAAGCTTGTCATAATCAAAATTTTTTTATCGCAATTCGCTGAAAAGATTATTTTGTGTATTGAATTTCTGCGAAAGTTTTAAATGATAGTTATCTTTTATGTGAGAGTATTGATAAAATTATTTTTGATAAAAAAAGCTTTCCTCGAAAGAGTCATCGCAAAATGATTATAAATTCAAATAGCAATTTTAAAAATCATTCCTTTTTAAAATATAACAGTCCATATTAAACTTGACTATCGATAATAACTTCTATTTATGATTTGGTACATTTATAAAGGATTACTTTTTAGTAGAGTATGTTTTGTATATTTTTTAATGGGGAGTTTTTGATTGATTCTTAAGAATGAATTATTTTCTACTTTTCTAAACATTTTGTTGTATGATTTATTATAAGGAATAATTTTATGATGAATTATTATAGAATGAATAAAAATAGTGCTTAGCATTGAAGAAATGGCTTTATTACATTGAATAATTATTTATTTATAGTGTACGTTTGTGGTGAATTTAATTCAAGGTAAAAATAGGATTACTTCTCTTACTATTTAAAAATTATTTATCATAAACTATGAGCCGTTATCATTAACTTTTTATGTAAGCTATTTTGAATTATTATTGTAATTTTTTAAAATTTAATTTCATTTATTCTAAATATAAGTATGCGAATTTTAAAACGGTTTAAACAGTAATAGTATTTTGATTTCAAATGATTATAGAAAAAGTGTAAATCAAAAATAATAATACAGTAAATTAATTACTCAGAGGTAACATAGTTTGTATATGATTACTGCAGTTTATTGGATCTCTAAATTGAAGGAGGGCAATTGTAAATTCGTCAAGAGAACCCGAACAGGAAGTTCCTTTGTCTAATATGTATCGGGGAAATTTCATCCATTGTGTCTGTTCCTTTCCGAAATGTATAATCAATATGGACGCAATGAAGCTGATTCGTATAATTGTGGACTATATTTTTGCTATAGATTTGCCGCTTCATTGCTGATATTTTCATGTTTTTTTTCACTGTTTTTATCTACATAGTTACCGTTTCAGTGTTTATATATTGGTGGTGAATACTTTTTCTATTTATTTGCCATTTCAGTGGTGGTATTCTTGTGGTGAACACTGTTTTATGTATATATCTGAAGTTTCAGTGCAGGTATTCTCGTGGTGAACACTGTTATGCTGTTCACTGTTATGCATATATACCGTTTCAGTGCTTGCACTACTGTATCTGCTGTATATATAAAAACGTAGAGCCTAAATAATTATTTTACCAACCTGTGTAATTATCTCGCATCAAGAGCATCTGGAATAAGCATAAGTTTTTTTTCATGCACTAGTGACGTATTAGTTAAATTTCACGCAATTAAAAAGTATATTTAAGAGGGTAATTTTCGAAACTTTATTTAATTAAAAGGCTGTTTGATAAAATTCAAGTCCAGTTTATAAAAAAGTTTCGGTTAAATGGATATGCATATCTGACTTCAATACTTTCCATAAATAAAAATTTCGATAAATATTAGAAAATTTTTTGAAAAAAAAAAAAGAAAACAAAATCGTGCTATATTATTGTAAACAGTTAATTATTGATATTATTATTCTAATCAATTGTTATAAAGCATTATATTTTATTAGAAAAATAATATTTTAAAATGGGTTTTATTTAGTAAAAATAAATTTCTGCGTGAGTTTTGCTCTACTCCGTATTAAATTATAATGTATAAAGTTTAGAAATATTAAAAATCGTTTATACTAGTTTTTAAATTGTGTAAAATATTAACATATTTTAACCATACATACATACACAACTCAATATTATATAGAAGATTTGATATTTGTGCCTCAAAATTTAATTTTATATCCTTTTCTGTTGGAATTCTTGAGCTACGTTGAAAATTATTTTTCTTTACGTGTACTTTTTGTAGTAATAGATTGCATTATACCTTGAATATGTAACTGATCCGTGTAATAATCAACAAATTATTCAACATTTTATTACTTTTTTTAGGATAATGTCCTCATGTTTGTTATAAACAACAGGAATTTTCATCAGAAATGTTTAAAATAAGCTTCTAAGATTTTATAAAACCGTAATCAAATGTTTTATCACATATTCTAGGCCAAAATTGCATATATGTCTCTCATTTTCTTTTATCACTATCTGAGGTCTTTTTTCAAAATTCTCAACTTCTTTCTTCTTCTTCAAGATTACAAATTAGACATTCGTCCTAAACCTTTCCAGCAAAACTGCAACATAAATTTTGAAATGTAATATGAAATTATTGGAACTGATAACATTTCCAGTTTTCAGAAATTTGAATAATAAATTTTTTTTATATGCATCGTATGAAGCCTTCAATCATTGAATCAAGAAAAAATAAATAAATAAACGAATGTAATTGGTATAAAAAAGTTATTTCGAATTATATGCATTTGACAGTTTACAAAAAAAAAATAATAAATATTAAATATTAAATATATAAAAACACAAAACAAAATAATGTCAAAATGCATCTGGCCCTTTTTTTTTTCATTTATTCCATCTAGTTTTCAAATATTTATTTTATGATATTTGTATATATATATAAGCCACTTTTGACTTCCCGCTTTTCCATCGTTTGTTGCGAAAAGTAAACTGCATGCCATCGTGTGTTTTGATTAGACAAGATATTAAAAACGGTTCCCCAAATGCCGTTATTGCCCAGTTCTTTAACAAACAAAATAAATACGCACGCGAAACATGGAGATAAATTGTTATTTCAGACTCCATATATTTTGCAGAAAATGTATGATTCTACCTCGAATATTGAGATTAACTTTTCAAAATTGTAAATTTCAAAAAAATTCAAAGAGTTCAAATAAATGTATTTGCTTGAAGAAATAAATGCAGTGTAAAAATGTTTCGACCAATTGAATATATTTGTTAATTTATATTTCAACAGTTAATTCTCATTGAGTAATAATTAACTATAATTGATATTCATACTTAAAAATTTTGAAACATGTATAAATAATCTCAGCTATATTTGTAGTAATATATTTAATTTATTACTGACATGAGAAACTAATAACGCATAATTATACTACGAGAAATATCACAATTTCACTTTGTAAGAGTTGTCCAACTCATAATAAGTGGTAATGTGCAGAATTTACCATATGGAGTGGGAGATTTCAAACTAAGCTAGTGGCATGTTTTACAATCATTCCTTTTGAAACAGGTTTGGTTTGTCGCTCTACGGTCATTTTATACACTCTTTGGGATAAACAGATCGGGACTTACGGTTTAACGTGTATTCTGAATGACTCACAAACAAACTGATGAAGAGAAAAGTTTGTTAATATGATAAAAGAATTTTTTAATGTACAGAGTCGAATAAGTTAATTAATTCAATGGAAATTTAACTAAATATAATTAAATTTAATAATTCGATATGTGCTGTTTCTTATCCCACTTGGTCGATTAACAACATCTAGGTCGAGCAACATGTAGACTAAATCCATGAACTCGATTCTCATGGAAGATGGGAGGGGGCACACGTAGGTAGAAATCTGACTTGGCTTCCTGCCACTGAAGACGAAGGGCGGTGCCTTCTAGGAGGAACTTTTGAAGGAAATACAACGCATTTGAGTATCGTATGGGAGAAAACCCGGAAAACTCCCAACATGTAGTCCGTTTTAAATTTGATTTTGCCTCATTAGCAAGATCAAATTTAAAACAAATGCTATCATCACAAACGCTATCGAGTTATTCGATATGTAATTACAAAAAATAAAAAAGTAATATTGATTAAATAACATATGCAGTGATATTTTTAATTATTATTATTATAATTCCTGACATATTAAGATAAAATCCAATTCAATTTTTTATTATCTCCATATTTTAAGCAATCAATTAGTTTTTTAATAAAAATTTAACATTTTATTAGTTTACAGCATTAGTATAAAAGGTTTTGGTAACACGCCTCGACCCACGATATTATTTCTATTCAAATGAAAATTTTCAATAATAATAAGCATTGTTACAAAAAAATATTCTTATGTAGTAAATAAAATAACCTTAACAATGAATTATGTTATAAGAAAATCAAACACTCAATGATTTAAAGAATAAAACATTAAACAAAACAATGAAGATTCAAATATTTCATTAGACAAAAATGATGTTTTTATCCTAAAAATCCCTTAAAGGTTTCAAAGTAAAGTTCCCATAATCAAAAATCATGATTGGATCTCCATAATAAAAAATGAAGAGTGTCAATAAAAATTATTATTCTGTTAATTAATTGTAAATTTTTCAAAAGTGGGAGAAAATTATTTATTTTTACTTCAGAATAAATATGTTGTTTAAAAAGGAATAGAAAAAAAAACATTGAAGGAGTTATAAAAAAACTTTCTAACGACCATATTAAAAGTCAAGGAGGTACTTCAAATGTTTATTAAATTTTCAAAGAGAATGTGGAATGATTGAAACTGAAACCAGAAAAACTGCTCATTAAATTTTATGAATATTATAAGTGTTTTCAACGTTAAGGACACAACTCTTTTTTTTTTTTCATTCCTTTAGAAAAGCTTTAAAAATTCAATGACTTTAGCTTTTTAACCTAAAGAAAATGCATTTTTTATTTGGTTTGAAAAATATGAATATTTATACTTTCTTAAATCAGGACGCATCATTTATTTTGAAATTTTTTTTTAAGTCTTAAGTAGATTTTTATTGTTTAAAAAAGGATAAATAATTTAAGGGATTCTTTTGAGGAATATAAATAAAGCTTGTTTCATTTAAATTTAATTTTTCTGGTACATAAATGAGTTGCTTGGAATTTTTAAAGTAACATGAGTTGTAACATACTTGAGTTGTTTAGATGTTTTAAAAATTTCTAAATTATTAGATAAGAAATTTATGTCGTTTTCTGTTGCTCCAATTGAAATATTTCTAATTTCATTTTTCTTTGTGTGATTTAGATAATTTTGGTATCAATCGAAAAACAATGTTTCCAGGTTTTTATTTTTGATATTACAGGTATTTTTGAAACATCAAATTTTGTGAAATAAACGTATATGATGGATCAAGAAAAACTTCATTTTAAGCACTTTATGAGTAACAACTTGGTTATAATGCTATGGAAGATCATAAAAATTTGTATTTTGTCTTTGGACCAAACAGTTCAGGTTCAAATTGACAAAAGGTGATTTGAAAAATGCAGATCAGGTGACATGAAGCTTCAAGATGAACCTATCATCGGAAGACTAAAGGAGTTTGATGACGACATTCTGAGGACTTTAGTGAATAATGAATCATTATTGACTAGGTTTGGTTTGGATTGCCACTACGTTCATCTTGTGCACGCGAGGGTTAAACAGACCACTATTGAGTAGGAGAGGGATCGGAGATAAATTAAGCGTTAGCCGTGTAACAATTGAAAACCTCTTGAACAAGCTTGTCTTTGCCTACAAATGGTATCATTGGATTCCCCATGAATTAAGAGAAAAAAATATACAGTAGATCGATTTTTTATTGCTTCTTCTTTGGTTGCACGACACTCATATAAGCCAATAACAACAATACGAGCCTATCCTATCGTTGTGAAGGTCAATTTGCAATAAAAAAACTAATGTTATGCATTTGGTGGCATTGTCGAGGTATTGTGTATTCAGATCAGACTATCACTATAACCAGATCAGACTATCACAGCAGACCTATATTGGGATTAGCTAAGCCGATTGGATACAAAAATACTTGATACAGTACCAATACAGTATAACCGAAAAGGTGTATTTCAACATGACAGTGCTAGGCCTCTCGTGGCTTTAGCTCCAGGCTCTTGGTCATGAAGTTTTATCACATTCCTTTATCATTTAACTGAATTTAACAATTTACCTGGCATACATTTATCTGACTACCACTTGTTCCTCTTGATGCAAAATGTTTTTAAAGGAACAAAAATTGAAATTGTCAGCATGTTCAGAGGGGGTGGTAGATTTCCTGACCTTAAAGGATAATATCTTTTATACATATTTTTCTATAAATGACCTTGTTGATAAATGTCTTAGAAAACAGTGGCTAATATTTCATTAATTAATCTCACTTATTGAAATTTCCTCACAAAAACAACATAACTTTCATACCAACCTAGTATTTGAACAGAGGAATAAATATTTTCAAGTACATAACATTTCACATTAACAAAATAACATTTTAAATTTGTTTTATATAATACACCAGTATAAAAGAACACAGTTTAAGGTATTTTTAGTGATATTATTTATTGTTTATGAATTTTTGACGAAATAATATTCATGTTTATTTCTGCTTGTACGAATTTTATGTTAAACTCGACATTTTTGTTAATATATGCCATAAACTTCATTAAAATACAAAATTTAAGTTAATAAGTTACATTTTTATTAAAAATGTACTTCAATTAGCTTAAAATTAAATTGCTTAAAATTAATTAGCAAGAAAATATATGTGTATATATGAACTATTTATTGATTCACGGAGTTATATTCACAAATTTCTTTGCTGATAAAAAATAAGTTTATTTAAAATAGTTAAAGTTTAGTTTTAGTTAAAATAAACTAATTCTGTGCTAAGTAAATCATTTTTAAAAAGAATTAACATTGTTGTTTCCAGTTCTTCAAAAATTTTATATGTTAAATATACTATTAACTTTTAAAAGATTCACCAATCTTTCATCAATATCGAGAAATTTGTTGCCTAGATTATTGCACTTTTCAAACCAGAGATACTTTCGTATATGTAGATATTCTTTATTGAACTTCATAATAGTGTTTAATTATATTTGTAAGAATAAAAATACTTTATTCCTACAAATATAAATTTGATTTGTTCCAACAAATGAACTTCAGTTAGCCATGTTGAATAATTTTAAGTTCAATTATTTGCATATTTATAACTCAATATTATTTTACTATTAATTTAAAAATACAATATGATTAAAATAGAAAATATAATAAATTAATGTATTTAATAAAAAAAAATTATACAGGATAATTGATATTAGGGGATACATTTTGAAGATTTGTAAGGCATACCATAACGATAGGAACTTAAAAGGATTTTACATAGAAAGTTAAATGTGGAATTGATGAATCAATAATCTATTATGTAAATATTTTTAGAAAAAAAAGCACTTATAACCACATTGTTTCAAAGCTCCTAAAAATGTTAAAATTTCGTCTTCATTATTTCAAAAATTTACGATAACAATGCTAAAATTTAAAAGATATTTATGAAATGGCTAGGGTTAAACAACTATTTTATCATATGTGAGAATAAAAAAACTATTTTATTTTGTAATTGTGAGAATAAAAATTGTATCATGAAACAATATGCATTGAATGATCGTTTAGATTGTAAATGCGTATTTGTTGGATGCGTTAGATAACTTTATCCTCTAAAAATCAGAAAACTCATTTCGTTGTCTAGACAGCATTACGTGGCATTGCGCCATTTAAAGAAATTACGAACCATTATTCAACAAACCGAGAATTTCATGCTCATTCAATCTTACACAATTTTCCATTTTCTGATCTGATAAATATTATTATACTATTTTTAATCTAATTGTTTCAAAGATTTTTTTAAATGATGTTTGATAATTTAAATTTTGCCTCCCTAAAGAATAGTACTATCACAACAAATGCTTTAATACACAGAAGTTCTTTTTCATTGGGCAGTTCAAATTTATTCTCATATTAAGAAAAGGATTTCTTGAAATTACTAAAAAAATATTATATAAAATTTGAGAGTTTTTTAAAATTCAATATTGAAATGAATGTTACTAATTTAGTTTTCTTAACACTAGTTGCTTTAAAACTTGTGTTTACTTAATTTACAAATCAACTGATCATATTGAACTTTACAGATCAACAGAGGTTTCGTTTCGCTTCGATGCAATAAACCAGCAACATAAAAAATTTCGAAAATAAAACAACTAACTTTCATAAAATTCTTTTATTTTCATAAAACTTTATTTTTCGTTAAAAATTAATGTTTTTTTAAACTTAGGATGTAAAAAAATACTATATTTAGAGATTAATCACTTGAAAATAATTTACTGAAAAATAAGTACGTTTATCGTGAGTTTAGTACATTCGTATAATAGCCGACCCCGTAATTTACCTTTAGAAGGTGTTCTACACCAATTCTACACATGGGGTGTTTGTGCGTATATTATTTTATTTGGTACAGACAGACATAAATTTGGCTTTGTTTTTGGGTTTGGAAAGTCTGTTTGTAGATTCGGAATGCAATAAATGATCTACTTGGCTGTTCTGAACCTCATATTTCTTTAACAGTCATTTTATTTTTGGCTTTAAATTAAAACTCAGCCATATTTTTTGTGTTTTTACCATCCTAAAATACTAATTAATTATATCCAATTTAATGAGTGAATCTGAAATCATGCATTTCACTTGCCTTTTAGTAAAACTGAGGAAACTAAGTATTAACCAAGTAATGACAAACTATTTAAGCTATATTATTCATTAAAAATAAATAAATAAATTGAATAATTAGAAATAAAAAATAAAAAATTTTAATTAATTTTTTATAAGACGCATAAAAGTTATGAATTTAAGGTTAACTATAAAATCATTTTTTTCCTCAAGTAACTCTGACTTATTCTGCCAGTAGACAGGAAGCTTTTGTCTACCATGGAGCTGTTGCGCCAATGAAGAACTCTGAATTAGATCCCCGGTTTACTTTAACTGTCATGATTATTATAACTAATTACCAACTAATTTTAATTATTATTTTAGAAGACGCATAATGATTATGAAATGAAGGTTGACTCTAAAATTATTTTTTTTTCTTCAAGCAATACTGACTTAGATCTTCGGGGTGCTTTAATTATCATAATAGACTATTTAGTTGGATTTGACTTTTGTTTAATTTAATTGCACCGTAATAAATGGGTCTAAAAGGTATTTTCTAAATATTATTGAAAAATTATATCCCTGAATTAAACAATTTGTTTCATCTTACAGTGTTATATGTGGAACTATGTTACAAAGGATGTAATAAACCATGTTGACTTATGTATCAATGTCACATGACTGGTGTTGAACATCTCATAAACGGATATTATATAGCAAGATTCTTTTTCTTTTCTGACTTTTCCTTTAGGGCAAACGCAACTACTAAAAAATGGAGCATAGAGTTTAAGGAAAAGACGACATCGAATACGATTTAACTCTTGTCAAGGAATGAGAATTTTCTGCAAAACAACCCTCAGGCAAAACCCATCTCCTGTCACGGGAGTCTGAAGCCAGCGCGCTCCATCATTGAACCTTTAAATTCTGCTTCCACAATTTTTTCAACTTTTCTTAGTGGCTGCACCGATTTGTAAAATCTTATGCCGAAGAAAAAAAAAGTTCTTACAAAGATGCAAATAAAAAAAAGGCGTATTGGAATGAAGCATCAAAAAAAGGAAAAAGAAAAGAAAAGAAAAAAGTAATGAAGACGAAAAGTAAAATTCGAATAAGATGAAGTTATGAGCATTTTGCAGCCTGCATGGGGAAAGAAAAAAGCCAGAATCCGTGATCCAGTACCACAGAAGACGTGTCCGGCGTTTCTTATTCCGAGAATTATATTCAATTCTAAGAGAATAAAAGAATGCTCTGAGCTCTGACAGCATTTTAAAATGGCCTCGATCATTCGAGTTTTGAATTTTTGTGAGGATGCAAAGTTTACAGTTCACTTCCGAATAATAATCAGCACAAACCTTTCAAAAAATATTTAAGTACTGAAAGTGGAAAAAAAATGTCAGAAATAAACAAAATTTCTTCTTCTCTGTTCAGTGAGAACATTTATGCATCTAAATTGACAACATTGAAATGTCATTTTCTGTTTCGTTTATATTTATAGAAAAAAATGTAATAGTAAGGAGTGTAGAAGAGTCCTGAAATGAAATAGGAAAAATTATTAGCATTAATTTAAATAATTGTTATAAATAATTTTAGAAATATAAAAGCGTCTGATCAAAATATTAGAAAAATTTCCAATTTTTTGTGACAATGTTTTCATCTGATGAATATTTTAGAATAGTATTTCTAATATTCAAATTCATAGTTTTCTTTTATATATTTTCAGCTCTATAAAGACTTTTATAACAACAATCTCCATTATTCGATAAAAGTCTTTATAATCCTCTAGGTTTTCGTTTTCAATTGCATCTACTTATTTATTGTTTATTGCAGCTGGCGTTTGTGCAACGAAAAATCCTATTTTTATTGCAGTTTGATTCTGAATGTAAACTACGAATTTATTAGTTGAAAACATCATTTATATGAAAATTAAGGAAAAGCATTGTATTATTAAATAAAAAATTTCATCAGACATTGAATTATTTTCGCTAAAATTAATACATAAATTATCTATATTTTCTCATACAATTATAAAAGAAAATGTGTTTTACGTACTCGCTATTGTTAAGGAGTTACAACGCATAATTTAAAGGCAAAGAAACTTTAGAAATCTTCAAAAGTTTGAATTTTCAATTTTATATTCGACAAATAAAGCATGGATTTCCAGACAAGAAAATATTTGACTTGGTTTAAGAATATTTATATTTGATTTAGAAATGCAAATAAAAATTTAGACAGCCACCTCCTCAACTGTCAAAGGTTGCTGTTTTATTCTTCTGGCTTTAATAAAATATATATTTTCATTCTTATTAATTACAATTTCAAATAGTGTCAACAAATATTTAACTGTAAAATATTTTTCCTTAAAAATTCAACATTTTATTTATCTACTTTACATCTTTTGCCACTTGTGCTTTATAAAATTATTAATTTGATGTTCGCATTTTTTTAGTGTTTTAGAGTTTGCAGCGTAACAACTTTAGAGTTTAGAGTTTGCAGCGTTAAAAAAAAAAAAAACTGTAATTCTTTAGGATTTGCAATACAAAAAAATGATAGAGATTAGTGATGCTTATAATTATTAAAATTCTTTTTCTGAGTTTATTATTACTGGGTTTCAAAGCAATATTCAGAAGTCTATCTAGATCTGAATTATTGACTGAATGTAAATATGGGAAAACTCAAAATCCTACAGAAAGCTGTAATATTTGTCAATGTAAAGTGTGCCCAAACTTCTGTTGCACCAGATGGGACATTACGTATCTATGTAATGAATGCTCAGTTATGTTTTAATAGTGGTTTGCAAAGTATAACCTAAGTTTGTACAGCAATGAATGTTAATCCAGGATTGAATACATGTATGTGCTGCGAGACAGCGACTCCTTCAGGATCTGCAAATCAGGAATGAGTCTTAGAAAATAGAAAATGCGTTGAAATGAATCTTCATAAATCTTAGTGACAAAGCCAGATTGCTGAAAAGACTCAGCACGTCAGTTGTTAGGCTGAATAGATTTTTGCATTATTCTAGATACCAGTGTTTGACATTCAAAATGCGTTTTATGCTTTTTTGTTTTAAATTTCTGGTACTCTTGTATTAAAATGCTTTTTTTCATGGGTTTACAAAATTTCTAGGATATGAGAAAAAAATAACATACTTTTAAACGTATTTTTTATTAATGTTCTAGTATTTATCAAGATATAAGAAATGGCAGAATGGAATTTGTAAAAAGTTACTTAAAGTTAAAAGTTACTTAAATTTAAAAAAGGACTTTAAAAAATTCGAGTTTGAGTATGAGTTTTGAGTGTAAATGCAAAGCTAATTTAAAACTTAAAAAAATATTTAATAGTTTAAATATGATATTTAGAACATACAAACTAAATTTTATCTTCAAACCGATAACGTTTTTCCCTGAGAGTATCTAAGCAAAAGAATATCAGTTCAAGTTGGTGAAAATTGTTTAAAATTTAAGATATAATTAATATAAGTAATTTTTCTTTCTTTTGAAATTTTATTTGTGTATAACGGTACAGTAGACGCCATAAATTTACAAAATTTCACAAAAGTTAAAAATTACAACCCATGATCATTAAAATAGTAGCTGAAATGATCAACATTCATGTTTACCATGAATGTTCGTCTCAACCTTAAATTATCTAAAGTCTTTTATCGCACCCATCTTGATCAACTGACACCAGTGCAAATAAAAAGAAGAAAAAAGCAGTTTTACTTCTCACTTCCAAAACAGTTCTGCCTTCAAGAAATACTGGAGTAAAAAATGCTGGTCAGGAAAGAGGGAGGGAAGAAAAGTAGGGAGAAACGCGAATAAAATTCTGCCCCGCGGGTAAACTGTAGGGGGAAGAGTCCTATGGGGTATTATCTAGGTTACGTGCCCGGTTTGCTCATGACTCAACTCAACTCGATCCTTCTGGGCCGACAATCGCGAGCGTTTGAATTGGATGTATGACAACATTTGTAGTCCTGTCTCGAAGCATCATTTGTCACTATTTGGATGTCCGAATTCAACCCCTAACACGCGAGATAAGGTGTTTATAGAGGATTCGTAGATCAGGTACGGTTGCAGTAACTCCACAATTAACTTAATTCACATTAAGCAGGCTGTGAACGTTTCAGCCATGAAATATTAATTTTAGTTCTAGTTGAATTGTATCTCTTTAAAAGCTGTACGATGCTGTTTTAGAGGAAATTTAAACGTTGATATTTTTGTTAATTTAGTTTTAAGTGAATGATTTGATGTTTTCTAATAATATTCGCTTTAATTTTGAATGGTTCTATTGTTCCAGATTTCAATTTCTTTCTTCAAATATGAAGTTTATTAAATAAAATAATGCAAATGACTTTAAGAATGTGTCTCTCAAAAGTACTTAAATTTAATATTTAGGTGCTCATTTTATGTGTTTATTGAATAAAATAATACAAAAAACTTTAAGAATGTGTGTCTCAAAAGAATTTTAATTTAATATTTAAGTGTTCATTTTATATGTTTACTGCATTTTTTTGACTGTGTAAAAAAGTTCAACAACTTTATGTTGACTAAAGTAGTTTAACTTTACGATAACTTACAAATTTCATTTTGTTGACGATTTCATAATGTTTTCTCATATTTCTACTGGATATATTTTTTCCATGTTACACGATTCATAGTAAGCTTTATTTGCTAATATAAACTACAAATTTTCGAGAAAATTTAAGAACTGAATTTTATATTTACAATAATAAAATTTGAAAATATTTTTTCTCATAGAAATTACAAATCACATTCTTGAGATAATTAAATATTGAGATAATTCTTATTGAAATAATTCTTATTTTAATATATTAAGTAATTGCTTTAAAATAATTTTAGACATATTCCTATTAAGGAACAACATGAACATATTCGTCAAGCATAAACAAATATTGCAAATGAAAAGTATCATGAATACTTAAACGGTATACTTATTTTGTTCTATAAAACTATCACTATTTTATATGTTAATGATTATTATGCAAAAATATGGTTGTGTTTAATATTTGAATATTGTATCGAATTTGGTGCAGGGTTTCTCAAATTTTTAAATCCCAGTCTATTGCAAAACGGTAATTTTATTGAATCTGTAAAGAATGAACGCGGGCTTCGAACTGCCTTCTGTGTAAAATGGTTGGCCTCAAAACTAATAAAGTTTCATTCAAACTAGACAAGCACTTCATATTTATGTAGACACTAAACATTATAGAATAATAAGTCTGAAAATATCCCCATTATATTGTTAGAGGATGTGAATACTATCGATGGCACAACAGGGCATTGTTGGTTCCAAATTTATATGACATGGAAACTGGTATAATTCAATAGACCGCCTGAGGTTCACTGTAAGTAATGCTGAACTTGATACACAATGATAAATGACCAGAAGTCAAGTGACAAAATTTCTCTATATATTGTAATAATTAATTTTTAATTCATTTCACTTTTACTTAATAGGTGTTCATGAAAATTTCAATCGTTATTGCAGGATTGTCATTTCAAGTGTCAATACAGATAAGTGGAAACATAAAATATTTTACTAAAGTTTTAAAACTCTTGCCTACTTATATGGTGAAGAATAAGCAAATGCAAGCTAAATAATACAAGGACAGATTCCAAATATTATTGATGTGATAATAAGGTCACGTTAAATGCTTTAAAGCAAGAACTTAAGAGAATTATCAGCATCTGTAAACTTTATCAAATACTTTAAGTCAGCCACCTTGCAAGTGGGCAAGAGTTTAAATTCTGTATTTAAAGAGTTCATCCAATCATTTCTTTTGTGGTTGCTGCAATAATATGTATGAGTGTTTTACGTTTACATTCATATTGATTGATGTTGCTTTTCCCCTCAGTGTTTTACCCATATTATGTGAAATGCATGCTATTTACACTTGAAATTTTCTGAAATAGTATTTCCCCTTGAACATGAAGTCTCTAAGGAAATCAAATTGTGTAGAACTGATTAATCAAATTATGTAGATTCGAATAAAAAAACATCTTATGCCTGCATCCTCAAATATATCAATAACTTGCTTTTGTATATTGGCTTGGATGCCAAATTACATACAGGATAAGAAAATTAAAAGTTAAAATGCTTGTTTCAAAATAAATTAAATAAAAAAAAAAGTTTAAATCAATCATAAAACCTATCAATAAATATAAAATTATTTTTTATAATAAATTAATTACAAATAAAATGTTTGAATTAATTATACAACCTATTAATAAATAAAAATTCATTTTTATAATAAATTAATTACAAATAAAATGTTTAAATTAATCATAAAACTTATCAATAAATAAAAATTTATTTTTTATAATAAATTAATTACAAAGAAACTGTTTAATTTAATCATAAAACCTATCAATAAATAAAAATTTATTCAATTCCTACCAATTGTCCACACTCTCCCTATATATATCTTGTTCAAATTTTCAATCGTTCATAAAATACTTTTTATTCATCCACTCAAGTTCAAATACATTTTTTTAACTTGTAGTGGATGACTCTTGATGTTAATACAGATTTTTTAAATATTAATTCGGTAATTAAATTTAATTAATTAATTTTAGTTTTTTTTAGATTTAAGTTGCATATATCTACCAATAGATGGCGCCAGATAAACTTAAAAAATTGAATGAAAATTATTTATAAAGGACTTTCTGCAATATAGTGAAAAAAAAGTAGGAATTAACTTAATTTTTTTTTACATTACTTGTTTTTTCTATATATATGATAATGTTTTATAGTTGAGCGTAGATATGTTATCCATATCTGAAGCCACATGTCATTTTATTTTATTTAAACTCAAATAAGACCTGAAATTGAAGAAAGTCCAGGAAATAATGCTATTTCCCATAGCGTTCCTCTCACATGCAATCTTCCATTGTTAAAACTTGCAATGTAGGTGATTGAGCCCACTGATAAAGCTCCTTTATTGCTTAAAATATCTGATTCTTCTCACGGGCGAAGGCGAATAAAGAAGATTGATTTGGTGATTTAGAATAAATTGAGTCGAAAAATTGAGCTGTCCGTTAAAAGTGAACGAATGTTGAATGTTTCATTCCATGCACATTTTAAATTGCAACTACTGCATGAAAAAAAATTCTTTGGTATTCACTGCGTTTTCTATTTCGACAATTATTCTCAATTATGGCGTGAACGTGAATTTGTTCCAAAGTAGTGAGAATGTGCGATAAAAATGGATATTTAAGTGATTGTCTATTATTAGATAACCATTTTAAGACATTTACCAGTACATGAAATTTTGATTTCCTCATACGTAACTTATGAATTAACAATTCTTATAAGTATTGTTGAAATTATTGAATTTTAAGTTATGTTTTATACTTGCGTCATTTTTTTATAATAAACTTTCATGTGTTCTATAATTGTTTTTTTTTTTTCTTTATTTGTATTTAGCTGAGGAATTTCTAAATGCAGGGCCTAATGGCCGAATGATTAGCGCTCTGGCGCTCGGTGCCATGGATGTTTGTAGTGATTCGAAATCCACTTTAAACCGTAGGTTCCGATCTAATATGATCGTAGAGCGTTGTCTTTAGGTTTAGTCAGTTTTCAGCCTTCGTTGTTCCTTGCTAAAAGTGAAGCTGCATATTGCCCTTAGCCATGGACGTCGTCTGCGACGGGGTCCTTTGGACCTGGTGTAGGCTTTCCTGCACTAGGGGAATTAGTAATAAAAACAACACTTCTAATATTGGCTCAGAAGAAGGTTACTTTCTGGATAAATAATACCTTCTAGAAGAACTTGCAAAAGTAAATGTCTTCATATGTGCCATGTGCGAGAAAAAAAAAATTAATACTCACGTAAAGCAGTCTGATTGTCTAATCCACACATTTTCCAAAGCAATGTCGGCAACGTAACTACAAATTCCTGTCCTCCAATGAAATTTATGACGAGAATTCATGTTGTCATTAATTTCTACAACTTCTATGCTTTATATTTCTAAACTTGCAATCTAGTTTACTCATGAAAAATGTATAGATTTATTTTTTGTATTCGAAGATCAAAAAACAATTTTCCATAATTTGTCAGAAAGTCCTTGACAAATGTTTTTATAATTTGACAAATTTCATAATATTTTCTTCATGCATTTGGTAATGCCTTTTTCAAAAATTTCAAAACGCAAATAAATATACTTTGATTAGATATAAAATCGAATACTTTAAATTTTATTATAATTTATTTTCAGTACATATAATTTAAAACCATTTTCAAAGAGAATTCTATTATGAAGTAAACGAAACCCATTAAATTATGATATTCAAATCATGAAACATGCATGAACGACAAAAAATACAATTTGAATAAAACCAAACATTTAAATTGCGTGTTTTTAAGTTTAAAAAAAAATTTAAATGTCGGTTTTCAAATATCACTTGAAGACACGATTTTTCCAAAGTTTGTAAAAGAGAGAGAATAAAAAATTGAATAAATTGATCATTCATGGCAATTTTCCAGAATCTCAAGATAACATTTAAATAATTTACTTCTGAAAGGAGCTGATCAAATCCCTATTCACTGCCAAAACTTTATTTTTAGCTATTGAATATATTTTTACTCAATTTATTTTCTTCAAAAATAGAAACTCATTTAACCTGCCCAGAGCGCATGAATAAATTACGTTCTCATTCAACAAGGAACAGCTGTCTGGAGACTTGATGTAATCAAACATTGTACCATGGCTTCATTTCAAGAAACGTTATTTCTGCCCAACGCACTTGTTTAATGAATAAAAATGTGAGTGGCAGTTCCGTTTTTAATTTCTTTCCATTAGCGAAAATTCTTTGCAAAATTTAGTTTTTATTGAGAAATATATCGCTATCTTCAATAAATATGAAAAAAAATATTAATATATAAAGCAAAATTCTATTATAAAGATCATGCACAATTTGTTTTCTATATAAGGGATATTATCTCCAACATTGCATACCATAAAATAGATAACTGCTATGCTTACTGCTATAAAATAGATAACTGCAATGCACAACAGCTACTACTAAATGTCCGTAACGCAGATTAACATGTGAAACGTGTAACACTTTAGTGTTACACGTTTCACAATGTTAATCTGCATTTTAGCAGAAGTAAAATGCAGATTAATCTGCATAATGTAGGTTAATATGCATAATGTAGGTTATTAAATGTAAGTTAATCTGCATATTGTAGGTTAATCTGTATTAATCTTTAATCTGCATTACATAAATCTGCATTATATTTTAGTGTTATATGTTGTAAGTGTTACATAGTATGAACATGTAACATGTGAAACATATAACACTGAAATGTCCTTAATGCAGATTAAGGATATCTTAGTGTTACACGTTTCACCTGTGCGGGACACTTGCAAAGCACTTTTGTTTTTAATTTCTGTCCATTAGCGAAAATTCTTTGCAAAAATTTTAGCATTTATTCAGAAATATTTCGTTATGCTCAATAAATATGAAAAAAAAAAAATTCTAAAGCAAAATTCTGTTATAAATATCATGCACAATTTGTTTTCTATATCAGGGATACTATCTCCAATATTGTGTTCGATACAATAGTTAACTGCTACCGCATTAAATACATTCTATGATGCATACTTCACATGTGCGGGAGATTTGCAAAGCATAGAACTCTGCTACTAAGACTTCAAACTGCAGTGGCAAAATACCTACATGTATTGTAATAATTTCGCCATAATCTCTCCATAACCCAATGTGTGCACAAAATGCCCGTAGTGCGACAAACCAAATCAAACTTCGTCCCTGGAAAAAGTGACTCAACGTACAATATCAGAAGAAATAATCTACCGCCCCCCATTCGCATATTGTCATTGTATCACAAATGATGCATACTTTTCACCTTGTATTATTATTGTCTGGTATTTTATTTTCTGTGATGCAAACTCATTTTAGTACTTTTAAAATTTTGTAACCGTTCTTACAATCTGAAAAAGAAATAATTATAATACTCTAAAGAGGCTACTTGAAATATTGGTGGATCAGATAATTTATTATTATTTATACATAACCCCTACAGTCCATGTTGGACCATGGTTATCTGCTTAGTGACAAATTTTGGAAAAGGAGATATTCTCTTTTTACGGGGCAGTTTTGTCAGCCGTACGCTCTACAGTCATATTAGAACGGGATCTGCGGGTTAAAGTTGATTCCGAGCCACTAGAAACATCTATAGTACGCCGGGATTCGAACTCGAACCCTGTGACACCAAGCGCCATATATATATATACTTATATATACCTATACTATACTTATATATGAAAAAAACCTAGAAGCTCATTTCTTCTAAAAACTTATATCATAATACATTGGAAGATAACATCCAAATAATGCATATTAAAGGCTGCTTGTATTTTAGACCATATTAACTTGATTATTACAGCATTGGTGTTCTGCGAAAATCTTAAACACATAGTTTAATTATTAAACTGTAGGAAAAAAATTAATTCATTTTATAAAAAAATTTTGTTACTTCTTTTTATCATTGTCGTTGACTTGGGCAGGAATTCTTCTATAATATTTAATTTTAGAAACATATCTTTTTTTGATAGTCAAGCAAAGTTAATAGAAAAATTAAAATTCTTTCAATGTAGGACACATGGGCATAAATACAATCACACGCACACAGTATATAAATATATATATAATGTATATATATATTATATCAACACACCTTAAAACATATAAATACAGAATAAATCAACAATTTTTTATGCCTTAAAAAGGCAAAATATGTATTGATACATATTGCTCCAATAATGTTTTTGAATGATTTTTCTGACTTCAGGGAACAACGATAGATGGCTCTCACTATAGAACCTGCGTGAAGCTGTCAGGGCAAGGAGTATTAAGTCATGGAAAAGGACATTTCGTGTTGTGTGAAGAATAGTTTAACCGTGTGGAATAATATGTCAAAATTTGGTTAAACATTATTCATAAGGCGTACATAAATATTTATGAATGTCTACGCATAAATACTACATTTATAACTCGCAATTTTCTATATTTATTATTATGTTTATCATTTTATGAATAACTTTTACTTACAAATAGTTAATTTAATAAATTGAAATATTTAATGAAACGAAATATTTTGAATTGACCGTAATGAAAAATTGTTATGTAATCCAGTATAAAGGATGAATCAAAACTCGCATGAAAATCAGTAAGTGATAGAACACACATCTAAATAATAATTTTTTGTCGTACTTAAGTGTAAAGAAAGTGGTGAACAGCTAGATGGCGTAGAAATTAATCGCATAATACACTGGTTTTGCCATCCCTTGTCATATCTATCGTATATTGCGTAAAGGATATCTGATTATACGAATCAGAAAAAAGGTGGACATGCACTTAATGGTTAGTAATGGGGACTGAAAAAGTATGGATGTCGATAACTAAACCTCGAAAATTTTCAGGATATCAGAAAAAGGTGGAAATGCACTTAATGTTTAGTAATGTGGACTGAAAAAGTATTGATGTTCAAAACTAAGCCTTAAAATCTTTCTGGATGTATTATACTAATCAGAAAAAAGTGGACACGTACTTAATGTATGTGGACTGAAAAATGTATACGTGGCCAAAACTAAAACCTCGAAATTTTTCAGGTTATCCGATTATATGAATCAGAGAAAGTTGGACATGAATGTTTAGTAATGTGGACTGAAAATGTATGAATGTTCAAAGTTAAACCTTGAAGTTTTTCAGTATATCTGATTATACGAATCAGAAAAAAGTGGACATGCACTCAATGTTTGTTATGTGGACTGAAAAATTATGAATGTTCACAACTGAACCTTAAAATCTTTCTCGATATCTGATTATATGAATCAGAAAAAGGGGGACAAGCACTTAATGTTATGTGGTCAGAAAAAGTATGGATGCCCAAAACTAAACCTCGAAATTTTTCAGGATATCTGATTATACTAATCAGATATCCTGAAAAATTTCGAGTTTTATGCGAACAAATCAGAAAAAGGCGGACATGCGAGGTTTGATATCAGAGGTATATGAAAAAAATTAGATATATCCTGAAAGATGCAAATCTTTCAGGATATCCGATTATATGAATCAGAAAAAGGTGGACAGGCACTTAATGTTTAGTAATGCGGACTGAAAAAGTATAGATGTTTAAAACTAAACCTTAAAATCATTTAGGATATGTGATTATATGAATCAGAAAAAGGTGGACATGCATGTTTAGTAATGTGGACCGAAAATGTATTTAATGTACAAAATTAAACCTCGAATGTTTTCAGGATATGTGATTATACGAATCAGAAAAAGATGGACATGCATTTAATATGTAGCAATGTAGACTGAAAAAGTATGGTTGTCCAAATCTATACCTCGGAATTTTTAAGTAAACCGAGAGTCATTTGAGCTTTTTGAATTTGAACTTTTGTGATCATGTCATATGAAGAGATAAATACTTTTTGACCAATCAACTCAGGCTAGTACGTTGTTAGTAGGATTTGCTGTTGCTGCAGACAATACCTGCTGTTTTCGTAAATGTTTGTCACATGCTATGTTGCAGCTTAGAAGCAGGAACATTCAAAGGTTGTTTTTTAGGCAGTTTCTGTGATTTTGCGCATACATTTTGCCATCTTTTTCAATAAAATGTAGTATTTCCTCTATAATTCTTAATTATTCTTCATATCATGAAATACTTGCTGTTACTCGTAGAGCTTCATAGCTTGCGTTACTCATAAGTATTGCATGATGAAATATTATGGTTTAGATATGTTCTTAAATTGTTTTCTCGTGAATTTTGGTTATCTGTATCAAAACTTGTAACTCATCAAAATTGTCTATATTAAAATTACATGTAAATTTCTTTAATACATATTATGTTCAAAATTGTACGTAATATACACACACAGATTACATATAAATTCGTTTAATATACATATATACTTATTATGTTTAAATTTGTACGTAATATACATACAAATTACATGTAAATTTGTTTAACAATAAGTATTATGGGTATTAAACTTATTATGTGTAATAAACGTGTATTAAATTTTATGTTCAAATTTTACGCAATATACATAAAAATTACATGTAAATTTGTTTAATAACAAGTTTTATGGCTATTATTTGTTTAATAATATGTATTTATATTATATTTTTTACGAACGTATTAAAAATAACATCTTGCTTAATTTATTTTATTAATGGAATAGTTGAATAGCTGATTCATTTAAAACTTTCATCCTTAATGAAAAAAATAGTTAAAAAGATTCTGCATGCAGAACATGATTTATGACCTAAAATGTATTTTATTCACAATTTCAATTAAATATTAAATAAGGAAATAAAATATTAATAAAAATCTTTTCGTAACAAAATCAAAATAATCATAAAGGAAACTAAGAAGGCAATATAGACGCATTTCTTTTCAATTCTATTTCACCTTCATCTCTAATGCTTATTTCGAAAGGGACGGAATTGACACCAACTTTCATTTTCCTAACGGAATGCATTTTATTTTTAATTTTGCTTCGAAAAACAAACTCATCTGCCATCGCCCCGTTTTGATAAGACAAGATATTAAAACTTCATGATCTCTCTGCTCTGTCCTTGTATTAAATATTTTCGGTAAAATAAATATACTCAGGAGACAGGAAGGTAAATTGTGTGTTACTTTCTAGCCATGAAAAAAACTGCGACATAAAGTTAAACTGACTAAATTAAATATTTCAATCATTATATTTAAAGACCTTAAGAAAGCCTTTACCGGAATAGTGGAATAAAAGCATTGTGATCAGTTTATGTACAGAACTAATGACTTTTATTTAAACAATAATTTTAAGGGGTTTATTGGTGGCACGTTCATTTTGGTTTTGTATAAATGTGTGCCTGACTCGTGGCTTAGTGGTAGTGTGTGCTGGTGGTGAGCATTAAGGTTGAGGTTCAATCCGCTGGCGTCATTGTTGTAGTCACCGTTTGAAAAAAACGAGAAGAGTCGATGCCGTTTGTCATGTTTAGCATCTTGCCTCGTTAGTCGGACTCCTGGTGGGAATTTTTCGGAATTTCTTCAATACGATATGCAAATGTGGGATAGTTCCCCCAAAAATCCTCCCTGAAGGCTCTTCCATTCTTCTTCAGCTGCTCGGAGCCAAGTCAGACTTCGGCCTACGGGTGTTCCATCCCAACAGAAGCTGTCCCCCTTTCCCTTCACCCATGAGTAGATTGTTGTGGTTGTTGTTTCTTATACCACTTTGCGGCCATCTAGACCGAGCCCACGAACACGAATGGA
Organism: Caerostris darwini; assembly: GCA_021605075.1. Lineage (NCBI taxonomy): Eukaryota > Metazoa > Arthropoda > Arachnida > Araneae > Araneidae > Caerostris > Caerostris darwini. Next base: position 28,596 of record BPLQ01001321.1, read on the forward strand.
CACATGGCTGAAGGAAAAGTGGAGGCAGCTTCTGTTGTGATGCAGTGCTGGTAGGTAGAAGTCTGATTCGGCTTCGTGACGGTCTACAGTCATATGAGGCCGGGACCTACGGCTTAAGATTGATTCCGAACCACTACGGACATTCATGGAACTACCGGAACTCGAACTCGAAACCTGTAGCACTGAGCGCCAGAGCGCTAGACACTCGGCTACTCAGGCCCCGTGAGTAAATTACTCATGGGCCTGAATGGCTGAGTAAATCATCGGCCTCATGTGTAAATTACTCATAGGATGTTAATGCATGGGACATAAATGCGTTTTCAGATACAATTCGTTTATATAATTATAAAAATTTCGACAGTATTTCTTAATTTATTATTGCATATCACCCCTTGTTCCACATATTATACAACCTATAAATGTGCAATAAAGGAATTGAGTTCTAGGGTCCTTTTTATGGATAATGATCCACATTTGGGTGACGATAATGGAAACACCGGAGAAGACCTATTAGACAATCTGACTCTTGAGAAGAGACATTTATACATATTGTCATAGATTGTCAAGTCACCTCGGGTCTGATACCACTGGCTGCAACTGATTTCAATCAGTTTAAGAACTTTTCTCCATGCTAGCTGGGCACGTGAGCCAAGTGTTGGAGGACAGTTAATTTGCATAAATATTATGTGTCATATGCTTCTAATTCGTTGCATTACGCTTATAACATTTACTGACAGAAGATCTTAATGGTATTTAATTGCGTTTGATGTTATGTTTGACTTTACATTTGAGAGTTGTTTAACCCATTCCGTGGAAATGGTGTGTCCTATTCAGCTAATCTGATTAAGGAAACTAAATACGCTCATTGTCAGATAAAGCTTTGATTACGACAGAAACTCTATTAATATAATGGTAATGTTAACATTTGAATCTTATTTCAACATGCTTCATTTACAAAAATATATATACTTCTTTAAATAAATCTATTTACAAATAAATAATAATAAATAATAAATTATTAATGAATTAATAAAATAATAAATTTATATAAAAATAAATAATAATAAATATTAAATAAATAAATAAATTATTAATGAATAATAACTTTATATAAAAATAAATAATAATAAATATTAAATAAATAAATAAATTATTAATGAATAATAAATTTATAAAAATTAAAAAATATTAAATTTATATATTATATAAATATAAATTATATATATATAAATTATAAATTTATATATATATTTGTATACTTTCAAAAATTATTTTAACTTATTTTGGTGAAGTAAAATAAATAAATTGAGTATCAAATAACCCTTATTTTAATTTTATACTAGGAAAAATATTAAATATTCATACATAATAATGATTTTAGTTATTAACACTTTTCTACATAAAGTGAAGTATTTATTTTAATTATTAATATTAGATGCTCATATTTTTTGACGAATATGAGCACCAATTTAATTAAGAATTCAGCATATATTTAAACAAAAGCAATATAACTCTAGAATAGAAACAATTTTGCCTAATGAAATTTAAAATTAATTGGAACAACAATTATTAAACTGCTAATGACGATAACGATAATAATAGCATTCTAGGAATTTAAGAGTAATGGATTGAATTACAAGTAGTAAAAATGGCAACCAATTAACACAATTTAGATACTTAACTCATTAAAGAATATTGAACCAGCTATTTTATTCTAGAATAGTTGTTTGCTGAAGTTATTGCTATTTAAAGAAGTTTCTTCCCATGTTCCCTTAAGCTATTATTTTCGATGATAATGAATTTTCTGTTTCTTTCTGCAACTTTAAGATATAATGAGCATCATAATTATCGCTTATTAGGGAGGTAAATACATTCAAAACATAACAACTCCTATTTCTAGAATGTCATTATTAATAATAAGTAATAGATCACGAAATTGGCTAACATAAGTTTTGGGGTTTTTAATTATTAACATAATGTGTCTGTTATTTATATCATTTAAGAAAACAACTAGTTGATTATTTTCTTTCTCAGACATAATATAAAACAATGCAATAAAATAAACATAAACACAAACAGTAAACATCAGTAAAATAAATAAATATTTTAAATAAACAAACAGAAGACTAAGATCACAAGTTTTCCACCTATTCAATGTATTCTAATAGTTACAAAAGATGCTCTGATGTATGCACTAATTACTGTTGCACAACTAATGATGACGAAACCTAATATTGGGACCTGATGGTTGAATGGCTAGTGCACAGACGCTTGTTGGCATAGGGTCCGAGTTTCGGAAGTGCCATGGAGTTTTTGAGGCATAAATTAGATATATTTATTACTATATATGAGCCATTTCTTGAGAAATAAAATGCATAAATATCCTCCTTTAGGTATTTATAATGTACTATCATGTACTAGCATAACTAGTACATGACTAAAATGTAATGTACTAGCATAACTCTCAATATCAATAATTAAAACATATTAAAATAATATTGGGCCTGAATGGCCGAGTGTCTAGTGCTCCAGAGGTCAGTGCCACAGGTTTCGGGTTTGAGTTCATCCCGGCGGTGCCAGAATTTTTGTAGTGGTTCGGAATCCACTTTAAACTGAAGGCCCCGGTCTAATATGGCTGTATAGTGTTGGACTTAGGGCTGACAACCCTACCCTGTAAAATAAAAAATATCTCCTGTCTCGAAATCTGCCAATAGACAGACGGCCTTGGCCAACATGGGGCTGTTGCACCACTGATGATGATAATGAAAACTTATATTGGGGCCTGATAGTTGAATGGTTAGCACTCTGGCACTCGGTGCCACAGGGTTCGAGTCCCAGCAGTGACATGGATGTTTATAGTGGTTTGGAGTCCACTTTAAACCGTAGGTCCCGGCCTAATATGACTGTAGAGCGTTGGTCTTAGGGCTGACAAACCTATCTTGCAAAATGAACATATCTCCTGTCTCGAAATCTGCCAATAGACAGACGGCCTTGACCCACCCTGGAGATAGTTGGCTTGGCTCACCCGATGATGATGAATACTAATATTAATTTTTGTAGTCTTAAAATTGGATTATATGCAAAAAATAATGAAATAATTAATTTAATCTTACAAAATCGTTATTTTTGTTTAATAACTATTCGCCAACATTTAAATATTAAAAAAAAATTGGATTATCGATAGATCTTGCGTGGAATAAACATTATTTCCCAAACGCAATAAAATTAACTGTAAATAACTAAATACTTAAAAGCTTAATATTTAAATTAAATATGAATTTTTATTACCCAGTGGACTGCTTATTTGTGGCAATAAAGAAAGATAAGGCATTCATTTTAAATTGATAAATTTAATTGAAAACACTTTTCATTTTGCTTTATCTATAATTTAAAAGTTTTAATTTGGATATTTTTTTATGCTAGGATTAACACCGAAGAGTTCGAAGAAAAAAAAAACTCGTCATTTTTTTTTTACGTGTGTAAAAAAAATTGTGGTAAAAAATTCATTGTTTTTTGTAATTAATTAAGTGAAATTAAGTATCACTTGATTTATTCCAGTAATATGTTTAACAGTAGAGATTAAAATTGTAAGATGAAAAAAAGGTCTCATGGCAGTAAATATTAATTAACTTAATTTAAAAGCTCCTATTGTAAATGATAAGCCTTTTGGTTTTAATTAACAGCTTTAATTATTTAAAAGCTACTTTTAAATTTTCTTTATATTAAAGGATTAAAAAATATGACAATAGGCACAAAAATTAATTTAAATCAACATGTATATTTTTTGCTTGCAATTAAATTTAAGAAAAAGAATTGCTGTAATATCATTTCCATAAATCTCATTTTACTTGCCATTTCAAAATATTTCAAAAACACCCGAAAACCTTTTACAATATCTTAAACACAGAGATGGATAGTTGCTTAAGGGTTCATCCATTAGATCTAATCTGATTGCTGAACTTTCTAGACAAATTTTGATTTAAAAATTCAAACACTTTAACTTATATAACAATTCCTAAAGTTTCATCTTTTTTAAACACCATTCACTTGAAAGAGGTCTTTTTAGATTTTAAAGCAAATTGAACTTTATATGCGTTATGCTTTTAGGAGCCTGCACCAATACACCCATAACAGATAAAACGAAAGAATAAATTCTTTCAATTATAACTGTTCTGTATTAAAATATTTTTTTCAAGCATTATTAACTGAAAATGTTAGCTTAGAAATATTTACGTTCCAATAGGTTGCTGTCAACATGTAATATCTCTACTTTCCTGAGTCTGAAATCCAAAAGTAATTATTAAATTAAGGTGTAATTTTCGTTTGACAAATAACAATTAAAAATAGATCTGAACTTACACTAACGAGAGATTTGATTTTAAAATTCTTTGGAAATGTTTTACCTAAAACAATAAATTATGTAATAAACTTTGTCACATTCAACCATAGATACCAAATCCACTCTAAAACTAAAATGGAAATTCAACTCGTTCTAATTTTGGTTCTCTCGGTCAGTACTACGCAGATTGTAAATCCGAATCGAAAGTTGTTAATTGCCATAAGTCAGATTCTTCGAACTCTGAAAGTTATCTTCAGTGGCATGTGGGAAAAATTTCAAGAAACTTATCTTATCCTGAAATGAAAAATTTAGTAAATCAAGCTGCTTTTTCTTTTGCTGAAATAGCAGACAAATAATAGCAAACAGTATAATAGTTAAACTTTGTTCTGTTGCTCGACTGATAGCAATATTACCTTAAAAAGCTTAAATCACTTTATGATAGATTGTTGAAATGTACTAAATCTGCTATATGTGCCAATCTTGTACCTTTACCTTTTATTTTCACCATTGTTTCTTCTATTATTAATCATCGAAAAAACCAACCAATGTTATAATCAAATCAAATTCCATTGTAAATCCACAAAAAATATTATTGATAAAATTAATCAAATCTCAAGGATACAGGACGTAAGAAAAGAAGATTTAAATGATCAACTTCTAATCTAACAGAATTTAAATCCTCAGCACAATCAATATCCATATAAACTGACGGTTCTTTTAATAATGATGATGTTGTGAAATACAATTGCCGAAAATGCTGTCTATCTAGAACTTTTAGAATTATTTGCCACGTGAACCCTTTACCACTCCACTTAACTGCAACCGTATTTCGGTAAAGAACTTTTGTCCCTGGACTTTAGAACTTTGTTGGTAGTCATCCATGGTAGAAGTGGGCTTTTTGTGTCTGTATTTCTATTATTTTTGTGTGTCTTATCGTCATTGTAATGCGCAAATAAAAGTATTTAGGAAATATTTGAATTAACTCTCTATGTCCCGTCGTTTTAAATATCTCATTCTTGCCGTTCGTTTCACTAGTAAGGTAAGAGAAATTCTATATGCCAAAAAAATTGCTCCTGATTTTTAAAAACTGTTTGTGCGAAAGAAGAAGCCTATTTTCCCCTTCTTACACGAAAACTTTTTAATTTGTTTGATAAATAGAAATGCTTTTTGGGGCAATAAGCCTGAACATCATAAATTTTAAATCTGGTAAAAATAAATTCAGTTATCATTATTTTTTTTAATTCCGACAATTTTAATATTCCAATAAATAAACTCCTTCAAAACAATTTAAAATTTCGAATTTGTGTACACGCCAATAGCGGTTTAATAAAGGAAAATAAAATTCTCAGTAATTTTACTATATCTTATACCAGATGTTTAAAAAAGGTGGATGTTTTTATATGGAAGAAATATGGCTTTTAAAGTGCTTTTTTATCTGAACTTAATTTAGAAAAATATAACGGGCATAAAAATAAAACATCTAGCCTAACTATTTTAGTAAATAAATAAGAAATCCCAAAAAAGTTCGATAGAATTTTATAATAATATATTTAATATGAGTTTCTTAAAACTATTCATAAAGAAATATTTTAAAATAAATTAAAATTTACCTTTTATATGTGATGAAATATTCAAGAGTTCGACAAGATTTGGACAGAAATTTCTTTTTTGCTTTTAGTATAATTAAAAAAATAATATTAAAATAGTGCAACAAGGTTTAAAGCTTTAAAGTTATGTATTAACAACTCAGCAACTAAATTACATATATCAATATTGTTAACATTAATAAATAAATGTTAATTAATAATTTTTACAAGTTGCTTTTGCCAATTTATCTAATTCTTTTCTTGTTCGTAATGCTACATTTCTCATATTTCAGAGCGAAAATAGAATATTGTTCACCGTTCGTTCTGAATGCTATTCTTTAGAATATTCGCTGTTTTCGTAAATTCTATAAAAGTTTCCAGGAAAGGGCAATAGACCAAACAATTTCCCACTGTTTATTGTTTTCCATGATTATTTTGTACTATAATCTTTTCTGGTGGGTTTAGAAGAATTTACGAAATAAACTCAGTGTCTTTTATTAAACTCTTATATCTATGAAAAAAGTTTTTGGATACTATAAAGTATTTTTAAGTACTTTCCTGATCTGGTATTTGCAATAATTTAAAAGGCATCCTTATACTCCAAATTTTCTTAAAAATATACAGATCTTATAAAAATAACAATTCCATGTTAACAGGTACCCAAATATTATAGAATATGTGAAGAAAAAAAAAGAAAATTGTACATTTTAAGCCCAAAAAAGCTGTATCTGTAATATTGTCTTATTTTTTTTAAATAATACAATAGCTAATATAAGATATATTTTTTATTGTTGATACAAGAAAGCCTTTTATAAGTCTCAGTGCTGATTTATACTGCTAAAGCAAATCATTCTATAATACAATTTACTACTATTCAATAATGGGGCCTGAATGGCCGAGTGGCTAGCGCTCTGGCGCTCGGTACCACAGGTTTCGGGTTCGAGTCCCGGTGGTGCCATGGTTGTTTGTAGTGGTTCGGAATCCACTTTAAAAAGTAGGTTCCGGTCTAATAAGATCGTAGAGCGTTGCGGGGGCATTGTTACTCCGCGTCCGTGTCTTATCTTCAAGTTCCACGTGCCCCCTGGGTAATGCAAAGTGAGTACGTCTGTGCAGCACTTGCCTTAAGGCATCCAACACGAAGGTGTCTGTGTTTGCCAGCTGCATTAGAAAGAAAAAAAGAACTATTCAATAATACAATTTACTACTAATTGTATTATTTAATAATTATAATACGATGCGATGCGATTTAAAACCTTTGAAAGTTTTATCAAATAAAGACACATTAAATCAAAATCATTCCTTCCATCTCGTTAACTAAGAGTTAAAATACAAGAACGCTTTTGGAAAATTCTGCATTTCTTCGCATATACTCAGGATATTTCTGAAGTTCAAGAAATGAATGTTTTTTCCATTTCTTAGAAAAGCATGAAATTTGACAATGGAAAAACTTTAACATGCCTGAGCGAAAAATGAAAATCAGTCAATAAGAATAAAAAATTATAATACACATAATTTTCCATAAGCCTTTATTTGAATTTAAAATCCAAGAAAAGCTACTTTGTTGAATTTGAGTTTAGAATTAAACACTATATTTGTAATTTTAGATAAGAAAATGGGCAAAACTTACAAATCCAACAACACGTATATATTTTGCTAATAACTTATTGTATAAAATACAGGATAATTCTTGTAAATCACTATTATGTTAAATAAAAATGTTTTTAATTTTTTAAAAATTAAAATGCTTTTCTAGAAATAATTTTATGTGCATTTGGTATTATTCAGTTAATTTGCAGTTTATCAAGAAATATTGAAAAATTTTCGATTTCCAAGCATTAGAACTATTTCACTACTGTCTATTTCCATTCACTATAGTATTTTAATGAATAAACTTACTTATTATTTTTATGCTCATAAAAAATAAATATTTTTTTGTAGTTACTAAATAAAATTACATTTTCATTTGATAAAAAAATTCGACGAAATTTAAAGCATTTAAACACAGATTGAAAATTAAGAGTGCGTCTTAGCACTTTATTAGGCAGTGTGATGTATTTACGAACAGGAGGAGCTAGGTTCGAATCCCAACAAACGAAGCCGAATCAATTTGAAGCTCCTAAGCATAGGCCAGAGATAGGCACGATAAATCCTTAGTCTAAAAATATTTTAATTGTTTCGAGAAGAAAGAAAGGAGTTTGCAACTCAATAGGACAAAATGTTGATTAACAGTCTTTATATTATCTGAATAAAGCTGAATCTGCTATACTTAAGCATTTAATATTATCAAATTATTTAATTGAAAAAATTACAAATGTGAGGAAATTTATAAAATTATTAATTGTAAAATTAAAAAAAAAGTTATTTGCCTTGGAAAAAACCTTTTTGTATTTAAATTGGCCTAACAATAACTTATATATAAAATCCCAACAGTAACATGGATGTTTATAGTGGTTTGGAATTCATTTTAAACCATAGGTCCCGGTCTAATATGACTGTAGAGAGTTGGGCAAAGGGTTGACAACCCTACCACATATAAAAAGAAAAACATCTCCTGTCTCGTATTCTGCCAGTAAGCAGATGGCCTTGGTCCACCACGGACTGTTGCGCTAATAATAATGATGAATTGTTTATAACTAATAATTAAATTTTTTAATAATGAAATAGATTATCTAGTTAATGATATAAAAGGCTTTAAAATCTAAAAAACTGCGAAATAAATGAACACTCATAGATTATAAACAGTTTTAAAATGAAATATATACACTATGGATCTACACTCAACAGCCAAAACATTATGACCACCTGTCAATAACGAGTTGGCCCACCTTTGGCGCGCAACGCAGCTTCAACCCACCATGGCATGGTTGCATACCACCACTTAATACCAGTTAAATACCACTTCCACCTGATCACGTGCCTTCCACGTCATCCAGGCGAGTTCATTGCAAAATGTAGGGGTGGTCATAATGTTTTGGCTCTTGAGCGTATGTCGCATTATCATATACATTGTTTGTCTTCTACTTCGTTATAGTTGCAGAAACTCAAATTCTAAAAGAATTCGGAGAATTGTCTCCAAATTTTTCTAATCTTTGAAGTTCTTTTTCTTATAACTTGTTTTGTATAAACAAAACTGAATAAGCATTATTCTATATGCATCGAAATTTTACTTAAAAAGATGTAACTTCTTTATATCCAAATTAAATTTAAAACTCAAAGGAAAAAGTAGCCTTATAAGTATAGTTTCTTCTACTTTGTGACTCGGTTCACTTTTGATTTCAAGCGACAGTCATGAATTTGTCAGGAAGTTAATAAATTCAAGGTAAAGGAAGCACAAATATTAGCTTTGGGAAAATTTTCCCTTTTTTTCCCTTCTTGCCGTCTTTAAGTATTTCGAATATTCCCGAGCAACATTTAATAATATTCTGGAGTAGATACTCACAATCGGTTGCCAATCATATTATTGTTTACATTTCTGTGCTTTAATTTATTATTTTAAAATTATTTCTTCCGTCCAATATCGACAGTAAGGAATGTTGTAGTATATTCAACACTTGATTGACGCGTAATTGCGATTCACTTGCGAAGAAGTCAATTTTCCATTATTTAAGTTTTTTTGCATTGTATTTATTATGAGAAAATGTTACTCGCTTAAATTAATTTTCTGTTTGACAGGAAATGATGATATGAATATATTTTTTAAAGACATCTTTAATATAAACGGATGAAACACATAATAACATCAAATACTGATTGAAAATTATAGATTTAATTGAAAATCTCTCCAGTTGCTTTTATAATACAAGATTAAGGGTTGCTATTCATTTGACAGGAGAAATCTTATGAGTTTACAGTGAACTCATAAGTATATGCTATGGTATAGATTATTAATAATATGTATTTTTTATATAAATTAGTAGTTGATATTTCACACTTAAATATTTAATAACTTTTGACATTTTGAATATTAATTATGTTAATAACAATTAAATTTTAGTTTCTTTAAAGATATTAGTTAGACATATTTTATATCAACATAAAGTATGAAACGTCATATGATATTCATTATTTAATGCCTTTTATATTTTTATGCTATATAGAAGATAATTAAAATATATCTTTGGAAATTAAATAATTTTTATTTATACAACTTTTTAAAATAGTATGTTTTATTTTGAAAAATAGTTATAGTTATATATCTATTTATATTTGTTGCACTATTATGTACTCAATTAATGATACTACTTTTTATTCAATTAATGATATGTGGTTGTTCATCTAATGCAGCTGGCAATACAGAGACAGTTAATCTTTATGCCATAAACAAGGGCTGCACCGCTGTTACTCCTTTAGTACTACCAAGCGGGTACGTGTAGCTTGAAGATGGGCTATGAATGCGAGTAGTACTACCCTCACAATGCTCATATTAGACTGATACTTGCAGTTTAAAATGGATTCCCAACCACTAAAAACACAAATAGCACCGCCGGGACATAAACCCGAAACCGCCATCCACTCGGCTATCAGGCCCCTAATGTTAATAGATTATAAATAGTTTTAAAAATAAAATATACACACTATTGGTTTATTTTACATATAAATGAAAAAGATGTATACGTTGCTTGTCTTTTACTTAGTTACAATTGCAAAAACTGAAATTCAAAAAGAATTCAAAAATTGTTTTTAAATATATCTAATCTTAGAAGATTTTTTTCTTTTATAATTTGTTTTGTATAAACAAAATTGAATAAATTTTTTTCCATATGCATCGGAATTTTATTTTAAAAAATATACCTTCTTTATATCCAAATTAAATTATGAACTCAAAGTAAAAGTAACCTTATAAGTATATTTTCTTCTAGCTTTTGACTCGGTTCACTTTTGATTTCAAGCGGACGTCACGAATTTGTCATGGAGTTAATATATTCAAGGTAAAGGAAGCACAAATATTAGCTTTGGGAAAATGTTCCTTTTTTTTACAATTGCCGACTTAAAGCCTTTCGAATATCCCGAGAAACATTTAATAATATTCTGGAGTAGATACTCACAATCGGATGCCAATCATATTATTGTTTACATATCTGTGCTTTAATTTATTATTTTAAAATTATTTCTTCCGTCCAATATCGACAGTAAGAAATGTTGTAATATATTCAACACTTGATTGACGCGTAATTGCGATTCACTTGCGAAGGAGTCAATTTTCTATTATTTAAGTTTTTTTTCTTAGGATATTTATTATGAGAAAATGTTACTCGCTTAAATTAATTTGCAGTTTGACAGGAAGTGATGATATTAATATATTTTTTGAAGACATATTTGATATAAACGGATGAGAAACATAATAACATGAAATACTGATTGAAAATTATAGATTTAATTGAAAATCTCTCCAGTTGCTTTTATAATACAAAATTAAGGGTTTCTATTGATTTGACAGGAGAATTGTTTTGAGTTTACCGTTAACTCATATGTATATGCTGTGATATGAATTAATGTTATTTATTTTTTATATAAATTAGTAATTGATATTTCACACTTATACATTAATTAATTTTTACATTTTGAATTTTAATTAAGTTAGAGCATTAAAATGTTAGCTTCTTTAAATACATTTTTAACTAGACATCTTATAGACCAGCATACTTTGCTGTGAAACATATATATATATATATATATTTATTTTGTATTTACCAAATAAAGTTACATTTTCTTTTGCAACTCACTGTGGAAAATGCTCACGAAGTTTAACGGTCTGTTCATAGTAACGCAATAGAACTGAATCTGTCATGCATTAAATGATGTTAGATAATTTAATTAAAAACTCCGAATGTGATAAAAGGTTTTAAATTATTAATTGCAAAATTTAAAAGAAGGGATATGTATTAAATTTTTTTTTTGAATTTAAATTGCTTTAACAATGACTTCTAATAATTATAACAGTTAATTACATATAAAGTCCTGGCTGTGCCATGGATGTTTGTAGTGGTTCTGAAACACCTTTAAACTGTATGTTCCGATATAATATGACTGTTGGGCTTAGGACAGACAATCCGACCCCATAAAATAAAAACATCTCCCGTCTCGTAATCTGTCAGTAGGCAGATAGCCTTGTTCCACTATGAGGCTGTTGCGCAGTGATAATGATGATGATGAATTATTCATAATTGATGATGAATTACATTTTCTAACAATGAAATAGGATACCTAATTATTTTAAAGGCTTTAAAATCTAAATAACTGCTGAATTGCGAAATAAATAAATAAGCTACTACATACATACATGGCATTGCTGGCACTCGAATCTGAAACCTGTGGCACAGAGCGCCAGAACGTTAAACACTCGTCCCATCAGATCCAATTTTGATATATACTGCTTTTTAAAATAGTATGTTTAATTTTGAAAGAAAATTATTTTTAAAATTATATATATTGTTGTACTTTTTTTTCTCTTAACTCTAATGGCATATATTTCTTATAAACATTTTGCCAACATGATTAATCAATTTAAACGATATTCCCTATATATGAATGAAAAATATTTACCCTGTCTTTTAAATTTTATCAATTAAAATATGAAATTTAAACTTTTAAATATCACAATATATGAATAAATGTATTGTAGCAAAAAGTATAAAGGCTCACGTAATATTCAGATTTTAAAATTAGTTAGATGCAAATAATGTTATGGACATTGATAAACAGCTGTAATTTCAATTTGAATTCGTGGCTGAAATATTTTATTTTAACCCATCAGATATATTTGGTTGATATAAATGCTAAGTTGAAGAGCAAAAGTCTCACTTTGAAAGTGAAATTCTAATTTTAAGATAATGCACACGTCGTAACCTGATCCCTCGAATAAGAGGTCATTTTCATAATAAATGGTAACACTAATTATAAATGGATATTGTCAAGATGGTAGCTGACAGAAAATTGTGTTCCATTATTAGAATCCTTAAAATAGGTTTTGGTTTGTCGTTCCACGATCATTTTGAGCACATGAGGGCTAAACAGACGAAGGCTTACAGTTTAAAGTGGATTCCGAAACACTCACAAACATTCATGCCACAGCCAGGATAATCCTTAAAATAAAATAATTATTCGTTAGCTTATGGATAGAAGTAATTTTAAATTTCCTGTGTCCGTAAATGTGTAATGTTAAATTTCCTGTCCCGTAAATGTGAAAAAGATAATGATATTGTTAATTATTGAATTGTAAAAAAACAATGAATGATAATTGCAAATGCAGGCAGTAGAAGTAGCATGCTATTCAGGTGTAAGAATCTTTCATTTCAATATAAACAGATAGTTTTATAAGTGAACTATAAAATTTACTATTAAAGGAGATACTTACAATCTTACTTTTAATCTTTAAATACTAATAATCTTTTAATTTAGTCTTTATGATCATAATATTTAACACATTTAAAAGGTTTTTTTTTGTTTTTAATAATTTGACAGTTTACCTTTCTTAGAACATTCACAAAAAATATTTGTTCTCTTCATAAAAGTTCAATTTACGTAATCAAAATATCGTTCATTAGATAAGAAAATTATTTTATCTAATAAAAGACTCAATGTTGGAAAAAAATTGTGTTGAGTTAATATTTGTGTGTGTATTTCATCAAATCCATTCAAAACCAACCAAATGGAATGATCGAGATTTCAAAGTCTAAAGTGAGAGAAAGGAAGGTATTAGGTTTTGGTTTTGTCGTCCTATGATCATTTTGTGCACACTTTAGACTAATTACACCGAGACCTACTACAGAGTAAGGAATGATTTGCTTTGCTACTTTTTATTGATATTCATAACCATTGATATTGACAACTAAAAATTGCTTTGTGATTTTCTTTTCAGAAAAGGGGAATTATTTGAAAGGAAAAATATATTTAAGAAGCCAAAATAAAAAAAAATCAGTACTTTAATAATAAAGCGTCTAAATAGGTAGTTTAATATAAAAAAATCCTTTTTTGTTCGAACTTTAACAGCTCCAAAGATATTGTATTTAAAGAAATATTTTATTGTGCATAAAATTGTTTTTTAAAAAATCAGTACTTTAATAATAAAACTTCTAAATGAGTAATTTAATTAAAAAAATCTCTTTCTATTCAAAGTTTAACAGCTCCAAAAATATTGTGTTTAATTTTCTTAGATGCCATGGATAGATAATAGATAGACGTTTGAGAGACCTGATGGCCGAGTGGTTTGCGCTTGGTTCCACAGGTTTCGAGTTCGAGTTCCGGCGCTGCAGTGGACGAATGTAGTGGTACTGAATAGAGTTTAAATCGTAGGTCTCGGTCTAATAGGATCGTAGAGGCTTGTGGGGGTTGTGTTATTCGCGTCCGTAACATATCTTCAAGCTACACGTGCTCCCTGGGTAGTGTTAAATGAGTAACAGGTACAGCCCTTACTTATGGCATAAAGATTAACTGTCTCTGTATAGCCAGCTGTATTAGAACAACAACAAAACATCATTAATTGAATAAAAAGTAGTATCATAAATTGAGTACATATCAGTACAACAAACATAAATATATATCTAACTATAATTTTCTTTCAAAATTAAACATACTATTTTAAAACATTAGAACAACATCAGACAGACGTTTGAAATTATTTGTGCAGTTCAGTGTATAAGACAAATATATTAAATTTCCAATTGTCCTCTTTATATTTGAAATGATTTTCAAAATAAACCCTTACCTATATTTTTATGAGTAATAAAATATTTACTTTACTTTGAAAAACCAATGGCTAACTCCATTTCGTACTTTTACTTAAATGACAACAAATTTCGATAATGAGGATAAAACATTTTTCAAAACAATGGATAATCACCAGAAAAGTACAACTTTCGAAGTTTATAAATATATCCCCATTGGAAGAAGAACATGTCTACTTTTTCCTCCCAACAAATCGCTGAAAAAAAATTTTTTTCAAAAAAGAATTCGAAAGAAATATTGCATTCTTTGATATACTTTTGATGGTATACCCACTTGTGGTCACGTCGAATTTTCATCCCATTAATCTGGCTTCATTTCATTGGTTGTTTGTTTTCCAACAGTTCAGAAAAAATGAAATGTCCTTTGGATACCTATTTTGAAATGAAATAGTTTACTCGGACAACAGCGAACTTAAATTCGATACCGTTTGATTTTGTTTTTTATTTTTATGAAAAAGGCTTTTCTTCTAACTCTTTTTTTTTTTTTTTTTTTTTTTTCCTTTACGTCAAATATCGGTTCCTTTGGAAGTAAAAAGGAAAAATAAAATGACAGAAAGAAAGTAAAAAAAAAAAAAAAAAAAAAAAAAAAAGAAGAGGTACGAAAGAACAAAAAATAAGTCAAATTTATTTTTCAAATTGCTTTTCTGTAGATCGGCTTGTTTCATTTTGAGCGATCAGTTGAAGTTCCTTATAATAAAATGAAAGGAATTTTGCTTCCTTTTTGTTTCATTTCTTCAACTTTGACTACAAGAAAAAAAAGTGGATGAAACCAAAAAAAAAAGTCCTTCCAACTTCAACATTTCGGATTATAAAGAGAATAAAATTTAAAAGAAAAAAAAAAACGGGCGAGGAAGAAATATTTCTGGGTAGTTCGACCAAAAGAAATGAGAAAAAAAAAATAAATAAATAAAGCCCAAAAGAAAGAACGAAAGAAAAATCGTCTGCGAAAGGGGTGGTCGGGATAAAGCTTCCAAGAAAAATTAACTTTTTAAGTCACGTTTTCCAATGATGACACGTCTTCGATTTGCAGAATCTGCAAGGGAAGAGAAAGAAGTACTGTTTTCTGTATTATGATTGATGATCAAGAGATAGGATCTTAAGGGGTAGAATTTATCTTTTAAATTAGACCAAGGCAAAAAAATGCTCATACATTTTGCATGATTTAGCATTCTGCTTTGATTTCGGGCGCGTGTGTCAGAAATAAGCAAACGTGTAATGAATAATGTTGGTTTTGCTGAGCTAATTCATATTTCATGATTTCCTATAGGGTAACTTTTTTCCCGATGTTCTGAGTTAGAAAAAAAATCGATAACAGATATAAGTTAAACATATGACCATTCAAATAAAATGGAAAACAAGTAAACTATACCAAAGCGTATAAAAAATTAATAATGTATTTCTTTTTTAATTTACTAAACGGAAAAGTTGTTTATGATGACATGCATGAATTATTATAATTTCAAATTTATTTGAATCATGATGAATTATTATAACTCTAAATATATTTGAATTATGATGAATTATTATAATTCTAAATATAGTTGAATAAAAAATAGAGATAGAATAAACAGAATATAAAACAGTTATTTTTTTCAAAATTAGGTATTTGGCATGAAATTATTCACATCTAATACGCCACACGATAAGGTCTTAACGCTATACCTCTTCCTTTAGCTTAACGCTTTGTGATGATAACATCTTACGGCTACAGTGTATACAAGTAGAGGTAATGATATAATATATGAAAAACTGAGAAAGATGTTTGAGTATGATGCCTTGTAAGAGGACTGTCAGAGATAAATTAGAAAATTTAAATATTATATTAAATTTGAATTCCAAAACATCGAGTACAAGTTAAGGCCGGATATGTTTAGCTGACAGTGTGGTTCTGATTCAGTGTTGCTCATGGATAAAAATTAAGTTATTTTTTAAAATAGTGTGATGTTTAGTTACCACGAAGACACGAAGTTTAGTTTACGAAGACAGCGCTACAAAACAGCAACACATTACACACAAAACACAAACATGCAATAAATATTTATAAAATCATCTTAAAAGCCAGTTTGTTTAAGGTACTCTTGGAACTGTTCACTTGACTGTGCACTCCCTTTTCTCCTCTATCCAAGGTCGAACGGGGAGAGGGAAACAAGAAAAACGTGCAAAACCAAAGTCTGACGGAAGGATCAACTCGACCTTGAAAGAAGGATCTATTGACTTTGAGTTTAATATTATAATTTGTTATGGGAATGCATGGTGGATCCTTGCTCCTTCAGACAATCCAAGTACCTATTCGTGATGTAACAGGTGGGCTGAAAAGTTCATAGGCTAATACACAGTTGGTGCTACCAATATTAAATCCATATGATTTTTAGTTAGCCCTAACCTTCAAAAGACTCGTGTATAAATTTGACAGCTTTGCACAATTAGTATGGGAGTTAAAACATTTTTAGTGCAGCAACTTTTGTTAGTTTGAAAAAATGGACAGTTAAATTACAGTTAAAACCTCTATTGAATGTATTCCTTTTTCAAAGCAGCGATTAGTAAATTTTTTCAGTTGAGTTGGAACACTCGATCTTATGATGTGCAAAATTACATAGGCATATTTATGATTTTATTCTTATACAGATAATAAATAATTAGTGCTTGAGTTACTATTTATACGAGATACATTCAAATTAGACATGCACATTTTGTTAACCAAAAGAGCTAATCTGATATAGTTTTTGGATTATATTACGTTATTAGATGCTTACAGAATGTTATTTCCAAAACCTTATGATTTAAAAATTATACTCAGTGTTTTTTAGAATTATGGGCTTTATTCATAATGAAGTTGACAATGAAATACATGTCATATTATCCGATGCAATCATTAAATCCTCCCACAAAATAAATAAAGTATTCCATTTAATCCGTAAATTATTACATAAAATGTTTTAATATCAGATCTTTTTTAATTCGTTTGAAATTAAAATTTATTGGTAAGGTAATATATTTTTTCACACAGTTTCACATTTTTTTTTTAAATTAGAGAATTTACTACTGCGTCCAAAAAGTAAGATCAATTTTCAATTTAAAATTATCAGGTCTTAAGGAATTTCATTTTTTTTTTCTTTTTTTAGGTTGCTGGCACTGTTTTTGACATTTGTGTGAAATTTGACGTCAAAATATTCACTAGTGTTTGAGTTACGTTGGCTTTGTGAAACGCTAAAACTGATTCCAGTGATTTTTGAAATGTCTGAATTAATTGAGCAAAGAACTTGCATTAAATTTTGTTTGCGGAAACGTATAGAATGTTGCATAAGGCATTCGGTGAGTATTCCTATATCAGAAAGAAATGTTTAGAAGTGGTATAAACAGTTCAAAGAAGGCAGAGAACGCGTTGAAGATGAAGAGGACTCTGGTCGACCATCAACTTCACCCGACGAATCTCACGTCCAAAAAATTAAAGATTTGGTGCTTGAAAACTTTCGATTTACAATTAGCGATCTCGCTGAGGATGTTGGAATTTCAAAAGGATCTGTCAAATCTATTTTGGGCCTCAAACGCATCAAATCTCGATTGGTACTGAATACACTGAATGCGCCAGCTCACACTGCACTAATTCTACGTGACTTTTTCGCCGAAACTGAAACCCATACCGTTCCACAAATACCATATTCACACCGTACGACTTCTGGCTATTCCCTAAACTCAAAAGACTGCTCCGGGGACACCGTTCTGAGTCGACTAAAGAGATTCAACGGGAATCTTAAGCGTGACTTTTTAGCATGCATTGAGGATTGGAAAAAAAGTTGGCGTAAGTGCATTGTGTCCGGAGGGGATTACTTTGAAGGCGATGAAATAAATTTGGAAGTATAAATAAAAGTTTTTGAAAAAAAATAATTGATCTTACGTTTCGGGCACAGTAGTACATCTTTTCTTTTTTACAAGTATCAAAATATACTTTTTTGTCAAGTATCAAAATATTTTTTTATTGTTTTTATGCTACAAAATTTCAAAGTGTTGATTTCTCAAAAATTTATAAAATATTTCGTAATGATATAAAACTACTTTCTAATAAATTATTTAAGAATCAGTAAAAATTAAAATCATTAAGAGTACTTCAATTTTCATGGCGTTTTTAAAGTAAGAAGATATTATTTTTAACGATCATTTTTCTTTTGAATTATTGTACTTGATGAATATTTTTTGAACAATTTCATTCAAGTAGTTTACAAAACTGTTATAAAAATAAAGCATCTGCTTTGATTCTAATGTTGTATTTTTATATGAATACAAAGTAAATTAAAAGTATTTTAGAAAACATTTTCAGCCACTTTCCATTTTCCAGCATTTCATCAGTTTCTTGAAAGTTTGAAAGCTGATAAAAAATTTGTGCAATATCTCTGTAGTGTTTCATCATAAATGTTCAGAGAGATTATGAACCCTGAGGTCAAAGAGAATATTTTTTGTTGCACTTCAGCTTTTAAGTTTTTGATTTTTTAAACTAAAAACATTAGATTCATTCTATAAAACTTACTTTGTAATAATTTGTTTTTTAAAATCCTGATTAATTAAAAAATGTGAAATATTTACCTTCCTTGATTGTGTTTGGTTTTAAGTACCCATTATAAATACGTAGAATTTTTCTTTATTAAAGAATACAATGAAATTGTTAGGTTTATCTTATTAATTTTCATTATTTATTTTATAGCATAAACTCTAGATCACATTCTTTAAAATATATTCTGTTTTTTATATACAGAAAAAAACATTGCAAATAAAGATATTTTTTTGAATGATGCATAATTTAGTACATGTCATGACAGAAAGAGAAGGGAAACAGTTGAAAATTGGAAATAAATAAATGTCTTAATTTCTTTTATTCAAAAGATTCAGATACGTATGGATATCAATTATAAATTTTCTGAACCAACTCTGGCACTTGAACACTCTGCCATTTAAGCTTTTACATCCATTCATGAAGTTGACAAAAGTATCACTATGGTAGTTTTTCCTAAAATCTCTCTAATAGCGTAATTAAATTGAAAAGATCTGGCATTATGGCCAGTTCTTTTCGATTTATTTAATAACCGACGTATTTAATAATCCTGAAGATAATTAGTAAAATTAACGTAAAAGGACTGCCATGAGTTAAGCTAAGTATTTTGATTTGTGTTATAAATATTTTTCTGTTACATAAATTACGAGTATTTTGTTACAACAAATAATTTTGAAAGGAATGCTAACTCAGTAAAGAGTAGAATATCATAAACGATACGTTGTGCTGTTAAATGAAAGGATATTATAACTCTTGATTGTCTACATCAGGGGTCTCCAAACTTTCCAGCCTTAGGGTCATATTGTTTACTCCAGTAAGTTTTCTTTCTAATGCAGCTGGCAAACACTTAGACAGCTTGGTCTTGGATGCCTTAAGGCAAGCGCTGCACAGCCGTACTCACTTTGCATTACCCAGGGGGCGCGTGTAACTTGAAGATAAGCCACGGACGCGGAGTAGCAATGCCCCCGCAACGCTCTACGATCCTATGAGACCGGCACCTACAGCTTAAAGTGGATTCCGAACCACTACAAACATCCATGGCACCGCCGGGACTCGAACCCGAAACCTGGGGTACCGAGCGCCAGAGCGCTAGCCACTCGGCCATTCAGGCCCACTCCAGTAAGTACCAAGGGCCAAAACCGTTTTAATTTTTCTGCTATTATCTATAATTTCTAGACCAGTCGCCGAGTACGCGCTCTGAGCGAGCATACGCTTGCTAACTACAAACTATTGTCAATGAAAAATCACAATTGCATAAATCTCATTTGTATTTTTTTTGCAAGCGGATATCCCGCGGTTTCATTCGCGTTAATTTAGTTTTTCCGTTCCTGAGAGATGTTCAGGATAAAAATCATATGTTTGATACAGGATATATACATTCCAAACATCGATATACATAGCGATACTCTTTACCCCAACATAACTACCGAGGGTAACCGCGGGATGTTCACTAGTTTATAATGTTAGTAGGGCTCATTTTAATTACTTGTTAGTTGTTATGCTTAAGTTAAATTTTCTACGTATTATGCTTGTCATTAGGCTTTACCTAGCAAGTCAATAAAACCGAGTTATTATCATTCTGTGTATTTTTATCCAACTTATTACAGCAACAATAAACTATTCGCTGTCGCGGGCCGGATTGAGGGCACTGACGGGCCGTAGTTTGGAGACCCCTGGTCTACATCATGAAGTTATGAAAATCATATTATGACTTATAGCTGGCCTGAACCGATTCTACTCCAGTCAGTGAGATTCGAGGTCAAAGCAGCTCGGCAATTCTGCAAATGCCTTTTTTTCGTGTCCACAGTCCAGTAGATGAAATCGAATTCGAATGGAAATCACTTATTAAAATGGAATTTTCCCTCTTTTAGGCATCATACGGATGCTTTTACGCTCTAATTATTCCCTTTTATACAGCCAAAATTTTTAACTTGAGTATGACCTTTACGTCGATGTTGGAATACGATGTATTTGCATAACTTCCTTATAAATCTTTCATTGTTCCCTTTTTTTGTTGTTTTGAGTGTATTTTTGATCAAACTTAATGAAAAATAAGAGTAAATTGCTTTATGAGGTACTGTTAACTTTTGAAAATGAAAAAAAAATAATAATTGCCTTTATTTAACTAACTAACGCCTTGGCACTATAGTCCATGTTAAACAGGGTGTCTGCTTACTGGCAGATTCCAGAACAGGATATTTTATTATCTTTTTTACGGAGTAGGGTTGTCAGCCCTACTCTCGACAATCGTATTAGGCGAGATCTATGGTTTAATGTGGATTCCAAATCATGGCAAACATCCATGGTGCCTCCGAGACTCGGACCCAAAACCTGCCGTACTGAGTGCTAGAAACTACCCTTATAATAAAATATAAGTAGTTCCTATTCACCAAGTTTTCTACAAGAAATAATGTATCTAAAATATTTTCGAAATCCATGCATTCATTGCAATATAGTTTAAAAATATTATTTTAATAAATCAAAAGCTTTAATAATAATTTACATAATGAGGAGTTTGAAACATTAATGAATCGCATTATACGAATAATTTCTTGTTGGCTGGTTTTTATAAAGATAATAACATGATGTAAAGTCACTCTATTCAAACTGAAAATATATTCTTTATCTATACATTATTAAAAAAATAAAAAACAAATAAATGGAAAATTTTGATTTATTATAAATTATAGGATCAAATTTCATAAAAGAAAACCAGGCCATCATTTTACAGAAAGTTGGTCTTTGAATACATCATTACTGTAATTTGATATACTATATTTTCATTATACAAAAGATCTAGACATTAAAAAATGCGATGTTCGCTTAAATTGCTTGAACGCTTAATTCCGTTAAAATAGAAACAAACTGAAAAGCCCCTGTTTTGTAAAGTAAATATTTTTCAGTAATAATAATTTTATAGGAATTGAAAGCTGTATCAAATGATATAAATATTGTTTTTAATTTCATATCCGTATAAAAATGATGTCATGTAGAAATAACTGAAATGATTATGATTTAGTCTTTACTTCAAATAAATTGATCTTCCAATTTTTTCCCAAACATTTTTATTAACAGCCTAAGAAGCATTCATGTATAGAAAAACATATCCCATTAAAAATTATTTAAAAATGTTTCCAGACTTCAATATTGCTATTGAATTTTGCTTAATGAATTGAATGAATATTTCATTATGATAGGATTTAATTTTCTCAATATCAAACATATGCTAAGGAAAGATGTAGTGTTATAAAAAAAATTAATACAATTATTGGAAAAAAAATGTTCTATATCATAGGAACATGAATTCCTACCTGATATTTATTTTCAATAGTACAAGATAAAGAATTCATTTTCATTTGTATTTGTTGAGTTCGAAAATATTTTATGTCAACCATAATTAATTTAAGCAATTTTAAGACACAGCTTTGACAATTATTTCCTGTATTTCCTTAATATTATCACATTTTTCCTAACACCAAAAATATTTTAAAGAAAAAAATACATATGTATTATTATAATAATATCTTTATTAAATGAGTTAAATTAAATTTGATACTTATGTTTTGTTAAATAACTGTCTGGAATTTTTATTCTATTCTATTTATTTACTTTTAATAAGTTTTTATTGATAGCATTTGAACTTCAATTTTTATAACAAAAAAACAAAAACTAAATATTAGTGCTATAAAAATATCAACATATAATAATAAATTTACAGTTTCACCATTAAAAAAATCAATAGTAAAAACATCTTTGAAACCTTAAAAAAAATTTGAATTCATTTAAAATAAAGTTAAATGATAAACTATCATAAGTATTTAGATTACAACTGTAAATTATTGAGTTATCGAATACCAGAAGGTTTTGAAGAAACCTTCATTTAAAGGAAGCAACATTTAATTATTCTTATTAAACATGCTTTTTTAATCATGATTGCACACCACACAAATTTTCTTAAGCATGAAAATAGTCATTTCTGATCAAATGTGGCGCTTTTAACACAAAAATGATTGTAAAAATTGGCAATTGGCTCTTTTTGATGTATGGAGGTATTCTGTTTGCTCAGTTTTCTTGAAATATATATGTGAAAAATAAACATGGAATATGTAAATTTATATAATATATAATATGGTTCTGTGATTATATTTAATTTATTATAGGGCTTATTATTACAAATTATAATAATTTGTAAATTATATAGCATCATTTTTAAGAGAAACGTATTCAAATATATGACTCATAAACTAGATTAAAATATATGCCTCATATTTCATCTCATGTGTAAATATTACTATATATTACATATACATAAATTATATGAAAAAGAAAAATTTAGAAACTTCGTTCCCAAGTCATTAATTAGTCTGCTGGAAATGACGTCAGTCTGTCTGGCAGTACTGTTTCCTACTTTGCTTTTAAAAATAAAAGTGTAATAACTGTTAGATTCACGTGGTGTATTGTGTGAGAAAGAAATAATTACAGTAAATTTGCGTTTTAGATAAACTCGTTTTATTCTTAGATTTGGATTTGACGTTTAACTAATTCTGTTAATAACTTATGGATAACTTATATATAGATATATTTGGTATCCCAAAATGTTCTATCACTCCTTTAGTGAAAAAGACAAATTACCGCAATCAAGACAAGCAATGGGTCCCTCATATATGCTATAATTCTTGTTAAAATCAACTTTCTATGTGTCGAAGTGATGTCCTATGATGGGGAAGAAAATAAACACATAAATGATTGCTACTTCTGCATGGTCATTCATAAGAATCACAAAGGAAAATAAGTTGAAAGTGCAGTGCCTCAATATACTACCTACTATGCGACTAACTCTCTATAATGAAATGTTTCCCATTCTGAAAACTCCAGGTGAATTTTTCATTGATCCTGAGGAAGGTCAGGAATCAGTTTCATTTGAATATCTAAGATATTCTTCATCCTACGTTTTAAAAAAGCCTGTGGTGGAAATTGCAAATTTGTTAAATATATCACTCCCAATGTTTCTGAAATTCTCCAACAAATTTTGCATTCTAACAACAAACAAGAAATAGAAGCATGTACTGAAATTCTGTCGAAATCTTCAAATTCTTTCAGTTATTTTATTGCACTGCAAATGTATGTGTCACAACTAAAATAACTAGATAAAATAGTAAGCAAGCAGTTTAGAAAAAGGAATTTAAAGCCATCAGAAGCGAATAAAAAAAAAGTTAGGCGAAGAAAGACCCACAAATCAGATTATTTCTAAGAGAGACTTCATAAGCGATTAATTAAATAAATACTCTAACTTGGGCTAAGCAAGCAACTAATTCTCCACGTGAAAAAATTTGTTTACACAAAATTCTTCTCCGTCTGGAACTCCTTTCAAAAGCACTTGCAGAGACAAAATTTCACCAGCAATTGGTGATCCACATGAAGGAAACGTTAAAAATATAGAATTGAACGTTTTCATGAAGCTTTATTCACGAGAAAACATCTCACCAGAGACGCAAATAATAAAACAAATTACTTCAAGAAATCCTATTTATGTATAAAGTGAATTCAAACATTGAAAAAGAAAAGCTATTGGTTACGAGGATATTTGATTATGCAATTTTACGAATTTTATGCAAACATTTTCCATCAGTAATTTTAAACGTCTTCAATAAATGGCTTTCTCCTCCGTTCTTTCCAAAAAGGCTAAGATAGGATTCATTGTACTATTTCACAAAAAAGGTAAAGATTTTTTCTGTGTCAATTCCTTCATACCAATTTCCCTACTTCTTCATTAGGAAAATTTTGAAAAAACACTAATTTCAAAGGACTTGTTAAAAATAGCAAATTTTACAATTTAGATTTAGAGAAGGAAAATCAGTGGATCAAAATTAATGGATTCTTAAAAATAATTCTGAGTCTGAAGGCAAATATTTCCTTCTTATCGCAATAGACACTAAGGAGTCTTCGACAATGTTATTTGTGCATCAATTTGAAATAAAATTTCTTTAATAACTGAAAACTAATATTACAGAATTTCTCTTTGATGTAAACATTAGAAAAGTAGAAATACAGTAAAAATAGAAAATTAAGCTATGGAAACATAGCAATTTAGACCAATGGAGGACAAGTTGGACAGTTCCAAGGATGTCCACATGGATATTGCAATAGCCCAGTATCCAAATAAGAAATTGTTTACATTGTCTTTAAAAATGAATTTCCTTCAATGTCGTTTGGACTTCGCTTTTGAAAACTGTGGCCAAATTAGAGATGAACACAGTGAGGCGTTTTACCAGAACATTGCAAAAAATAATAAAGATGTACTATAAAAATGGTCAATTAAAATTTTTTCAGACTACTGTTGGTTAATTTTCAATGATGTTTCTGAGAAAATGAATAGGTAACAATCCAAGAGACTTCATAGCATAGAGAAAATTGGTACATGCATTTTTTAACACTTTTTTTGATAGTGAGAAACATTAAATTATCAATTTCTTAAGAAAGGGCACCAATTTCAAATTTTCATTTTATATTTTTGTTGAATAACCAGAAATTAGTAATAAAACGGCTACTTTAATCTTAGAGAAAAAATTTTCATCTTTTATTTTGTTGTTGTTGTCTTGTGTTTTTCCAAAACTGTCTTTTCAATATAATGACTTTTGAAAAAAAAAAGACTTTGCCTTAAATAAGAAATCACATGTAAAAATCATGGAAACATATCATCTTGGAGAAATCCTAAGTTTGTGGATTTTTGTAAAGCACCAATACAATTAAAACTAATACGCAATAACAATGTGCCAATATAAAAAAACCATTTTTGGCAGATGTTGAAGTAACAAAAGTTACCTTTTCTGACCGGAAACGGTTTTATATTGACTACAAAAAAATAAATTTGCCTTTCAACTGCAATATTCTTTTTTTTTTTTTTTCTGTTTGATATCATTAGTGAATAAGGTTATCTAGATTTTAAATTCCTCAAAGAAGAAAACAAACTTTTTTCTTACAGTTTTTTTTTCAAAAAGAACTTCTGCGACAGACTCTCCAATGTTTATACACTAAACAATATAATGGAAATAAATTTTAATGTCATGAATTTTCAGATGGAGAGAAAATCCAACAGAGAAATCTATTGAAGTCATACAGACGTAAATATTTTCACAAAATCCGATCTAGTTGAAAAGCATAAAGCGGCAGAGATACAAAATATATAAATTTCTAGACGACACATAATCCAATACTCTAACACTGATATAGAATTATTCTTAAAGGAGCTAATGTTGATGAATTTGGCTAAAAAAAAGAGTGATACATTTTAAAACAAATTTGAAAAAGAAACTTATATCGGAATTTGGAAGTGATTTTTTATTATTATTATATATCAAGAAAATGAAGTACAATTTTTCATTATTATTACTTATATAATTTTGATTGTAATTTTTTCTTTCATCTTTCCTTTTACTTTGTTGAATCAATGGCTATTTTAATACGAATGACAATAATGATATTTACCAAGCTGTGACATTTGATTTTAAATTGTGACAAAGATCAAATGTAACTTTTTTTTTTTATTCGAATTACGATTATAATATAACTGAAGTTAAGTTTACTTTCATAAAAAAAACTTGCTTAAGGTTTCGAGATTGGATTACTTATTAAAAAAGAAAGTGTCAATAATGTAGAATGAAGATACTCCCTGCTGGATATGGTGTTAACTTTTACCTTCAAGTATACTTGTGCCAATACAACTGTTTTAGTATTTGATTCAACTTTCAATGAGGCTTTCTTATAATAATAATTTTTTTTATCCATTTATATATTCCATGGATTTTCAGAGTGATTTTTATTCTTATTTTTTTCAGTTATGCATTAACAAAAAATTACTTAATTATAGTTATGAATGATTTATCCATAAAAAAGTAAAACCAGAAATATTTTTGCATTTTCAGGTAATAAAGGAATTCCATTTCAGTGTATTAGTTAATTTTACAGGAAACTAGTTATTGCAATAAGTTTAATAAATAATTACATAATAATTTAATTAAGTTTATATTATAAGAATTAGAAATAAATAATGAATAAGAAAATAGTCAGCAATAAATATTCTAAGAAATCAAATTTTTTTTTTCAAAGTATGCCATTCAAATTTAATTAACAAAAACTCTAAGTTATAGCCATGTATTCTTGCATTTTTATGATATGTGATTATTTATATTCATTAACTTATAAGCTGTAATTCTCACAGACCATTGAATGAATATTCCAATTAATTATTCAAAGTTGTTCTTTTACCATAAATATGTATACTATAAATCAATACAGAAAGTTACATAAAATAAATTATAAATGCTTTTATTAAATTTGGGTATTTGTTTTGATTTAGATTCAACGAATACATATTGCAGACTTACAAATATATACAGGCTTATAAATTTTAGAACTCTTGAACTTTTATCGCTATAATTTGATTTATTAAACATGAAATATTTTTATTTTTCATTTCCTGTCCAAAGCATTTACTTCACAGATCTCAGTGTGATATATGGCATTTTAAAAAAATAATATTGTTCGAACGATTTTGAAACTAAATAGCAAATCAAATGATCTTGCAGAAATTCGTTTTATTTCTTTAGTGTGTATTATTTTTATAAATGCTATTGTAAATTTTTGCAATAAATATCTTAAAATATTTATTTATTTAGATATTATAATGTACATAAATTAATTTTTGCAAAAATTAAAAAGAATTCATGTTTGTATTAGAATTTATTATAATCTTACAGTGTCTAAATACTTTACATCATACATAAATATTGTGTAAAGACATACAAATAATGATTAGGACTGAAACAGATATATATAAAACACAAAAGGATTTTAGTTGTGAAATACATTATGGGGAATATAAATAATATATGTAATAATAATAATAATGTATAATTATACAAGAATATAAATTATTATATAAGAATGTATTATTACATAAGAATATAAAGATATTTTATGATTAAAGTTAAAAGCATATTTAGAAAATAATGCAACTGCCTTGAATTTTTTTACCAACTGTTCATTGCTTTTTACTTCAAAATATTAAATATACTATCATAAATATTTGATTTGCAATTGTAAAAAAAGTAATTTTTAATGCAACTGTTTTCAATTTACATTAATTTTTGTTTATTAGCCTTTTAGGTTTGATTAAAATTCTACAAAATTAAAATTCTTTTTTTGTGATAAAAAATATTATGTTTTTCTTACATAAGAAAGTTTATTTTTGTATTTATCCTATTATTGTTTTCAAGAATAGTAAATTTCTAACGAATATCTTAATTGAAGAGCATAAATCTGTAGCCTATTTAAATAATTAAAAGTACCAAATTTATTATTTACTATAAAATAAAGTGATTGTTTTTTAATTTTTTTTTATAAATACTACATTTGTTAAATAATTTTTATTTCATTTTAATAACGATGCATAATCAAAAAAAAATTATGAATCTTAATTTAAGAGTTAGGAATCTAAAAGATAATGAAATTAATTATTTAGGAATCGCAGCTTATTTTTTTAGTTTATTGATAAAAACAACTAAAATTAAAATTTATTATTTCTTCTCATTTTTTGATTTAAAACAAGTATTAAATTCATAATTATTTTAAATTTCTTGATTTGAAATTTTATTTTTAAATCAATATTTATTGTTTTTCAACATATAACTGAGCTATCTACAAGTTGAAATATAGGTATTTGTAAGAAAATTTTTACCATTTAGTCATTTTAATTTTTTAGCATTTTTATGCTAGTGAAAATTAATGTTATATTGAAAGTTACATTTAATTTAAGTGTAATTAAAAATTAATGAAAATTTGTGATCAAACTTTCAATATGGATGTAGATATGTTTATTAGTAATAATTTATAACAATTAACTGAGGTTTATGTACAATTCTATTGTGATTATAATATTATACTTTATATTATATTATACTTTTATAATATTATACATGATTATTATTTTTAATTGCAATACCTCACATTAGAAAGTGACTGACAACATAGAAATTGAACAGTATGAAACTCTGAAATCGTACAAACTAAAATATCATTTAATCAATTCTACTCTATCTGTATTCTTTACTTAAACTCTAGTTTATTATTTACTTATCTAACTAACTTTAATACCTATGTAACTTAAATACTTAAAGATTTAGAAGTAATTAACTTAGTTTGTAAAAAGCATTTACTTTATAGAATAGTATTCTCCACCAGAAAATTAAAGTTCTAAAATTATATATTTTAGTCTATTTATGCACATGTCAAAGAAGGAAGCATTTTGAAAGATTAAATTTTATAATGAAAAATGCTCAAGAAGTATCTTTCACTTGAACTCTTTAAACTGGTCTTTCCATGTCACAAAATGAAGTCTTTTTCTTAAAGTATCAACATACGTCCTAACACACATGTGATGTATACATTTAAATTTATTTCCCTTGCAAGAAAGAAATGGTAACAACATCAATTAAACAAATCAGATTTAAAACTGCAATTTCGTTTTCTCCCAAAATGCAATTACAGATAAATTACCGTTTGTAGGAAATACCTAATTTCAAAGCTGATATTGATCGTCTAATTTAAGTAACAGATGTTGGTTCCTGGAAGGAGTGATCAGCCTTTTTTTATGTCTTAAAACTTTGGCAACGATTTCAATTTGAGAGATAATTATTTTCGACTTAATTGAAGGTTCTCCTGGAAGATTGCTTCCTGCGGCGATTTTCCTAAAGCTGTTCTTGGAGCCAAACTTTTAAATGTCATTTATGACTTGTGGTTCTCAACTTCAGTGATTCAGAGTTGGTGAGCAATACATTGGTTCTCAGAAGAGGGAAGTATTATAGTATGCTCATCTTTTGTTTGAGTAAGAAGATTATGAACCATTGTAATTGGAGAAAATAATTGATTTAAAATTGTATCTCTTTTTTTTTTTTCTAATTTAAAAGCATATTTTTGTTGTTGCAATTAGATTGTATTGTTAAAAAAATTATTCTGCCATGTTATTGTCATTTTGGTAATGGAACATGAATTTTAGAGAGATTTATTTATTTGTTATTACTTAAATTATTTGCTTGATAATTAAATATAATAGCAATTTATGGGAATGCATTACTTAAATGTAAAGATAAATTTTTCAGAAAATAAATTAACATTTTGTAAATTATATTTAAATTACATAAACAAAAATGATAAATTATTTAAATCCCTTAAATTAAGTATATATATATGATTATATATATATATATATATATATATATATAGTATATATAACATGAAATGCAATTAAATGCAGTCTGATGGCCGAGTGACTAGCGTTCTGGCGTTCGGTGTTTCGGGTTCAAGTCAATGCATTGCCATGGGTGATTGTTTGTAGTGATTCGGAATCCATTCTAAACTGTAGGTCCCGGTTTAGTGCTGTTGGGTATAGGGCTGACAATCCTTTCTCGTAAAAGGGAAGCATCTCATATCTTGAAATATGCAATAAGCAGATGGCTTTTGCCCACCCTGGGGCAATTGCGGCAGTTCAGAAGAATGTAGCGGTATAACTGATAATTTTCATTTATAATTTTTTTTATTTTTCAATCAACGAGAAATTTTTTTTTAAGAAATGTTTTTTAATTTTTTTTATTTCAAGATAAATTGGGAAATTATGCTTTGTGTGATTATTTTTTTTATGAAATTTGATGGTTGCTTTAATATTTTGTTTTAAGGCCTCTAATCTTCTCGCTTAATTTTCGGTAATTAAAAATAAAAGATTATATACAATTTGCGAGTTCTGTTATTATAATTTTAGCATAAAAATACGTTTTTTCTGTTTCTAATAATCAGTTTTGTTGCCAAAATAATATAAAAGAAAACGTTATTAATTTTAGATAGTGGAAACCGGGAAGAAGACCATTTAAGTATTATTTTAACAAAACAGACGATGAGTAATGATTAATGATTACTAATTTGGGCCTGGTACAGTGGTTTTATTTCTTCTCTGTAGCAATATTCGATTTCTTGTTATCCACTAAAACTCACCAATATGTGATGCATGTTGCATTTTGCCTACTTTTACAAAATTCCGACTTATTAGCATTCATTAAAATTTATATTTCTTTTTTTGTGTTTAGAAAATTATTTATTTTTTCTTCCGCAAAGTTTTATATATGTGTACTTTTTTGACAAAATGTAATTTTAGCTGCTGGTTTATATAGATGATTTGCGAAAGAACAAAATAAACACCAATAGATTACAGGCAACTGCTTAAAATCCGAATTGAAAACAACTGTTAAATTTACATTTTGTGAAACAATTCTAAACAGATAAAATAGTCGTAAGAAATTTGAAAGATTTTAAACAGTTTTTAAAATAATTGTATTCAACTTAATTTGAATATTTTTAAAAAGAGGATTTCATAATGTTTTCCCTCGAGTCAAACTATAAAATGTGATTAATGACTTTATGTCGCAACTTTAGTGCTTGAAAGTTGATGTACAATACGTGGACTCATTATAAAGAGAATATTACAAACTCATTATCTTTTTGTGAGTTTGATGGTAATAAACTATCGCAATCGAAGAAAATAATTTATTTAAAATCGAATCGGTTTTTATATTTTAATCTGAAACTGATTCAGTTTTGAGGCTTTATATTTTTTAATCATTAGTGAGTTTTACTGTGATGAAAATATTTGTCTAAATAATTGCCACTTTGGTAAAATTCTTACAACGCTTGAGATGTTTTATTATCAGTATATATTATTTATCAAACATGATACTTATAGACAAACATTTAATTTAATTTTTTTTTTTTTTTTTTTTTTGCAAAGAATGATTTTATCTTTTTTGATAAATGAAACTCTTACTCAATAAAAATAATATTGCA
The DNA here is from genome assembly GCA_021605075.1 of Caerostris darwini. Classification (NCBI taxonomy): domain Eukaryota; kingdom Metazoa; phylum Arthropoda; class Arachnida; order Araneae; family Araneidae; genus Caerostris; species Caerostris darwini. The sequence goes on from BPLQ01001321.1 coordinate 60,675, forward strand.
AAAATTGTAATGTCTATCATATTTTTTTTAACATTTTATTATTTAAAAAAATTTAGTTAATTTTATTAAAATGTAAGAAAAGGTAATTTAATTTTTAATTACCTTTATTATTTCGTAATTTTTTTTCAATTTTCAATTTTCAATTTTTATTTTTTCTTAATAACAATTTCAGTAGTTTGTTGTTTTTCTAATGCAGCTCAAAATACAGAAAGAGAGTTAATCTTTATGCCATAAGCAAGGGCTGCAACGCTGTTACTTATTTAGTAATTTTATGTAATTAAACATTTCTAAATATCACTAATTTGTAAGTGAGAGAACTTTCTTTAAGGAATTTTGCACATTTTTACACAATTTTAAAGATAATTTTTTCAATTTAGTTAAAAATTACAGGGAAAAACTGTATTTAGTACTGAATTTTCCTAAACTCTTTCTTGGACTAAACTTTTAAATGGTGTTTATGACTATTGCATCTAGATTCAATGATTGAAATTTGGTGAGCATTGTGGTTAATTTTTAGCGGGTGGAAATATTATCTAAACTATTTAATTGGGTAAAATATCTAAACTATTATAATTGTTCAAAATAATTGAATTAAAATATTATTTGCTCTACTATGTTTTTAAATTTTAATCTGAGATGACTTTTAACTTTTGATTATCGGAAGATGTATTTTTTTAAAAATTTGTTTGTTTATAATTTAAGTTATAATCTAAAATAATTTTTAATTTTTGATTATCAAAAGGTATATGTTTCTTTTTTATTTGCTTGTTTGTAATTTTACTTTAAATTATCAAATATTTTTTTTCAAAGTTTAATTTTTTCATAATATATTAATTCATCGGGTTTAATATATGTAATCAAAATTTAATAAAGAATCTAAAAATAAATTAATTTTCGGGCTTCTTTAAATTTTTTTGTTAGCTGATGCAGAAAATGCAGTAAATTTTATTATCAAAAATCGTACAAAATAAAGACTTTCCTGATATGTTATTTCCCAAAAGAAGTAATTTATAACTCTCAATTTATATAAATTTATTTTCAAAAATTAATTATATTTAAATTGTATGTTATAATATTTTAAGAAATGTTATCCCAAATTGTGAAAGATAAAAATATTTTTAATAATTACCAGCAGTAGTTTTTTTACCTATGTTTGTATTTTTTAAGCAAGGCTTGAATTACTTTTTTAATATGTAAAAAATATTAATATGACATTATTTTATTAAAAAAATTATTTTGAGATTTAAATATAAGTTTTTATGGACTCAATTTTTAGAATAAAAATAAAATTGGTCAATTAAAATTGTATTCATCATTACCCGTTTAACAATTAAACACTGTATATTACAAAATAACAAGATTACATAAGGGTTAGTGGTAAAAAGACTGACTATTACAAATAATTATATTAAATAAAATAAGGCATATCAGAATTGTCAAATTTGAGTTTTAAGAAAACCATATATTTATATCAAGACATTATTTTTTTTATGTAAAAAGTTTTTCGAAACCATATATGCATAAATTATTTCTTGAATAAAAAATATCTATATAAAAAAAATCATCAGCATGCTTGAATAAATTAATAGTATAATATAGTATAATATTTTTTTTAAGAAATCACAGACACCTTCCAGACAACTGAGGCATGCCATCAATGATATTCAGAGCTTAAAAAAACATATTCTTCTTATTTTTTACATTTAGTTTCAAAGTACTGAGTTTTTTCGTTTTATCAACATTTTTTTTGAACAAATTTTAAATAGAACGGTATATTATTTATAATTATTTTGCGTTTGAACAGAAAATTTACTGTGATATTATTGAAAAACAGTAATGTTGAAATATGGAGATAAGTTTGACTGAATAATAAATCCCAATAAATTAATCCTAGATGTGGATGAAAAAAAACAAAATTGATGTCTATGATGCACAAAAAAAGTAAGCTCGACGAAGCACGAAAGATGCACAGAATGTACTGACGAAATAAAATCAAAGGGGTACTGTGAATGTAATGTTAACCAGTGCTTATCTGGTATAAACTAAAAATTAATTGTGAAGAATAATAAGAAAATAAAAAAAAATTCTAGGAATTAAAATATTGATCATATGGTTTTATTTCAAATTATTTCAAAATAAAGATTCCAAGTATAAAGCTAATTAATAGTAGCAAATTTTAATAATATAATGCTAAATTAAAAATTAAAATGTTAAGTCAAAATATGAAAACCTTTTAATAAACAATTTAATTGTTACAGTAAAAAATAAAATTGTTGAAATAATTATATTAAAATTAACAAATCTTATTAAATTATTACATAAAACAGTTTTCAGTTAAGACTTATAAATAAAACGAAGTTAGCAATCAAAACCCTACTTATTTGTATCGAACAGATGGCTAACAAGTAAATTAAAAATAGTATCAAAAATATGTTCAGTTTAAGGAATATTATGAAATTGTTTATTTTTAATTAAATAAATTTAAAAACTAATTATAAATAACAGAATTATGAAGTTACAATAAATTTGTTCTTATATACAACACGACTTATAATATGCGTATTTTACTTACATACAAATGTGCACAGCAATTTCCTAATTCTAGTTAATAATGTATTTATATATAATATAACGATTATAATATTGCATAAAATGAATGTATTAAACATGATTATTGAATATTATTGAAGTCCTATGATTTTGAAAATTTCTAAGCAATAATATGCCTTTTAAAAAAAAGATATGCACATTAGAAGATATGCATATAATAAGCATAAACGTGACATTATATATGATGTAATAAAGCCAATTCTATAAGACAAAATCTTCTCACATATTTTTAAATAATCCAGATGTTATATAGGATGTTTAAGAATTACAGACAAATTCATAAAACATTCTTTATAAAGAGCTTAATTTATTTTAACAATAGTTTTTGTTGAAAATAAACTATATTTTAACTTATAAAGAACCAAATTATTGTTTATAAAGAACTTAATTTAGTTTTAACAAAAATTATACTATATTTTGTTCTTTATTAACCATTAAGTTCTCTGTAAACTCTATAATATATATTTTTCTAAAATATTTATTTTACAGTAAAATCGAATTTTGCAAAAACATTATTTTGTATTTAATATATCGTATAATTTTGAAAAAAAAACTGAATACTTATTTTTAATATAATATTTACTAAGCTATGAATATGTAATTTTATATTTTAAAAGATATCAACAAAAATATATCATTAATTTGTTTCAAATAATTAATATTTCGTTTCGTGCTTTTATTATAACAAAACATAAATGTTTTGTTTCTTTTATTTATTTTCATTATATTTTAGAATTTGTTGGAATAAGATAACAATTCTTCTCAAATATTTTTTTAAATCTTCTTATAAAATTGTCAATCATTTTATTTTTAGGGAAGAATTATATAACAAGCTCTATCAAGGGCAAATTCGTATTATTTACATGGTTATTGATTATGACGACGAATAAGAGATGCAAACACAGTTAGTGCAATCGATTTGGCGTTGATAGATGCCCAGCATGCAATCTGTTATGCAAACGTAATCTGAAAACTAGTTGCATAGTTGTATTATAATTATCTTACTCAGCAACATGCATATTTATGTTTCACAATCTTCACCAGAATCATTTATATTCATTTAAGCAACATGTTTTCTTTCTGATAATAGCCCTCTTCTGATGAAATATTTTTTTACCTTTCATCCGTAGAGGTCCCAAAAGCGATTCGCTGGGCTTGCATACTAATATCCGGTACGAAGTTCTCTTTGGTGAAAATTGTCAATAAAGTGGTATATTTTGTGGTAGGTGCAACTTCTGGGAAAAGGAGAAGAAAATAAAAAGTACCAAAAGCTTCTAATGATCATTCTTGTCAAAGAATATGTTAATGAATCCAGTAACAAATATTAATGATCCATAAGCTCTTTTTGAAACTAGTTCAGTTCCTGATTGGTCAATATTTGTAGGGAAAAAAAATGGTGACGCACAGGGGTTAACAAATGATCAGGGGAGAATTTGTTCCTGTTCTTAACGTCTCATTATTGTGTGTAGTTTTAGGGGGTGAATTTAAAATTAATTCATGAGTAATGACTGCAATCTTTGCTGTGGTTGGGCTGATAAATCTGTCAATGAGCTAGTGAGTAAATATATGTAAACATACATGGGAACACTTTTTATTAATGAATAATACGACGTGGAGAAAAAAAATTGTTAAAATTAACGTTTCTTTCAGTTGTTGTTAAATATTCTTCTGTTCACATTATTTCACATTCACTTTAAGTATGGAAATAAATATTTTAAATTTATTTGACTTCGTGATTGTAGAAAATGCAAACAAAACTTAACTGACAATTAAGTTAAAATATTTTTAACTTTTGTTAAAATAAGCTTTTTTTGAAGATACTTATTTTTAGATATAGTTTATATTCCTATTTGTAGATATATTTAAATTATATCAATTAAAAAATCAATAGTTTTTTTATATTGTTCTTCTTAAGTTTTAAATGGGAAACATATAAAATACTGAGCTTTAATAAATAATTTTTTTCATTTTAATGTGTTTTTCTGTGTTTTTTTTTCAGGTTTAACAATTAAAAACCTTTAATTATAATTCTAATTTCAGTTTAGAATTTTAAAGGTAATTAAAAATTAAATGTATATGAGAAGTATAAATCAAAATTGTTTAGAAAGTAAACATTTATTGAATAAAAAGCATATAATTTAATTTGATTAATAAAATATGAAGAAAATTCAATATTTTAATTATCAAATATATTTAATATGTGAAATTATTTTTTAATTTAATGGAGTTATTAAGAAGATTACAATTATTACTTAAATTATAATCTTTTTAATAACCCCATTATTATTAGTATTTAACTGTTGTGATAATATTATTACATATTACTTTATATAAAAATTTAATAAATTTAATTATTATTATTTATTCTTTCGATATAGAATTAAATTTATTCTATTAATTTTAATCGTTGTTTTGTAACTTATATTATTCTAAATTATCAATTATATTACTCACAATTATTTTTTTTCTCAATTACAAATAAAATATATAATGAATGTAATGAAAACAATAATATTCAATAACTTATGTAATATATAATCAATATAAGAAAATAGATGCATCCCAATGCTATCTTAATTTCCTTTACCTTTTGAAATGCTATGATTTTTTATCCACATTAAAAAGTAGCTAATAGTATAAATTAATGCATAAAACATACAAAATTGCGTTGATTTACGCCTTTAAAAAGTTACTGTTAATGATCATATCATTGGAACAAAATACATTAAAATAAAAATTCATTAACATTCAACTAGCGTATATTTCGCAGAAAAAAGATTTCGTTTTTCATTTTAATGAATGAAAGAAACACGATAAGAAATATTTAATTATACTTATAAAAAAAAGAACAAGTATCTCTTTTAAAAGTGTTTGCAATTTACATCCGAAGAATTTATGTCGAGTTTTATTTTGCATTAATGAATTACTTTGTTAACGTTATTTTGTTAAAAGTAAAATTTTTTCTTCTCCCAAATTTTGAACAATAAGAAGAATAAAAAAAAGATTGCATAAAGCTCAAAACTTAGTCATGCCGTAATTCAATTAGTTTTTATGAGAGAGGAATTTCAATTAGTTTACAGATTGTTTAGAACAATTCTGGATAACTTAAACCCGAGAAACGAATCTTGACGATATATTTCATGCTTCAAAAGAGATTCATTAATTATTTCCTTTGGCGATAGAACGTTAGAGAGGATTACCGAACAGTATTTTGAAATTCAAATTACTCAATGCAATTAATGCAATGTGCTTATTTTGTCCATTAAACTTCTGCATGTTTGTGAAGTTCGTCTAGGAAAAAAAAGTTCTTAATTAATGTTATCATAAACTAAATAGAATTATATTCGGTTTTAGAATCTGTATCGATTGCACATTTATAACGATTCGTCGTAAGACAACTGGAAAATGTTTCAAGTATATTAGTTACCAAGTCGTGTTTCTGAAAAGAAACTTAATTTATTGTTAAATGAATGCAAAAACTTATCCAGACATTTGAAAAATTACTTACTTACTGTATGCAATGCAAATTTAAAGGATAAACCTATTTTACTAATGTATTCATTATTCATTCTCAATGCTGGATTCCATTTTTAAAATCTAATTCCTTAAAATGCATTCTAAATTTAGAATTCTATTTTGTAGAAGAATAAAAGCATGAATAATTAAATTAAATTATGATGAATTAACAATGGGTCTTATACGATTCAACTTTTGTATTTATAAGTATGAATATTAACCGCTTTGGTTTATGCCATTTATATTTTAAACAGAACTGAATTAATTAAAGATTTCTTTTTAAATTTAATTGAGTTTCCCTTTTTGCTTGAAGAGATTAAATTAGAGCTTTAAGGATAAAGTAACAATTTTGCTTCCAAATTTCCATGTTCAATGAAGTCAATATAATGAATTTCTTTTAATATTTGCATAAATATATAATATTAACATTTATTGGTAGGCATAAAAATGAACATTTCTCTTTAATAAGCAACATAATATATGCTTTTTTTTTATAAAATACCAGGAATTTTAATTCAAACTTCTAAACTAAAAAAAATATTTATTAGGATATCAAAGGATTACAGTTTACAAACATTTATTAAATTTTTGTCATATGGGAACATGATGCTGTTCCAGTTAAGGTTCCGTGACGTTATCCGAAAATGAGGGCCAAGCAAATAAAATTCCATCGCGAAATTTGGCGGAAAATTGTACTTTGGGCCCCTTAACTCGTGAAATTATTCATGAATAACATTAATCTTAAGGAATTTTCTGAGGAATTTGGCCTTTGTTTTAAGTGTTTTGTAGTATGGCTTTGAATAACTTTTCATGTTTTGGGTTGGGATTTTAAACATTTGTAGTTCCAATGGCTATAAGTACTCGTAGTGCATTGATCAATTCCTTCTTTTTGAAGTTTCATATTTATCACTTTTGGCATTTTCCGGTGTTTATTGAGGTATATAGTGTTTATTATTGTATTTGGAATACTTCTTCATTTATGCCTAGAATTTTCAAATTTTGATATATTCTTTTCGCTATTGAATATGATAACGTTTCTTGGAGAACTTGGAATACATCATTCATCATTTATGCTAAAATTTTCAAAATTTGATATATTCTTTTGGCTATTGAATGTTATAGTGTTTTTTGTAGAATTGGGAATACTTCATTCTTCCTTTATGCCCAGACTTTGTAAACTCTGATACATTCTACTGGGTATTGTATGTGATAACGTTTCTTATAAAATTGGGAATACTTCATTCTTCATTTACGACTTAATCATTTATCTTACTTTTGTACATTTTTTTATACTGTACTACTTTTTATTATTGAACAATTCATTCTTCAGTTCTTGATCTATTCAAAATTGCTATATTCATGTGGATATTGAATTTGGCCATTCTTGTAGTATTCCGATCAATTGCTTCATATATCTCGTGCATTGTTAAACATTGGCATATTCTTCAGTTTATTCATCCGTTCTTGAATGTTCACACATGATAAGTTGAAATTTGATGAGTAGATTTCAGCATTTTTCAATTCCTCCTATTAGCTCACACTCTCCCTATATATATCTTGTTCAAATTTTCAATCGTTAATAAAATACTTTTCATTCTTCCACTCAAGTTCAAACATATTTTTTTGAATTTATAGTGGATGACACTTGATGTTAATACAGTTTTTTCAAATATTAATTCATTAATTAAATGTAATTAATTAATTAAAGTTTTTTTAGATTTAAGATGCATATATCTACCAATAGATGGCGCCAGATAAACTTAAAAAAATGAAGGAAAATTATTAATAAAGGACTTTCTGCAATGTAGTGAAAAAAAGTAGGAATTGGCTTAAAAATATTTTTTTATATTACTTGCTTTTATCATTTTCAATTGTGAATAATTAAATTATTAGCATTGATATTTGGATAGTCTTTCAATTTCTCTAAAATAAAAGTTACTGTGAGGTTAGAACATTATAATAAAAATTCAAACAATGACGCTTAAATATCAATCCAAATGAATAATTTTATACATGAAAACTTCCGAAATCACTTTTTTTTCTAATTATTGCTTATCATATATTGTTAAATTAAAATGGATTGTATTGTAACAAATTAGTAACCGAAAAATAATGAGAAGTTACTAATTTAAATTCCTTAATTTCACTTACGCAATACATGCTTAACATTCCTTCAACTTTTTTAGCTCATTTAATGAATAAATAAAATATATTGACAGAATATAATAAGACATATCAAAAGTTTAGGCACAATATAATTGGAAACATTGATATAAATGTCATTTACGACGGGAAAAATCAATGTATCTGTTATAAAACATTCATCTGTTAAAATCATTACATATCGGTGAGAAAACTGTTATTAAAATTCAATTTTCCTTTAACAAAATTTGCAAATTGAATTATTATTAATATTATTTTTTTATTAAATTGAATTATTTTCTACATGATCCCCAATTTTTTTTGCTACACTATACACAAATAATCAAACTCCTGCAATGAAAAAACAATCATTAATGAGTCTTATTCGTTAATTAGTATGTTCTAAAGTATTTCTATTTTTCAATTTTAATTAATTTTTAGAATCCAGTGAGTTGCAGTGTAATAAATTAAATTGTTTGAAGAAGATAAAATAAAAATTAATATAATATAAACATAATTATCATCGAATATACTTGATGACTATAAAGATGTTAAGCCATTCCACATTAGCATTCACACCTTTCTTAAATTTAGCAGTGACATTTTAGACATTTAGACAAACATTTAAACTTTTTAAAAATAAATCCTTAAATTTATGCAAAATCAACAAAACAGAAATATCTTTTTATATTTTCATAGTCAAAACATTATCAGGAGTAATCAAGCACATCCATTCATAAAATTAATTAAATTGTACTTTAGTAATTAGTGAAGTACTGTAATCAAGAAATAATTATTCAGGTTGTTAAAACCTTTTCCCAATTCACTCAAAAAAAAAAAAAAAAAAAAAAAAAAAAACTTAATCCCTTGGCCTTTGCAATTCTACTTAATCCTTAGAATCCATTAAAGAACAGTGAAACAAATTAAGTTGTTGGAACACGACACTATAACCCCCCGAAAAAAAAACCCCAGACAATTTAAAATAAAGACTGCAATTCTTATTGATAATCATCGTTACCTATAATAAATAATCATGCCTGTTGTTAAATTATAGCAAAACCTTTAAATTTTTTCTATAAAATTAAACCTGCAAAAAATGTACCTTTCACTAATAAATGTTTGTGAATTAAAATTTATTTTTTTTTATCATCTATCACACAAAACATTATTGAAAAAAAATGAGTTAAAATGGCCTTATATCCAAAAAAAAAAATTATGTACATTTTAACCAGCAGAAAAAATATTCATTTTTTCTAAAAATAGTGTGTAGATAATTAACAAAACAAATTCAATGAATAAATAATCATATCTCTTTCCTAATTGGAACATTTCACAATTTAGTTGGGAGGACATTTTGTCCTTTAGCCTTTTTCAACTCAACTTAATTCTCAGAATCTATTAAATGACTGTGAAACAAATTAAATTGCTTGAAGAAAATAAAAGGGAGTAAAAAAAAGCCCAAAATACCAACAGACAAGTGAAAGAAAAAAGTACTGAAATGCTAGTGGATAGTCATCGTCAGCTATACTTGGTGACCATGACGGTGCTAAATCATGGCATAACGTCCGAACCTGCCAGAAGAAATGGCAGCTCGAACCAACCCCAATTAGTAATAAATCTTGCTGCCTGCTCCGTTTCTAAGAAGTTAGGGAATGCCACAGCTTGTAATTCACACTTTTCTTCTTCCTTATTTTTATGTGATTCATTCTGGAAGCCCCTATCTTACCCTTCCGTGGTTCTGCCTTCCTTTTTTTGCTTTGCTTTTATATTTGTTTGGCAAATATATATATTTTTTGCTCTCTCTTTTCATTCTCATGTTACGTTTGAACTGATATTGCAGAAAAAATTCGTTCGAAGCCATCAAAGATGGGGAATGAATGTTTTATTATTTTTTACCCCTCCACCCACTCTCACCACCCTGTAGCTTGTCTCTTCCCGTCTAGGTGGTCGTTTAGATTGTAAGCCAGAAGAAGAAGACTATAAATAATTTGTGAGATTTCATTGAACATTATTTCACTTCACACGTTAACGGATTTTATAGGGACTCGCGTGAAGCTCTGTTTCTACATTTTCCGTCTTTCGATGGTGCATTTTTCATTTATGATTGTCCTAGATCTTCATTTTATTTATTATTATTTTGTGATATGATTTTTTTTTTTTATGGAAGGATTTGTGGAGATGTGCTGCCAAGGAGTTTTGTATTGCTTATCATTTGTTTCGTATCCCTTCCAGAATCAGGATTCCAATTTTAGTGGAAAAAATTGTAAATTTATTTGCTTGCAAGGAAATGGGATATTTTTTCCCATTTTCCCCCTACTTGTACGTGAGAAGAAATGATAAGATTGCATGTATTTTTTGTTTTTGTTTTTGTTTTAAACAACATTTTTTTTAATGTTTTTATTTTTCGATAGTTGTTTATGAAAAAGTATCTATTCGATAATGCCAAGAAAGATTGATTTAGTGAATCTACATCATCCTTTTTAAAGGAAAATAGATTAATTTCAACTAGAAAAACTAGGTTAAGATTAGAGAATTAATTAGAAACATTAATTTTAAACAGATTTTTTAAACTTAGTTACATTTAATTAAAAATAAAAAGTTTAATTTATTTCCAAATTATCTATCACCACATTAAAATCTGCTATTCTCCATTAAATTATAAAAGAATAAATAGAATTTAAAATTTTCAGTTTTGGAAAAAAATGTTGTAATCTTGAATATTTACTATAATACAGAAATAAAATTATGTATTTAATTTTCTTTTGTGGGATTTTCGATATTGCATTAAAGATTTTAATTAAAAACTAGATGTTATTTAAATAAAACCTATTATAGCATAATTTTCATTTTATCTATGTGATAATCCTTTTTAAGTTTTTAAGGTACAATGGATATTATTTTCACTGGGTAATTTTACATTCATTTGCACACGATAAAAACATTATTTAATGATCTAAATTTAAAAAAAAAACATTAAAGGAATTTTTATTCAATGCAAATACAATAAAAAAAATATATAATGATCTTTGTCTTGGCTAATCGAAACCTAAAAAACGTGAAAGTGAAATAGGAGCACATTTAAGGATTTATATCAAGACCTTCAAAATAAAGATATGTGGTCCGTAATCTATTGTTATTGAATCAAACAATAGGAACACCAATATAGTTTTTTTTGTTTTTAAAAGAAGTTTAGAAAAAAAATGATATTTTCAGTTCTTTCATAAAATGGCTCTTTTATCAATCACATTTAAGTGAAGCGGAAAATATTTTCTGTACACAGAACAAAATATATCTTTATGGATTTTTATTGTTGTTAAAAAAATGAGAAAAGAACTAATATAATTTAATGGTATAAGAATTTAAGGAGTTATTCATTTAGGTATTACTTAAAGCTAATGTATAATGTAAAAATTGTGAGAACTGTTAGAGAATTATTAGAACTATTAGAAAAAAATCAATGAACCAAATTTATAAAAACTTCAAACACATTTTTATATGAGAAAAAATATTCTAAACACTCTTAATAAATAATGTTAATAAAATAATAATATTGTTATAAGCTGAATTTTTGTGATTTCTTATTTTACACACAAAAAAGCAATTTACTTAATTTTAATACATTCATGAGCTATGCCATGAAAATTACTATGATATATATCATGAAAATAGCTAAAATTGTACCAGTTGAATTATTTTTACATGCATAATGGTAAGTGCAAAATAGTGTGTGGTATGTGTGTATAGTATGGCATAATGGTATATGTGTATGATATGCATGTAAAAATGGTATAATTCTGTATTGCAAATTATTTTCTGCATACTGATATAGCAATATTTTTATTAAGTAGTGAATAAATGATAAAGTTAAATTTTTTTTGTAAATTAATTACGAAATAATATTCTATAAAGGACAGCAAACCTATAAAACGAAAATTTCCAAGCTATTTCACAAGAATTTTTTGTAATAAGAAATTTGTATTGTTCAATTAATATAATGATTTGATTTTATATTGAATTATAGATATTATTTTAGTATATAATATCTTTGTAATAGAAAATAGTATAAAGTTTTAAGACAAGAATGTTTTAAAATCTGCTTCTGAAATAGCTGACTTTCATTAATAATTTCAACATTTAATTTTTTGACAAGAATTTCGAACTGAAATTCCCAAACATCAACAATACTGAAATGTGTTTTTGGAAATGAAAGTTAATTAAAAACTAAGATCCCCATTCTACCAAAGCAGGTAATCTTAGTTATTTAGTATTAAACAAATCATTTTCGATGCAAAAATTAATTAGCCTATAAATATACTACAAAAACGAATAAAATATTTAGCATATATATTTGTATAATTTTCTAATCTGTGCTAGATTAAAATTTTACGAGGACACATATTTTATTCATGATGAATAGTTTAACATACACACATAAAAATTTTGATCTTCTAATCTATCTCTATCTGCAATCTGGTGCACTTTTATTTATTTTAAACTTCATATTCCATGATTCCAGAAACGAACTTCTCAGTTAATTATCATTTCATCAAAAGTCTCTGATACCGGAGATATCACATCTTTTTTTTTCTACTTCAGAATTTAGAAGACTTTCAACCATTCTTCAATTACAGTGAGGTTCAGAAAATGATAATTTCGTTCTTTTTCTCTTTTCGTTCTTTCTTCAAGTCGTTTTCTCACACGCAAAGAAGTTGGTTCGTCTTCTGTAATTAACCGGGTACAAGGTTTCTCATTACCTTTTTGCCATATACGCCAGTGAAATTATCCATTGCGTTTTGAATTACCCCTCCATCATTGAGGTAGAAACTAATCAACCAGTTGCACGGACATGATTTATGATTAGAGCCAGAAAAAAATTAGAAACTCATTTTCTTTGGAAAAAATTAAAAATCAGAATAAAGAAAAAAGACCGAAGTAAGTAAAAAAATTGCCCAGGTAATTTAAATAACTATCGTTGTACTATTTATTATTAAACTGGTGTGGTTTTCTGTTAGGAGAATATAGATGTAAAAAATATTATTAAAGATAAATTGGAAATTTTTCTTGTAACATATGTTATCAAGTGTTCTGGTGTACGTACTACTTAATCACATTCTATATTTGTATTTACATTTAATCTAAAACGTAATTTAAGTTTTGTTTACTTTGGAAAATTTCATGAAAATAGCAAACTAATTCGAAAAATTGCTTCAAACTAGTATGTGATAATATAAACAAAATAAGTGTCTAAATCAAGATATTTTACAAGGTTTTATTTATAGTTTATAATAAGGAATACATTTTAGAGTGTTAATTTTAGAAAATATAATCATGTGTAAATCGATTTGTATTTTGATACTTACAAAGTTTTAAGACTGGAATGTATATAAAGTTGCTTCTCAAACAGCTGAATTTCATTAAATATTTTAACAGTTCATTTTTGAAGAAGAATTTCGAATTTAATTTCCTAAACATCAACAATAATGAAATATATTTTTGGAAATAAAAGTTAATTAAAAAGTAAGATCTCCAGTCTTGAAAGCAGGTAAGTGTAGTTATTTAATATTAAACAAATAATTTTCGATGCAAAAATTAATTAGCCTATAAATATACCTTAAAAACGAATAAAATATTTAGCATATATATTTGTGTAATTTTCTAATCTGTGCTAGATTAAAATTTTACGAGGACACATATTTGATTCATGAGGAATAGTTTAACATACACACATAAAAATTGTGATCTTCTAATCTATCTCTATCTGCAATCTGGTGCACTTTTATTTATTTTAAACTTCATATTCCATGATTCCAGAAACGAACTTCTCAGTTAATTATCATTTCATCAAAAAGTCTCTGATACCGGAGATATCACATCTTGTTTTTTCTACTTCAGAATTTAGAAGACTTTCAACCTTTCTTCAATTACAGTGAGGTTCAGAAAATGATAATTTCGTTTTTTTTCTCCCTTCATTCTTTCTTCAAGTCGTTTTCTCACACGCAAAGAAGTTGGTTCGTCTTCTGTAATTAACCTGGTACAAGGTTTCTCATTACCTTTTTGCCGTATACGCCAGTGAAATTATCCATTGCGTTTTGAATTACCCCTCCATCATTGAGGTAGAAACTAATCAACCAGTTGCACGGACATGATTTATGATTAGAGCCAGAAAAAATTAGAAACTCATTTTCTTCGGAAAAAATTAAAAATCAGAATAAAGAAGACCGAAGCACGTAGAAAAAAAATTGCCCAGGTATTTTAAATAACTATCGTTGTACTATTTATTATTGAACTGGTGTGGTTTTCTGTTAGGAGAATATAGATGTGGAAAATATTATTAAAGATAAATTGGAAATTTTTCTTCTAACGAATGTTATCAACTGCTTTGGTGTACTACTTAATCACATTCTATGTTTGTATTTACATTTAATCTAAAACATAATTTGAGTTTTGTGTACTTCCAAAATTTATTGAAAACAACAAACTAATTCGAAAAATTGCTACAAAATATAATGTGACAATATAGACAAAAATAAATGTTTATATCAAGATATTTTACAAAGTTTATTTATAGTGTGCAATAATGAATACATTGTGAAGGGTTAATTTTACAAAATATAATCATGTATAAATTACTATTTTAGAGTAAATTATATTGTCTTTTGATATTTTCTTTTTTAAAGACAAAATGTAATGCTTGTACTATAAAATACCTTCTCATATGTAACTTCTACTTGAAGAGCAAGTGAAATAATATCTTTTTTTTGCTTCTCCAATTTTCTTCAACAGTTGAATTTTAGATATTTCTTAAGTAGTGTTTCTTTGTGGTTGTATTTAAAATTTTATATTGTTAGTATTTTTTTATTACCTGAAACAAAATGGATTTATTTCCATTTTCATTTTTTTCCTATTTTCGTGAATTTGTAAAAATTCGTAACTTGAATTCGAATATGTAATACGAAATAATTTCGTCTTTTTATAATATAAAAATTGATTATTGATTGATTTTCTCAATATTGATATTACAATTTCACTTAATCGTAAAACATTGAAAATCTCAGTATCGGTAAATATGTTAATGATATGCAAATTCTCGAAAAATAAAGACAAAAAATATTCTAATATACTTGCTTTATCCAATATGTAGTATGGCCCCATCGTAATGAAATACAGGCCTATCAATGAGATTGTTAATGATTTTTGTGAATATTCTCTATTTTGAATTCGCTTGGGCATGCATGAAAACCTTAGCATCTTTAGCATCGAAATCCCTTGTAATAATATTGTTCGGCAATTACCAGTAGATGACGTCCCAGGTAAGCTATATGATCCACTCTAACATGCATGTGAAGCATATGGCATGACGATAGTTTGCTGAAAAATGGCTCCAGATGTAACTCTGGAAACCAGTGGGTAAATGATGGAATTAATATAATTCTTACCAATTATTAGTATACAGGAAATGAAGATTAGACGAATCCGCCTGCCATACCATTCAATAATTTCAAAGGAGAATCGGTGTGCCGTTCTGTCGCCTCTACATCAGCCACGTGATCTCCAAATATGTGTCCGAGACTAAATCTTGATTTATTGTTGAAAAAAGATACTTCTCCATTCTAAAATTCCTTGCCGCCATGCTCTGTTTACCATGCTGGTCTTAGTGTGCATTCGAGATCAGTTAGTGGATCCCCTGTATCTGGACATCTAGTTTATGCTCATAATTTTCTATAAGCATGTTCTGATTGTTTGTGTATACAATGTTAGACTTGGAATGGGGTGTTTAATTTACCTCGAAGTAGTCAGGGCCAACCATAGGTGTGTAGGCCAACCGTAGGCAAAATAGGCGTTTCCTACAGCGGCAAAATTTAGGAGTGGCTAAATCACTTTAAGAGCTCAAGCAAAATAAACACAACCCACACATAAATATATTTCATTTTTTTGAGTCTATAAAATAAATAAGTCATAACATCAAATAGCAATACAAAGTGACAAGCTCCCTTTCATTCCTATATTTTAAGATGCACTGCAAATATTTTATTTAAACATAACAGGAATAGACAGGCTTCTGGTTATCTCTATGCGTAAACTGTGAGATGCGTCGGTGCAGCAGACAGACTCAATAGGCTTTTTCCACCCACATATAAAATTTGAGTCAGATTGAGAACAATGCTTTATTTATTCAACAATATCCAGTTTTTTTTTTTTAGTGATACAATAAATTAGATGTGTATTAGTTGTGAAAGGAAATTTTTAGAGGTAAATGGGTGTTATTTGTTATACACGAAACATTTTAAATTCACTTCCTGGATAAAAATGTTCTATTTTTAAAAATTTTTCTCTGTGAGTAAATAGTAGTTTTATTTTGTAAGTTTGTTGTTGTTAGTTATTTAAAAATATAATTATTGTTTTTCAATAAAACAATTTGCTGTAAGTCTGTATTAGTTTGTCTTAATTCACGATGTCATGCATGTCATTAAAATTACTTTTTATAATTTTTTTTTCTTTTTTAAAAACAGTAGTAATTTTTTTTTGAAACCTGGTAGGCGGCAATTTCGGAGTTAGCTGAAGGCAGCAAAAACGCTAGAACCGCTTATGCAGTAGTTAATGAAACACTTCTAGCCATCTTCCTAATAACGCGGTCTGTACATTTGTGAGATATAATTTGACGCACTTATTTCTATGATTTGACTTTGTCGTTGTTGCCGCAATTATACAACGCTGAGCTGTGCTGACTTCCTGGTTGGCTAGCATTGCGATATGTTGGAGGGATTAACCAACGTCTCTCAATTCAAATGTTCTATTCTTCGCAGTTTTTAACAAGTGGTCATACTTCTGACGCTGAAAAATGAGAGAGATTGTACAAGTTTTACACAGTACCTTTTATGAAATTCTTAGTTTTAATCAGCTATAAACGCTAGCTATTTTATGCCGCTGAAGTCACTACCACTTTCTACACAAAACAAACGCCTGAAAGTTTGACTTTTTGCACATCTTTTGCCTTTCTAACGAACTAGTAATGTGCATAATTCTACCAGTTTTCCATTTTGGGGTTGAAGCTTCAGTGTGGTGGAGGGATAATGAAATGCTGTGATTGTTACATATCTAATTAAATGTAGGTATTTCATAAGCATGCTGGGACCATTCATAAAGTAAGTTTTTTCAAGGTATCATGGTAAAATGGGTTATTGCTTTATTATGGGTTATTTATAGGTTATTAATTATTTTATGGGTAATTACTTTATTATGGGTTATTACTTAGTTTATGGCTTATTACTTTATCATGGGTTACTTATAATTTATTATTACTTACTTTATGGGTTATTACTTTATGTGTTATTTATAGGTTATTACTTATTTTATGGATTATTACTTCGGTAGATTAACATTATTTCCTAGGAAAAACGAAAACTTCTAATAACTTGAAAAAAGAGAAGGGAATCGATAATTGTGCCTTGTGAGATTATATGGTGTGAAAAAAAATACTGGAAAAACTCAATTAGTTGGTTCTGCAGTAGATGAGAAAGAATATGTCCATCTCCTCAGAATCAATTAGTTTTTCTAAAAGTAATTATCACTTTAAATTGGATTGCATGAGAAAATAAAAAGAAGAACAAAAATATAGACCCGGTCTATTTTAGACTCATTCAGAAAAAAAACATATATTATATTTCCTAGCAAATGAAGTTATGTAAAAATTTGTGAAAAAAGGCCTTATTTCTGTATCAGATCAATTAAATAATAACTGCATGAGTGCAATTGTAAGATCAAAAAATATTATTTCGCTGTTCTAAAAATTAATATTGATTGTTAAAGAAAATATCTTCCTTAAAAAATGGTTAACTTTTTAAGAATAATGAAATGTAATTAATCAAATAAAAATGAATTTCCACCTTCTAAGCTTGAATTTTGAATTACAATTTCAGATGTATTGTAAATTAAATGAAATTAAAAATAAAAGCAGAAAACGCTAAACAAGTAAAATAGATATTTTTAGTAAATATGGAAAAATTAGATGTAAATAAATTTAAAAACATCTCGTCCTTTGACAATTTAATTCAAATTAATTTAAATTCTTCATATTGATGCCAAATAAAAAAAATTTAAAAATATTGTTTTTTTAAAATCGTTTGACATGTTTGGAAAAAAAGCAATATATGATATACAAATTAAATTAAATCGCTAAATATCCTACATGTAAGTTTTAAAACATCGTAAAAATGCATCGAAAAATAAATATTTTAAGAATCCTATATTGTCTTTGATACATTTATAAAAAAGCTTTCTAGAAAAGTATAAAAAGTAAAAAAAGTCTTTCTGTAAAGATATAAAAAACAAAGGTGGATTAATTTTTGCAAAGAAAGGAAATTTTAAATCACGAGGAATTTCAAATCCAGATACGGAAATCAAATGAAAAAATTAAACTTCGAACGCTGCTTGCTCAACAGATGTTTAAAAGAGTACTTAGGGACTTTTTTTTAATTTCGGAGGCTTCTTTTTCATACAAATGTGAAAGAAAATCTCAATTTTTGCTTCAAAAAAAAAAAATTAGAGAACGCTTGATCTTATCATTGAAAGTCGAACACAATTCCACTTTCTATTGCAAGAGTTCAAAATTCGATAAAAATTCCCACATGCGCTACTGGGAAACTGTCTCTTAAATTGACTTTTTTTTTGTGCGAGAATAAAATTCAACCTATTTCTTCATTCTAAAAGCTAAAAAAAAATAAATAAATAGAATTTAACCAAACGCTGTTCGGATTTGCTTTCTTCGCAAATGTATTGAAGAATACTGTATTCCTTTTCTTTCTTATATTTTTTTGCTGTTTTTTTAGTGACATATTGGAGTTATTAGGAATTCGGGAATAATTTCTGTACTCCATCAGTAAGTTAGAATTTAATTTCTGTCGTTGTGTACGTGCAAGAATAAAACCACCTCTTGAAAATTAATGTTTAAAAAAATCGTTTCAGAAAACACTATTTTATAATTTTTTTAACCGTTTTAAAGCATTTAAATAGAAATCATTATGTAAAGGGTTATTAGAAGTTTTAAAATGGATTTGAAATTTAATAAAATATACACATTGTTGTTATAAATTGCACACGTGTCAGTTAAATTAATTTTACTCTGTTTGATTTTGTTTGCTCTCATAATGTGTAGCACTTTGTCAAAAACGACAACTTAAATGAAACTAGTATTCAAATTTTGAATCAGTACAAACCACGTTATGGATATAGTTTTAAAAATAGCAATGTTTTATAAAAATAGGAATTTTAATCTATTTATAAATTAAATTATTATTCATGCATTGATTTTATAAAATAGTTAATAAAATATAAATAAATTACGTATTTGCTGAAATCTCAAATGCTAAAAATTGTTACAATAATCAATATTATCATTATTATTATCCAATATCAATATCAATCAGTTACTATCAGTAATTGTTACGCTATAGTTGCAATCGAAGCAATAAGAAATTAGAAATTTTCGTTAAATTAAAGTAGTATAAATTGCATTGCATCATATTCCACATGAATAATTAAAAAGTTAAGTTCCAACTTTTGCCTAGGCAATTTCTAGAAGCTAAATAAAAAAAAAATGGTAAACATATAAAAAAGAAAGGTGGATTAATTTTTGTAGAGGAAGGACATTTTAGATCACGAGGAATTTCAAATCCAGATTCGGAAGTCAAATGAAAAAGTTAAGCTTCGAACGCCTGTTCAACAGATGTTTAAAAGAGTACTTACGGACATTTTTTTAATTTCGCAAGCTTCTTTTTCCTACAAATGTGAAAGAAAATCCCAATTTTTGCTTCAAAGAAAAAAAAAGAGTAGCAAAAAAAATTAGAGAAAGCTTTCTTCGTAAATGTATTGAAGAATACTTTAATTCGTTTTTTCTTAAATTTTTTTGCTCTTTTTTTTAGTGACATGTTGGAGTTATTAGAAACGTTTTAATAATTTCTGTACTCCATTAGTCAGTTAGAATTTAATTTCTTTCGTTGTATATGTGCAAAAAAAGTGACCTCTTGAAAACTAACGTTTTAAAAAAAAAGTTTTAGAAATCACTACTTCCTAATTTTTTTAACCGTTTTAAATCAATTAAATAGTACTCATTATGTTAAACGGTTATTAGAGGTTTTCAAACGGATTTGAAAGTTAATAAAAAATACACATTGTTGTAATAAATTGCATACATGTCAGTTTAATTAATTTTTCTCTGTGTGATTTTGTTTGCTCCCGTAATGTGTAGCACTTTGTCAAAACGAACAATATTAAATGAAATAATTGAAAAAAACTAAAATCTGTTCGGCAAATTTCCACTTGTGCGAACATTGGAGAACGAATGAATAAACTCAGGAATATGCCAATGTTTATATATGAAGCAATTGATTGGAATACTACAAGAATGGCAAATTCCATATGAATATAGCAATATTGAATAGATCAAAAAACTTCATGAAGAATGAAATGTTCAAGAATCTCTAAAATAATATACAAAAGTAAGATAAATGTCGTCGCAAATTAGGAATGAAGTATTCCAAATTCTACAAGAAGCATTATTACATTCAATAGCAAAATAATGTACCAAAGTTTGAAAATATTAGCCATAAATGAAGAATGAAGTATTCCAAATTCTACAAGAAGCGTAATCACATAGAATACAAGTTATTAGGAACTGTAAAATAATTCATGTACTCCATTAGTCAGTTGGAATTTAATTTCTGTTGTTGTGTACGTGCAAGAAAAAAAGTCACCTCTTGAAAATTAATATTTAAAAAAAGTTTTAGAAATCACCACTTTCTAATTTTTTTAACTGTTTCAAATCAATTAAATAGTAATTAATCATTGCGTAAGGAGTTATTAGAAGTTTTCAAACGGATTTGAAATTTAATAAAAAATGCACATTGTTTTAATAAATTGCATACATGTCAGTTAAATTAATTATTATGTGTGTGATTTTGTTTGCTTGCATAATATGTAGTACCTTTTCAAAAAGAAAAACTTACATAAAATTAGTATCCAAGTTTTGAATAAGTACAACTTACGTTACGGGTGCAATTTTAAATCACTGTATAAAAATTGGATTTTAAAAATATTTATAAATTAAAGTATTGTTCAAGCATTTATTTTATAAAATAGTTAATGAATATAAAAAAATTGTATATTTGCTGAAATCTTAAATGCTTAAAATTGTTACAACAATTATTGTTATCAGTATTATTACTATCAATTATCATTATCAATAAATTATTATCAGTAATTGTTACGTTATAGTTACAAACAAAGCGAGAAAAATAGGAAAGTTTTGTTAAATTAAAATAGTATAAATGCATATAATCTTATTCCATATGGATAATTAAGAAGTTGAATTCATCTTAAGCCTAGGCAATTTCTAGAAGCTAAATAAAAAAATGTAAAGATATAAAAAACAAAGGTAGATTAATTTTTGCAAAGGAAGGAAATTTTAGATCACGAGGAATTTCAAATCCAGATTCGGAAATCAAATGAAAAAGTTAAGCTTCGAACGCTTGTTCAACAGATGTTTAAAAGAGTACTTACGGACTTGTTTTAATTTCGCGGGCTTCTTTTTCATACAAATGTGAAAAGAAATCCCAATTTTTGCTTAAAAGAAAAAAATGAGCAGAAAAAAAATTAGAGAACGCTTGATCTTATCATTTAAAGTCGAACACAATTCCACTTTCTATTGCAAGAGTTCAAAATTCGATAAAAATTCCCACCTGCGCTACTGGGAAACTGTCTCTTAAATTGACTTTTTTTTTGTGCGCGAGAATAAAATTCAATCTATTTCTTCATTCATAGAGCTAAAAAAAATAAATAGAATTTAACCAAACGCTGTTCGGGTTTGCTTTCTTCGTAAACGTATTGAAGAATACTTTATTCCTTTTTTTTTCTTATCCTTTTTAGTGACATATTGAAGTTATTAGGAGCTGTGGAATAAATCCGTTTCTCCATTAGTCAGTTAGAATTTAATTTCTTTCATTGAGTACGCATAAGAAAAAAAGTGACCTTTTGAAAATTAATATTAAAAAAAAAAGATTTAGAAATCACTACTTTCTAATTTCTTTAATTGTTTGAAATCAATTAAATAGAAATCATTATGTAAAGGGTTATTAGATGTTTTCAAAAGGATTTAAAATTTAATAAAAAATTCACATTGTTTTAATAAATTGCATACATGTCAGTTAAATTAATTTTTCTGTGTGAGATTTTGTTTGCTCGCATAATATGTAGTACCTTTTCAAAAAGGACAACTTAAATTAGTATCCAAATTTTGAATCTGTACAAATTATGTTACGGAGGTATTTTTAAATCGCTTTATAAAAATAGGAATTGAAAACTATTTATAAATTAAAGTATTGTTCATCCATTGCATTTATAAAATAATTAATTAAATATAAATGTTGTTGTTGTCGTGTCCCTCATGGAAGAAGGGAGGAGGGGTGCAGCTTCTGTTCTGAATGGAGTACCCGTAGGTAGAAGTCTGACTTCTGCTCCGTAACGCTCTTACAGTCATAGGAGACTGGGACCTATGGCTTAAAGTGGATCCCGAACCACTACAAACATCCATGGCCCCGCCGGGACTCGAACCCTGTGGCACCGAGCGGCAGACCGCTGCACACTCGGCCATTCAGGCCCCTAATTAAATTTAAATAAATTATATATTTTCTGAAATCTTAAATGCTTAAAATTGTTACAATAATCATTGTTATCATTATTCCTATCATAAATTATCATTATCAATCAATTATTATCAGTAATTGTTACTTTATATTTACAAACGAAACGATAAAAAATTAGAAATATTCGCTAAATTAAAATAGTATAAATACATTGAATCACATTCCATATGAATAATTACAAGTTGAATTCCATCTTATGTCTAGGCAATTTCTAGAAACTAAATAAGAAAAATGTGAAGATATAAAAAATAAAGGTGGATTAATTTTTTCAAAGGAAGGACATTTTAGATCACGAGGAATTTAAAATCCAGATTCGGAAATCAAATGAAAAAGTTAAGCTTCGAACGCTTGTTCAACAGATGTTTAAAAGAGTACTTGCGGACTTTTTTTTAATTTCGCAGGCTTCTTTTTCATACAAATGTGAAAGAAAATCTCAGTTTTTGCTTAAAAGAAAAAAAAATTACAGAACACTTGATCTTATCATTTAAAGTCGAACACAATTCCACTTTCTATTGTAAGAGTTCAAAATTCGATAAAAATTCCCACATGCGCTACTGGGAAACTGTCTCTCAAATTGACTTTTTTTTTTGCGCGAGAATAAAATTCAATCTATTTCTTCATTCTAAAAGCAGAAAAAAATAAATAGAATTTAACCAAACGTTGCTCGGATTTGCTTTCTTCGTAAATGTTTTAAAGAATACTTTATTTCGTTTTTTTCTTAAATTTTTTTACTGTCTTTTTAGTGACATATTGGAGTTATTAGGAATTGTGGAATAATTTCTGTACTCCATTATTCAGTGGGAATTTAATTTCCTTCATTGTGCATGTGCAAGAAAAAATGACCTCTTGAAAATTAATGACCTGTTGAAAATTAAAATTAAAGTTTTAAAAATCACTACTTAAAAATTTTTTTAACCGTTTTAAAGCAATTAAGTAGTAATTATTATGTAAAGGCTTATTAGAAGTTTTCAAACGGATTTGAAATTTAACAAAAAATATACATTGTTGTAATAAATTGCACACATGTCAGTTAAATAATTTTTCTCTGTGTGGTTTTGTTTGCTCGCATAATTTGTAGCACTTTGTTATAAGGAACAACTTTAAAATAAAATTAGCATCCAAATTTTGAATCAGTCGAAATTATGTTATGGATCGTTTTAAATTGCTTTATGAAAATAAGAATTTAAATCTATCTATAAATTAAAGTATTGTTAATGCACTGATTTTATAAAGAAGTACATTAAATATAAATATATTATACATTTGCTGAAATCGCAAATGATTAAAATTGTTACAATAACCGTTATTATCATTATTATTATCAATTATCATTATCAGGCAGCTACCATCAGTAATTGATTCGTTATAGTTACAATCGAAGCTATAAAAAATTAGAAATTTTCGTTAAATTAAAATAGTAGAAATGCATTGAATCATATTAAATATGGATAATGAACAAGTTGAGTTCCATCTTATGCCTAGGCAATTTCTAGAAGCTAAGTAAAAAAATGTAAAGATATAAAAATAACAAAGGTGGATTAATTTTTGCAAAGGGAGAAAATTTTAGATCACGAGGAATTTCAAATCCATATTAGGAAATCAAATGAAAAATAAAAAACGTATTAAACATATGATTTTTTTTTTCAGTTTGTTTGACATATTTAAAAAAAAAACAATACAGGATATGCAAATTAAGTTACTTCGGTAAATATCATATATATAAATTTTAAAACATCACAAAAATGCTTTGAAAAATAAATATTTTAAGAATCCTATATTGTCTATGATACAATTAAAAAAAGCTTTCTAGAAACTAAATAAAAAAGTACAAAAAAAAAAAAAAAAAACTAAAGTACAAAAAAACAAAGGTGGATTAATTCTTGCAAAGGAAGGAAATTTTAGAACACGAGGAATGAATTTCAAATCAAGATTCGGAAGTCAAATGAAAAAGTTAAGCTTCGAACGCTTGTTCAACAGATGTTTAAAAGAGTACTTACGGACTTGTTTTAATTTCGCAGGCTTCTTTTTCATATAAATGTGAAAGAAAATCTCAATTTTTGCTTAAAAGAAAAATAAATGAGCAGAAAAAAATTGGAGAACGCTTGATCTTCTCATTTAAAGTCAAACACAATTCCACTTTCTATTGCAAGAGTTCAAAATTCGATAAAAATTCCCACATGCGCTCCTGGGAAACTGTCTCTTAAATTGATTTTTTTTTGTGCGAAAATAAAATTCAATCTATTTCTTCATTCTAAAAGCAGAAAAAAATAAATAGAATTTAACCAAACGTTGCTAGGATTTGCTTTCTTCGTAAATGTATTGAAGAATATTTTATTTTATTTTTTTTTCTTAAATTTTTTTACTGTTTATTTAGTGACATATTGAAACCACATTTTTGGGAAATTAACCACATTATTAATCCACATTTTTGGGAAATGTGGATTAATTTCTGTACTCCATTAGTCAGTTAGAATTTAATTTCTTTCATTTTGTACGTGCAAGAAAAAAAGTGACATCTTTAAAACTAATGTCTAAAAAAAAAGTTTTAGAAATCAATACTTTCTAATTTTTTAACCGTTTTAAAGCAATTAAATAGTAATCATTATGTAAAGGGTTTTAGTAATTTTCAAACGGATTTGAAATGTAAAAAAAGGCACATTGTTTTAATAAATTGCACACAAGTCTGTTAAATTAATTTTACTCTGTGTGACTTTGTTTGCTCGCATAATGTGTAGCACTTTGTCAAAAAGAAAAACTGAAATAAAATTAGTATCCAAATTTTGTATCAGTACTAAATACATTACAGATGTTATTTTAAATCAGTTCATAAAAATAGGAATGTGAATCTATTTATAAATTCAACATCGCTCATGCATTGATTGTATTAAAAAAGTTAATTAAATATAAATATATTATATATGCTCAAATCGCAAGTGTTTGAAATTGTTACAAAAAATCATTATTATCATTGTTATTGTCATATAAATAGTTATTTGTTAATATCAATAAACTATTATTAGCAATTGTTACGTTATAGCTACAATTGAAGCGATAAAAAATGAGAAATTTTCGTTGAAATAAAATAGTATAAACGCATTTATTCACATTCCATATGCATAATTTACAAGTTGAGTTCCATTTTATGTCTAGGCAATTTCCAAAGTTTAAAAAGATAACATATTATAACAAAAATATATGTAAAATGTTTAGGTTTATTGAATATTTAACGAAAATAATTACACATAATAAAGGTTAAATTGCATTTCATTTTCTTCTTTAAAAATTAAGTTCAAAAAATCATTTAATTTTGGAATCTCCAATACATTTCGAAAGAATAATGCTGAACCTAAACAAAAATGCCATCACTTTTTAAATGGAAGGAATTGTTATGGATAATTCATGATGAATTAGTAAGTCACATCATTGAAAATGCACGCAACAACTCCAACTGTAAATATAAAATTAATTTAAGAATGTGGTATGTATATATAACTAATATTCAAAGTGGTATTTAAATATGATAAGTATTTAAATATTTAAAATTTCTTACGGATAAATAAGAAATAACAAATAAAAAATAAATAAACATATTACTAACTTATAATGTATCTTTGAAAAACATACTATTAGGCAAGTTATTATAATAAAAAAGAAGAAACTTCGTTACAGAAAAATGTACATTGTTTTATATGTTTTTAATAGAAACAACGAATTTAATATTCATTCATTGTGATAATTCTGAGAGGATTTTTAAATGCCCCAAATGATGTGTTAATCCTTTAAGACCTGAACATGGAACGGAACAAAGTAACAAATTTCAGTGCATAATAAGCATCAATATGTTTTGTGATCAATCTAATAGCTATATATGCATAAAAACTATAGCTAAAGGGCCAAATCTACTCTAACTATATACAATGTTCCATGCCCAAAATAATGAAGCCAATCAAGTTTATTGGCAGGTAAGTCTTTTTATTGCAGTCTTAAGATAGTTTAAAGAACCTGAAAGGCCGTATTGGGTGGGATAAGTGAAATAATATGATTGGTGAATTAGTTTATCAACAAAGTTTATGAATTAATTAAGGCACGCTCTAGAGCATCTCATAAGCTAGACGAATTCAAGTCTCAACACATAAAGGATATTCGTCACCAAACTGTATGGAATATTATCCTCTTCTAGGCTGACTTGTTTCAAAGTACTTGTATCAGAGCATCTCGGGCTGTTGAATCAAGAATGCCATCTCTGTATAATTGAATAGTAATGATGATCAGTAATGTTGAGACAATTTATAAAACAAGGTCGCTATAAAAACAGAAACTTCCGAGATGTTAAAAAAAAACTGGATCCACCTAATCCATTTCTTTCCATAAAACGATTGGATAATAGCTGTTTTCCTTTCACCACCAGAGCAATAGTCTTTTTGAATAGCTTTAAAGCAGATTTCGATTGATTTGAATCCTTTTGACTTGTGTCGATACAAAATTGAAGTTTTCTTTTCAATTATAGTAACAATGGCTCTTATTGGGTTATGCTCTTATTGATACACACAGTACGTCTTGCAAACATTCCTGTTTCGTGAATTTTCTGCATACAATTGACTTGGATACCAGTCTTGCAGTGACTACCACAAGAGAATGTATGGACTGGATTAGTGTACCATTGATATACCTGTTTGAAGCTAACTGCAAACATAGATCAGCTTTGGTATCTTTTGTACAAGTTCTGCATCAGTTGTAGATTCTAGAGGCTGATTCTATTCTTCGAAATGCATTCCTTAGTTCTTTGAATTACACAATGACTCATATTAAACCGTTTTGTTTAGTAAGATTGACACTTAGCCGATTCTATTGACTCAACTGCTTGCAATCCTATTTATTCTGTTATACGATGTCAAGTATTCACATCTAAAATTTGATTACCTGGAAATTTCATTACCCAGTTTGTATTTGCAGAAATTGCAGCTGATATTATAGTTTTATTCGGCCACGAATCTGTTCGTTTTACATTAGTTTTCCTAATTTTCATATCATATTCAGATCCTACACACATATACTGCGTAATTTTAATGAAAATGTACTTATTTCGGTCATGTAATTGCAATTTTTCTTATTTTTACTTAATGTTTGTAAACCAGTTTAGAAATTAATAATAGTTGTGTTCTAGAAAGTTAAAGAAACCAAAAAATTTTCACAATTATATCTTTTTTTCTTGTTAATTCAACTCTCATGCATTTTAGTCGAACAAAGGTTAATTTCAGGTAAATTTCAAGCGAAACAATCCCCCTAAAGCATCTCATTAGGAGCATTCTCTGGCAGAAAAAAAAAAAGACGCTATTCTTGATCTAATGACTGCATCATTAGTTGTAACTAACCACGAGAAGGCAAGAGCGCAGTCTATATCATTTTCTGCGTCTATAATTAAATCTAGGCAGTTTACTTAATTTTCCGCAAAATTTATGAATTAATTAAGGCACTCTCACTGCTACACATTATGCAATTAAACGTTAAATATGAAATTAGATTGAGAAACGAATGAATAATTCGCTACAGTATCCAATTACAAATGGCAGAATGGAGGAAGAAAAAAAAATGTGCGAAATTAAAATTTCTCCATTTTTGCTTAGGAAAATATGCAAATACTTTACCTTCTTTCTTTTATTTTTTTTAATGATTTGCTCAACCACTTTAATGGATTATGAAGAAGGGGAAAAAATACTTTGCCAACAAAAGCGTTCATTGCTATTAATTAATAAAAAAAAGCGCGAGCGTATTAGAAGGTTTGAAGAGATAAGTGGTTTTTACATCATTAGCATTTATTGAATATGAATCGAAAGGGCTTCTTCGAGATTTCATCTCAAGTATGCAAAAAAAAAATAATTTCTGTTTGCTTGACTGCTAAAAATAAAACTAAGCAGTTAAAGATGGAAAAAAATGTTGTTTAAGTTCACGTTAGAAATATAGCTGGAAAAGAAAGGAGTAGTAGTTTTAGCTAATTAATTATAAAGCATCCAGAAAAGCTGTTGTTGAAATGCTTTTGTTCAGACTAGTCAGTGATCCTTTAATAGTAGTCATGATTAAAAAAGACGCATTGTTTGCGATTTAATTATGTGTTTTATTTATGGATTTATTGTACTCCTTTTTATAATACAATGGCACATTTTGTCTTTATTTTTCTGTAATTATTATGATGAATAGTTAAAACAGTCATGGCCATGGTCATGACCGTTCACCTACTGGTAAATTCCGAAACAGGAGATGTTTTCGTTTTACCTGGTTAAGGTTGTCAGCCCTACGCCCAACACCTTACAGTCATATTAGACTCGGACCTACTATTTAAAGTGGATTAAAAATCACTACAGGCACCTATGGCACCGCCGGTACTCGAGTCCGAAACCTGTGGCATCAAGCGCCAAAGCGCTAGTCACTCAGCCATTAGTTCCCTTAATCATTTAATAGCTAAACTAAATTAAATTATTTGAATCCAATAATTTCACTAAATTATATTTTATGTGCAGATTCGATTAATTTATCATTTGATTAAATCATAACTCCTGCACCAATGCGTGATAGGATAAGAGCGACCAGTTGGTTAGCGTTTTTGACTACAAAAGTACAAATACTTGGCAAGAAATGAAAGAAAAGGAGCCAAATTATACATATATACTTATTAAATTTATAGGCCGCAAAGTCTTTCAGTTGGCTTTTAAAAAAGAAGGCATAAAGGTGTAATCCTTTCAAATTTGATACTTACTGTTCGTTCCAATTTGTAGTAATGAGGTGTATGAGGTTTGTTGTGTTGTGGGGGCTTGTTGTTGGTGTTGGTGCATCCTGGGTAACTTGGAATCTGCTACGTGCATGTCCTGCTAGCGGCAATGTAAAATTTCATAATTTAGAAAAAAGATATTTAAACAAAATGTTTCTGTCGATTCAACATAATTAGTTCATTGCATTACATAAATTTAATTATAACTCCAATTGATTGATTATATTTATTATTATGATATACTAACTCTAATTTTACCATATTTTCTAAATTGCACAATAGAATAGCAATATGACCACATTAATTGTGTTGCTTTTACAAATGAAAGATTTTCAAGGAGTTCAAATTCACTATTGACCTTTATGATTTACATTATAATATTTTCATCAACTCATTCCAGCATATTAATTGAAACTTTAAATATTAGAGAGTTTTAAAATTAATGTTTTCGTCCCCGTAAAACCATGTGCTTTTTTAAATGATTATTTTTTGAAATGCAAAATTATTGAATTATTATGCATATTATTTTAACTAAGATATCTTAACAGTAATTACTTTCTATTAAAATTGTTTTACAAATCAAATATTTGATAGAAATGAAACAATTATTGTTTAGAAATGAACATTCTTAACGGATCAAGCATCAAGCTCATTTTAATAACATTTTAAATTATTATTCACTTATTTTGTAAAAATATTTACCTTTACCTTTTACCTTTTTATTATTTTTATATACAAATGCGAACTCTACTATTTTTATATACGAATATACTTTACCTTATAAAAAATGTTCAAAATTACTGAATTTAGATACATAATTTAAAAATATTAACACGAGTTATTTATTTATTTTTATTAATGTTATAACAATAAATTATTTCGATAAAATCAGATTTTATCAAAATTTTTTTTTAAAAATTCAGAAAATATTATCAAAATTATTTTAAAATGAAATGGGTATGTCATATAGAACAATAATTGTTATCATTTTATGTTAAATAATATTTACGAATTTTAAAACAAAATATAAAAACCAAAAATCATTGTAAAATATGATATTCACTTTAAAGCCTTTTATACCTACTTTTTGTTTTTTCAGAAACAAAAAAAAAAAAAAATTTTTTTATCAGGATGATTATAAAATTATAATTGAGTTATTTATATTTTTTATTGATCCATTATAAGAATTAGCTATTTTTACGAAAATCATAGTATACTTAATGCTTGATTCTGCACATTCTAACAGAACTACACTAATTATTCTAATTATAAACTCTATAGTTAAAAAGATTCATAGTTTATAAAATATTAATTGTTTCATAATTTATTAAATATTGATTGGAATTTAAAAAACTTGAAGACACATTTAAATTTTAAAGTTATTATATTATCTTTTTTTCAAAATGATTTATACCAATCTATTTATACAATTTTATTTACCAAAAACAAATCATATATTTCTACAATATTAATAATTTAATATAATTAATAATTTAATAACTTATCTGTTTTAATAGCAGAATCATAAGAGCAATTGATTCTAAGCAGGTAGTTGCAATCAAAAGTACGAAAATAACTACTATGAATAGTTAGTATTCTAACTATATAGTTTGTAAATTCAGACTACATAAATGCTTTTGATGTTGTATATATTAAAACAATGCATTAATATTTTCAAAGAATATATCGAACTTTATAAAATATTCTAGCTTATTATTTGTTGAATATAACATTTATTTCACGACAAACTCTAAGCTAATCATTATATTTCATGAACCGAAACCATTAATACGTATCTTTTACCTAACCCAAGAACAAAACCACTTTTCCCTCAGAATTAATGGAGCAGATCATTCTTTATTGTCAATTGGGGACTCCATCCCACAGTCACTGCTACCGGAAGATAATAATTTATAGATCTTCCCTTACACCACTGATGGCAGCAAACTGTTTAACAGCATATGCTCGATATTTCCCATGAATCAAACATTCCATTCCGTTGGAATAAGTAGCTCTGTGAATAAGGCAAGGACCGGAATACTTTATTCGCTACCTCCAGAGAAGCAATAAAGAACAGCAAACGGGGAAATATGAGGTAAACAAATAAAGAGATCATTTTCTTTTCCCTGGCACTTTTTGATTACATATTGTGACAATACCAGGCCTGGCTGGCTTCTTTCTATTATGACGAGGGAGAAATGAAAGGAATTGTTCCCCTTCGTAGGCGTTGGAAAACATTTCGAATTTCCCATCTTGGAACATCTACTAGACTGCGTGTGGTTTTCGGGAGTTAATGATATTGACAAAATAAGAAAGTGTGTTGTGTTGATAATTTATGCATTGTTGACATTGTCCAGTTTTATTATTCATGTTTGTATTATAAATAAATGTTTGGTTTTCTGTAGTGACTGGAGAAAAAAAGTCCTTATATCAGTTGATTTGAAATGCTTTAACTTTACGATTTCAATGAATATGGGATGAAGTTATTTTATTTCATATATAACGATGAAAATATTACTTTCACTGCCTGGAATACTATTTTGTCTTAGAAAAGTGAACTTCATACATAAAATGGAAATATGTAAAACAGTATAATTTTCTATATTAGTGTATTTAAAATATTTACTTAATATTTATTTAGTAATTATATTTAGAAAAGTAATAATAATATTATATATATATTATTAAGTTAGTGTGGATGTGTTAGAAATTTAGCTTCCTTGAATTCCAAGATTTTACCAAAATATTTATTCTGCAAGAAAATGCTTCTTCCATTTTGTAAACTCATGCAATTGCAAAGTTAGCCTTAAATAATCTATACATTGTCTAAAGATTCTCTGCAGTTATTGACCACTCTAGAATATGTAATACTACTTCAAGTTTAACGTCACTTCTCAAAATGGTAGAATACTAATGCATTCTTAGAGAACATTCGAAAGTTAATCTATTTTAATATCATATTAGCAAATATGAAACAGTTTCGCCCAACTATTAGTCATTAGACATTTTAGCTAATTCAATAGGTGGATAAAAACAGTAGTAATAGTGAATAATCGCACATTCGTCTTCTAGTACACCAAATGGTCATGAACCATGTGTAGGATTATTAAATATGTCATAATGTTCAGTTTATTTGTCATAAATAATAATTTTTCGACAATTATTTGTACATCAAGTAACCATTGCTCATGGAAGATATAGTTTAAGACTGAGTTATTTACTAATTTTGAATTATTCTCTATCGTTTTTTATTTTAAAGTAATTTCACGCTGGATTTTTTTTTTGTATTTATGAGTTGAAATTAAATTACGTCATCCGATATATCATAAAAATTATTATGACCAGAAAAAGAAACATTTATTACTTATTTTTAAAAACATTAGATGTTAATTAAAACCACTTTATAAAACAATATTTTTTTATTTGTTGAAAGGCATCTATCATCTTTGAAGATTATTTTCACCATTTGAAATAATTTGCTATTTTGTAAATTTGTGTCTGTGGTTCTCTGGGGGCACACAAAGATGGATAATTTTTTTGTTCTAATGCAGCTGGCAAAAATTTAGACAATTGACTTTGATACCTTAAGTCAAGCGCTGCACCGAAGTTACTCACTTAGCACTACCCAGGAGGTGTGTGTAGCTTGAAGATAAGCTAGCGCACGCGGAGTAACAATACCCCCACAACGCTCTACGATCATGTTAGACCGGGACCTACATTTTAAAGAGGATCTCGAACCACTACAAACATCCATGGCACTGCCGGGACTCGAACCCGAAACCCGTGGTACCGAGCACTAGCCACTCGGCCATTCACGCCTCAAGATGAATCATAGACTGTGGAAAATTGATGAGCAGAGAAAGAATGGAAGATAATATAAATACTTACCAACCAAGGATCTTCATATCTCTATATAACATTCATTGGATGGAAATAAACATTTGTAACCAAATAAAAAAACATTAAACACCAATCCTACCCTGCTTCATATAATTATTTTTCATTAATCAAGACAATAAAAGAATCTTAAAGATAAATTAATTATTACATCCTTGATAAAGCTTTCAATAATTATTCTTTTATCTGAATGCTAAAACCCCCTCAAATATCTAGACGAAGAACTTGTTCACTTTTTTACATACAAATCTTTTAAACAATCTGATGTAGTTAATAAAACATCATTTCTTTGAACAAATTTCTCAAAATTATTAACCATTGAAACAAATTTGTAATGTAACTATATATTCGAAACTACATAAAACTTTGATAGAGTATCGTTATATGACCACTGATATTTCCACATACATAGATTATAAACCAGGCGAATTAGTTTTTAACCTGTTAAAACAACTCCTATCGTTATAATAGCAGACTAATATTCTTAAAAATAAATATGTTTTATAATTTTTAAATAAATTTCTTAACAATATTAATCTTAGACATACTATTGATTTTTTGGATTTTTACATAAACCTCTCTCTTAAAAGCCTAAAAAATACTTTAAATACTTTACCACGGCAATAACATTATTCTAAATATTGCTTTTGACTATCGGAAAAAAATGTATATTTTTTCTATTTTTAATAATAGTATTTTCAACAGTGAGATCATTTAAATCCAAACTCAAGAAATTCTACAATGAAGAAAATAGTTATTTGATCCACCAAAGTTTGCATACGGGTCTTGATGGCCGAATGACAAGCTCTCTGTCTCTACGTGCCAAAAATTTCGGGATTGAATCCCGGAAATGTCATGGATGTTTGTAGTGGTTCGGAATCCCTTTTAAACCTTAGGTACCGGTTTAATAGGATCGTTGGGCGTTAGATTGACAACCCTACCCTATCAAAGAAAACATTTCCTGCCTCGAAATCTGACGGTAGGCAGAAGACCTTGGCTCTCCATGGGCTGTTGCACCAATAAAGAAGAAGGAGAAACTTTGCTTACATTATTTGGAAAAAAATTCACTGTCTAATTCCCAAACAAGAGTTTCTTTATACAAACGATCTAACTGTATTTGATTCTCCAAATGTTAGTAAAATTTTTCATGACATTTAGTCAATAGAATTAAAATTTAAAATATCTAATACAAACAGCTTTGCAGATGAATTGAAGACATTGATAGCAATAGAAATATACATATACTACTTGCAAATCAATATTTTTGACGAAAAAAGCGACATCCATTTCAATGTTAATAGATTTGAATACTGAAATGCAAAATGCATCGTAATAACACTATTAATAAACTTCTTGAAATGTATTCAATTTGCAACAATATTCTTTTTAACAACACAAAAAAACCCTTGATAATATCGATTTGTATTTAGTCATTAACGGTACCCCTCTAGGGATGATTGATTAATATTTTTTATTATTTATTTCTCTTCTCCTTAGGTTTGCACTTTATTATTAGAATGTTCTTCCCCTGGTTTACAGTTTACGTACATTCTCTATGTTTTAGACTTTTTTCCTTCATTTTTTCGAAGAAATGCTATTTCCCACTAACAATTGTCACATAAACCATAAACTTCCATCGCTGTTAATTGCAAGGTATAAAGTGCCTCAGCTGCTGGCAATAAACACCCATATTCTAAAATTTAGCATATAACTAGATGTTACTAATTATTAGTCTAGGACTGTCACTGAATTACTTTATTTATGGCCTTATCAACTTGTCCCTCACATTTTATGACATTTTCCAGTAATAAGCTGAACATATATTATCCATTCTATTGCAACGTTATGAACATCCTATTGAACGTTATGAACATCCTATTGAACGTTATGAACATCTTATTGAACGTTATATAAAATTCATAAATACGTTCAAACAACACGTGGTTGAATGAATTTTTTTTCAACCTTAGCTGTAATGTCGAATTTTTATTTATTACCACAAATAGTATTTGAGATGATTAGTTTTATAGTATTTAAGATGATTAGTTTTATAGTATTTAAGATGATGATTTTAACGTTGATATCTCCGCGCCATCCCAGCTCAAATATCAATGTATAATGCTATATCAACGGACTATAATAATTATTTACAAGAAATTCACACTAAAACTAAATTTCGATTATCAAGGTGTTCCCTAATGGAAAAGACTCTTACAGAAATATCATAAAATACTAAACTTCTGAAAAGTTCAAAGTTTATGAAATAAAATCGAAAACGAAAGTCCGTTACAAATAGTGATCAGGAGACGTCCCATGGAAGCAGACAGAGGATGTCAAAATTCATGTAACAGAACTTTGTTTGATGTCGAAAAAGTTGCGCAGCTATGGCGAAACCGAATCAAAATGTCTGTATCAATTTTATTTGCTGAACTGTTAGCATAGGTGAAATTTACAAAATAAACCCCGTTCTCTGTAACAATTCTCGTATAGAATTTCACCAGGAGAAACATTACATTGCAGTGCATGCAAGTAAGCTGAGACTTTTATATTAGGGCGAGTAATTAAAAAAAGAAGTATTTAAATGGATAACACTCAACTAAGCAACGTGAAATTGAAAAAAAAAATTAACATTTCGATTACAGTAAATGAGAAAAAAACTGACCAAAGTATTATTCTAACATTTAAGAATTTGCCTTTCTACTTAACTAAAACAGAATTAAAGTTCCATTTTTTAATTTTTATCAAAATATGAGTTTCAAAAAGTATATATCATATGATTTATAAAGTTCAACTGACATATCATAGAGGCCATGGTCTCTGCGTATGATTGAAATTCTTTAGAAGTATTTATAGCAGTGGTTCACAAATGTTTTGAAGTCGGTGGCCATTTGAAAACATGCAAATAATTATAGGGACAGTATACATAAATTTCTGATAAATAAGTATTCACTTCTACCACCTCAAATTTTTATATCTAGATGGTCAACTCAACAGACTTCTACTTACAGGCAGCGGAGACACAAAAGCTGCAATGGAAATTTTTTTAATATTAAAAATTACGTAGATCTGGTTTCTAGGGAACCTTTTTTGATTCGTTATTGCTGTTTGGCGAATTTTATGAAGAAAGAAGAAAAAACAAGTAATATATATAAAAAAAAATTAAAGTCAATTCCTACTTTTTTTCCCTACATTGCAGAAAGTCCTTTATAAATAATTTTCATCCACTTTTTAAAGTTTATCTGGCGTCATCTATTGGTAGATATATGCAACTTAAATCTAAAAAAAACTAAAATTAATTAATTAAATTTAATTGCTGAATTAATATTTGAAAAAACAGTAGTAACATCCAGTGTATCCACTACAAGTTCAAAAAAATGTATTTGAACTTGAGTGGATGAATAAAAAATATTTTATTAACGACTGAAAATTTGAACAAGATATATATAGGGAGAGTGTGAGCTAATAGAAGGAATTGAAAAATCAACCAGAAAGGTTAGTTGTTTGTAAGCTGTCTTTGAATGGGAAAACTGACAAGATGAAGGGTAACTAAAATTGTTTTTAGACATGTGCACATATTTCTCAGGAATAACACAGGACACACTGATAAATCTTTAGTTAATGACTTCTATTAACGAAAACTGCAGTTTCATTGTAATAAAAGCATCATCAAAAACAACTGTTTAAATAAAACGAAAACTAATGTTTGATTAAAATCATTATAAACGTTGGCCCTTTCAAAAAAGTAATTAAAATATTTAAATTGTTAATGAAAAATGGATGTCGTAACCATGGTCTAACAAAGACAAAGGAGACATGGTAATAATTTTCATTTCTGATGTAGTAAAAGGTCGTTGAACCTCTGTTAATTATTATTCTGTTAATTATTGTGTTGCATATCTTCTCTTACTAAAGAATCAATAACTATGGAACCAAACCAATCTATCCATAATTTGAAAAATAGTTTTATTTATAAACTAATCTAAAATAGTTTTATTTATAATAAAATCTAAAATAGTTTTATTTATAATAAAATCTAAAATAGTTTTATTTATAAACTAAAGTTCTGTTGAAATTAATTAATGGATTTTTTAAAAAAAAAATCATACCTTATAATAGACGCACATACATATACAAATGAATTTGGAACAACTATTTTTTCATCATTCCTAATTAAGTGATGGTTTCATTTTGAATAAAAATGCAAAGAAAGATAGAAAAGGGTTGTGTTCTAAGAATGAATTAGAAAACGCATTCTATAATGAAAGATTTAATTTCAATGCATGTGAAAAATAATAAACGAAATTTTCAGTCAAATTATGAAGTAGTACTTAAAGTAAAAAATACTTTAGATACATAATATAAATAGTAAAAAGATAAGTCTTGATAATAGTTAAATTCTAGCATCGTATTATAATAATGCGAAATAGTTCTAAAAATCTCAAGGGACGTTCATAGATTGATTTCGGTCCCTTTTGAAACGTACACACTGTACCTTTTAGCAAAACATTTACAAAGCGTATAATGCAAATCTTCAACAGTATCTCTTGATACGGTTTCTATTGTAGCTACACTGATTAAATTAAAGTTTACAGTCATCATAGATCCATTGTGCAAGTGTTCCTCCGATAGGATTACTGCTGGCGTTAGGTGTTGTCCACGTTCCCCGGAGCACAATCGGCCAATGGATCCACTCTGGGAACAGGGCCTTTGTGCAGGTTTTGCAGTGTGTCTGCCAGCCACTAATTCCCAGCGAAATTTAAGCACACTGATGGAGGGAAATTGCATAACTATTGAATCAACTCAAACAACGGATCCCGCTCCAGAATGGGATTTATTTTGTATTATGTGTAATGACATTATGCGACGGACAATCAGGTTTCCATCCATCGCACAGGGTTGAATCGCTTACTTCTGCTTTGTTTAGAATGACGGGTTTCTGGATATGGATCATTTTTTGGAACACATTTTTCTAGTAACTAATATTAACTTGGTAAGTAGACATAGTTTAAACACAAATATCGAATTTGTGAAGGATAATTTTTTTGAAACAAACTTCTAATATATATTTGTTGCAAATTGAAGTGTTATGCTTTTAATTATATCTTTCATGGCTTCATCGTATAGTTTTGAATCGCTTACTTCTGCTTTGTTTAAAAGGACGGATTTCTGTATATGCATAATTTTTTGGAACATATTTTTCTAGTAACAAACATTAATTTGGTACATATAGTTTAAACACAAATATCAAATCTGTGAAGTACAATTTATTGAAAGCAAACTTCTGACATATATTTGGGGCTGATCAAAGTGTTATGTTTTTTAATTATGCCATTCAGTGCTTTGCAAAAGTTAGGAAGAATATACAATGAGTTAAGTTATTTTCTAGTTTCAAGCTATCTGTTTCCCAATAATAAGCTCACAAAGGTAAATTTTTTAACTTTCTCTAATTATTGAACTATTCTGAATTAAAAACAAATTTCATTAATTCATTTCTTTTTAAATAGTTACAATTTCATTGGATACGAGTTCTATCTTACCTTACTTTCCTTGGGGATAGTGGTTTGGAATCCACTTTAAACCGTAGATCCCGATCTAATATGACCGTAGGGCCAACAACCCAATCCTATAAAAAGGAAAAAATTTCTTATCTCATCTGTCCGTAGCGGTCAGCCTTGGCCAATCATGGGCTGTAGTGCCAGGGAGTTAGTTTTAATGTTTCTTAAAAAATAAACAAAACAAAAAAAAAAAAAAAAAATGTTTTAAAATTTTTCTTTATTTTTGTAATGCTCGTTGTTATTTTAATATCATCTTATTTTATTAAATGGCTGTTTAACAATAATTTTCAAAGATCGGTGAAATTATTTTATTCTAGATGAAATTACTTTACTGTTTCATATGTTCAACTCTTCATTTGAGTTTTTAGTATTTTGTAACAAAATAACTTTTAATTATAGTCAATATCAAGCTCCTTCTTTAATTCATAATATTTCTTTCTTTCACATCACTGAAACATTAAATCTTCCATAATACCGAAAGTCAGTAAAAAATGATATTTTCAAAATTACAAATAAAAGAAAAATTTCATAGCATTAATTTATGGGCACTAATTTTTTACGGCTATTTCAAATGGAAAATAGACGAATTTATCCCAACCTTTAATAAATCGATGCATAACCGTAAATTTAGAAGGAGGAATATTTTCAATGTGAAGAATTTGGAAACTGTACGTCTATTGCCATGGAATTCTTAAAGATTGCAGCATTTTTTTATAACACAGAATTACATCACTAAGAAACAATTATACAAATCAATTCTCAAATATAATTGACCAAACATAATAATTCCTATCAAATTTGATAACTGGAACCTCATAACCTGTATGATAAAATTATTCCTATAATAATATTAAGGCTTTCTTAATAATTTTGTAAATACAAAAACATACAGTATACTGTGCATAAAGTATTTCAGATAAAGCATAAATGAAACAAAAATGAAGGGAACAAGAAATAATAATTTCTATTAATTTTGATAACTGGAACCTCATAATCTGTATGATAAAATTATTCCTATAATAATATTAAGGGCCTTATTAATCATTTTGTAACTATAAAAATATACAGTATACTGTGCATAAAGTATTTCAGATAAATTATAAATGAAACAAAAATGAAGGGAACAAGAAATAATAATTTCTATCAATTTTGATAACTGAAACCTCATAATCTGCATGATAAAATTATTTCTAAAATAATATTAAGGGCTTTTTTAATCATTTTGTAAATACAAAATCAAACAGTACATAGTACATAAAGTATTTCAGATAAAGCACAAACGAAACAAAAATAAAGGGAACAAGAAATAATAATTTCTATTAATTTTGTTAACTGGAACCTCATAATCTGTATGATAAAATTATTCCTATAATAATATTAAGGGCCTTATTAATCATTTTGTAACTATAAAAACATACAGTATACTGTGCATAAAGTATTTCAGATAAATTATAAATGAAACAAAAATGAAGGGAACAAGAAATAATAATTTCTATTAATTTTGATAACTGGAACCTCATAATCTGTATGATAAAATTATTCCTTTAATAATATTAATGGCTTTCTTAATCAAGTTGTAAATACAACAATTTGTTGTTTTTAAAACCTACTTCATTTGCATGTCGGAAACAGTCGATTGCCAGTCGCAGCCACCCAACACATTTCTTTAATCTCTTTCATTCCGCGTAATTTTTCAGAAAGCTATCAAAAGATAAGCAGTACTGGTTGTACAATCCATTCAATGTACCTCTTTTGTTGCCGAGTACAAATCCAGGAACATTAGTACCAACTTCGGGTTGTTTTGTCCGAGGGAAGTTATTGATATAACCATTTCTCACAGCGTTTCATTAACAAAATGCCCCTATAAATGGACGGCGCACAAAAAAAAAAGGAAAGAAAATTTCTCGAAACTCATCAAATGCTCATTATCCTGGGAAAAACTGTTACTTTATTAATAGCAAAAATCCTTTTCATCGATTTTGGAAGGGGCTGTTCGTATTCATTAGGGGCTTTTCTCTTTTCCGAGCAACTAGTTCGATGCGATGGTTTAAAAGTTTTGGGGGAAAAAGGACTTTTAAACGCGCAGCAGTGCACCGAGAGGAGTTTTCGGTAATGGTGTTATGGATTGAGAGGCCTCAAAATTTGATTGCAGGGGTGATTAGAATATTTTGCTATTCATTTAGTGACGGATTCTAACGTTTAGGATATAATGCCATTATAGACGTAACGAGACACTTATTTCCAAGTGGAAGGGATTTTTTTGACGCCATTTCTTCTCATTTTTTTTTCGTTGAATTTAACTGCTCCTTAAATCTTTTCAAATTATTACTTTTTTAGGGTAAAGGTCACGGCCTTAAAAATAATCTTTAAACATTTTTGGTTTATTGATATTGATAATATTTTTAGTCAAAAGTTATGAATTTTTATTGATCGACAATATTTTATGGCAAAATAATTTTAATATTTACACATGCTATCTTGATTTGCCTAAAAATTATTTTTTTAGTTATTTTTCTGATTCTGGCTCTTCTAATATTGTTTGTCGAAAATTATACATTTTTATTTATCTGCAATATTTTATGGAATTTTTTATTATTATTATACATGGTACCTTGATCTGCTTAAAAATTATGATTATTTTACTTATTCTGACTTAATTACATTTTTTAAGCATTGGCATAAAGAAAGCTTTTAAAATATGTTAAAAATTTTATTCCGGAAATATTGTTATAATGTGACAACATTAGTTTTATGAAAGAAGTCATGCTTTCATTGTACATGGGGATATTGCTATGATGTACCAACAATATTTTCTGTGAAAGAAGTCATGCTTTCAGTATATATCTGGATATTGCTAACATGTGCCAACAATATTTTCTATGAAAGAAATTCTGCTTTCAATATATATCTGGATATTGCTGTGATATGCCAACAATATTTTCTTTGAAAGAAAACCTGTTTTCAGTATACATGGTGATATTGCTATGATTTTTCTGGGATTAAAAGAGGTTTTATACCCTATTTATTTACAATGTTTATTTATTTCACAGTATTTTCTATGAAAAAAAAATGCTTTCAGTATACATCAGGAAATTGCTATGAGTTTTCGGGAATAAAAAGAGGATTTACGCGGTATTTATTTACAATATTTATATATTTTGCACCATTTTCTATGAAAGAAGTCATGATTTCAGTACTAACAGTCCCCATTGTTATATTTTATAAATAAGAATAATATGTGTATATACTGCAACAGGCAACCTGAATTTATGTGAGACACTTTGTCACAAACATTGTGACATTGCACGCTGTCAACGAAAATCGTACTCGAGGTGACGTATGCTAGCTAAGCACGCTAACATTAGCACACGAGTTGGAAGTTTTACGTTCTACAAAAAAATAAAATGTTTTTTTTTACTCATTCTGATTTAAATAACCATAATGGAGATTTTTGTCTATGTCATTCAGGATATCATGAATATGATCATATCAGGGCTTGTTTCTGATCGTTTCTAGTTGCACCATACTCAAAGAAGGAGCATCTAAGGATCTTTTTAATTACAATCTTAATGGCATAATTAGCCAACACCTGGTTATTTAGCTTTAAAACAAAGGCCCCTTTTTTTGCTGGAAAATCAACGCTCAAATCAATCGTTTCCCACTATTCTGCTGTGGGCCACATTATAAGGCGGAAATATAAAAGCAGAGAAATACAAAATTGTTATTAATAATCTTTTAACAACATTATAATGGCAACGTACACGTAGAAATATCTGGAATCAGATGTTTAGAGCAATGCGAATAGCCTATGCAAAATTTCCAGTTGATATTTCAGTATTATTTGGTAATTATAATTTCTACATAATCAGAAATTTCTGTCGGTAAAGTATTGTGGAAATATCACAATGACTTCTGAAACCAACATCAAAAAGTTTTCAGTTTCCAATTTTATTTTTACATGAATAGCATAAACACGGATCAATATTTTCAACTTTTACCATTGAAGCATCTCTAGACTGATTGAAATACCAGAATACTTTTATCATTATTTCTCAAAAAATCCTTTCTATTTCAGATATTAAGAAGTCTTAATTTAATCGCAAAATAAATACTGTTTCTTAAAATGCCGATGCAATTTTTAACTCTTGATACCATATTTTTAAATTTATATGCTGTTTTCACAAAGCTCCAATTTTTTAAAAATGTGTACCTCTAATTTTTTAAAACCTAATTAATGGTGCTAAACAGAAAACAGTTTATTTAATATTAAATATTTGTGATAATTAATCGTTATGTATGTAACAGAATTCGTTTTAATTCTTTAAAGGTTTCCCCAATTACACAGGCACAGCAGCACCAGAGATTCTTGCAATAAGGAGGCTTTAATTGATGCGTGAGAAGGCAGCTGTGTGCACTCCCAGAGGAAAAATGCTACTTATATCTTGTTCGGGGAATTAAACAGTGGCGGAACGAGTACACCAAAGAGAAGTCGGGATGAGTAAATGGCAACAGAAATCCCTGAAGAAAAGTCTTTTCTTTCTGGAGAGGGAAAACAAGCTTCCCCATTTGCCAACTCATGCAGCAATAGTCTGGAATTAGGCAACCCTTGTTGTATTCGAAGGAATGTCGTGGGTGGTTCAGGAATAAAAAGGATTTATGAATGCTGTTGAATTGCTTTGATTAAAGTGTAAATTTACTCTTGGGGTTTAATTTTAAGACAATAATGGAAATTTAAATATTTGGTATTAAACTGTTAATCAAAGTTTAAAATTAGTTGCAACAAAATTATTGTTGAGTATTAATTTAAGTTAGTAAATTAGTTTTATTTCAAATGCATTCGTTGTAGTGTCTTGGCCTATATTAAATCTATAGTGACTTTCAGGAAGAAGCCACTTTCAGGTTTATAGGGACATTTCAATTTTTATTTACAAGCACCATATATATACATATACAAATAATAAACTCTGGATTATTATACAAAGAAACAAAGATTAAATATAAAATTTGATCAGAAATGCACGATTAAATCGCAAGTACAGTTCATCTTAACGTTGGATATTTTTCGTCTCGTATATTGTCGGATATAAGTTCCTGGGTCTGCTATACGTCGAATCGAATTGCTTGGTCTGCGGTAGACCTTAATTATCACAAGGTAACCACAAGAGGTTCACTTTGAAAAACAGTCAGGAATT
Organism: Caerostris darwini; assembly: GCA_021605075.1. Lineage (NCBI taxonomy): Eukaryota > Metazoa > Arthropoda > Arachnida > Araneae > Araneidae > Caerostris > Caerostris darwini. The sequence continues at coordinate 105,046 of BPLQ01001321.1, forward strand.
CTGGCCTATTCAGAGACACTTCAGAGAAAAAAGAAAAACAACACTTCTGATTGATTCGTCGCGGAACTCTCTCTCTTCTTCACCAAAAAAACACCCCTCCTTTTAAGACACTTAAGTAACTTCCTTCACTTCACATTGGATACTTAGTTGACACTTTCTCACTTCGTGGTCTATCGCCAATCACGATGGAATATGTCATGATGTAGTCTATATTCAATCTGTAGTTGTTTCGACCTGTGAAGGTCGCACAGACATTCGCTAATTTTATGAGTCTCATTATACACGATGCCGAACATCTGCTGTCAGATTTGATTGGCAGGTTTACAAAACACCAATTGCATGTAATGCAACTCCCCACAACACTGCTTGTCTGCTGTCAAATTTGAATGATGGGTTGTTATTATATACTTGTCAAATAACGTACATTCCTCGGTCTTGGGAATAAAATGCCAAAACTCTTACAGTGAGAAAAAAATGCTACAGTGTAAATATCAGTAAAAAAATCTTTATCTTAATTATTAGATATAGTCAGAACATTGTTATATTGATATAACATAGCAATAATGTTATTGTATCAGTTCATTTGAACGAATTGAATACTATCGATAGAACACTATATTTTGAAAATTGATTTAGATGGTTCTATTGCGATTTTGTTTTTAAATATTTATTTAAAATCAGTCCGCTATAACTTGGAATTAAGTAATGCTTGCATTCAAAAGATTGCCTTCTAATGGCAGAATTCTGAATTATCTGATTTAAATTTTTATTAAAATATTTTAATTGAGTTATCAATTTTAAGATGTAACATTTCGATGATTTTTTATTTATGATTATCAAATTTTGTTTTCGTTTAAATTTTTTTAACATATTAACTAAATTTCCTGATTACTTTTTTTATGCCTACAAAAATTCTTTTTAATACGATAAATTAAAATATATTGCAGAGCTTGATCCTGATTTAATAATAATAATAAATAATAATAATGTTGGTCGTGCTAAATTTCATGCTGATTTTGACATCACGCCACGATGTCTTTTTTTTTGCACCATATTGAATCTATGTGTTACCGAATTTTTAAAAGAATTTTAAAAATATTTAAAAATTACTTATTGCCCTCAATATCACTTCTTGAGGATGATAATGTTTAGCAAATAATTTTGTACAGATAGTGGATTTTGATTTCTATTAAAGGAATGCTGGATTTATTTTTTTTAGTAAAATGTTATTTTTCCTACATCAAACTGTAGCTATATCCGCCATAAGAATTCTAGATTCCATCAGCTCAATAAAATTTAGCCTTGGTAAAGTTGTCAGACGTAAAAGTCATAAAATCAAGTGCAGTGCATGTTTTTCAAATGTAAAAAGGCTATCGCTTCATTTTTGTAAAATGTATAAAAAAAGGGGTTTTACTATTCATATGGTCATTTGCCCGTGTTAATACTTTGCTATTAATAAGGTTGAAAATCCTTTTTAATAATTTTACAAGCACATACTGTTTATGTAATTTTACGCTTAAGTTCTTATGCATAGAAGCGCAAACACTGTAGACCGTTGTTACTTCGAAGTTACAAAATGAATTATAATAAAATAGTTTAAACTGGTAAAATTTTAATCTGCCTATGTAGGCTTATAATTGTTGATTTTGCGTTTAATATTTTTTTTTTATATTTGAGAAAAAAATTGACTCCTAGAGGGTTAATTTATCTGAAGTTCGCAACTTTCTTTCAATGCACTTGTGCCCTTTAGAGTGCCGTGCTGTACAATTTGATAATCACTCTCTTTTTCTGCAAAATTTCCTTTATTTCATTTTATCTATGCACATATATTTATTAGCACACATTACTATTTTATTTCTTATAAGGGTTTTTTGTTTAAAATAAGTAATTGTTTTATGCATCAAATACATTTTTTAATGATAATCTTGAATTTGTAATAAATTTTTACTATGAAACATATAAAATTTAGCGTGACTACTGATTGATGAAAACTCAATTACTAGAATAAATATTAGGAACTTGAATAACTTTTTATCATATTCATGTGACCAAATGTAAATCCTTTTTAACATAATAATTTCCTAGATCCCAACTGAATCCTTTTTCTGTAACGGAAAAAAATGTAAATGTGAAATATCAATTTAAATTTTAAAAATAGAGCCTTTTTCAATTTCATGAAAAAAAAAATTTATACATTCCACGTAAAGAATCATGCAAAAATATTACATTTATCTAAAGTTTCCAGTGGGTTGAATAAGAAAATAATTCCTCAACAGCTGTGATGGGCAATAATGCATTGTAGGTCTTTTTTCCCCATGAAATATGAATGCCCCCTTTTTTTATTCTCTGGGAGTTTATAAAAATGTAATGAGGTGGAGAGAAAATGAAGAAAAGATTCCAGGATTTGTGAGAACTTTGAAATGCATTCAGAACTTAAAACTATGGAAATGGAAGCGATTTAATAATAATATTCCAGTTTTAAATTTTTTTTTCTTTTACTTCTCCGTATACTTTATTTCGATTCAATTGGTCTGGAAAATACATTAAACTTGGTGGGGTTTTGTTATTTTTTTTGAATAATGAATGTTTTAAAATGTAACCAGCAAAGAAATGGAGAGTAATTGTTTCAACATCAATAGGATAATTTGAATTTTTTTAATTTCAATTTTGAAACTGGAACAATAAAGTAAGAATATTTTAAAAATAATTTATGAAAAATCATTTTTAAATTTGTTATATAGTAAAGAGTAACAATTTTTTTTTTTCATTTTTTTCTAATCATATCATTTAGAATCAATAAGGATAGGAAGGGATATGCAATGAATATACAAAGGGTATTCATTTTTATATATAGATTTATAATTGTTGATTTTTCGTTGCATAATATTTTTTATATTTAAGAAAAAAAACTGACCCCTAGAGGATTAATTTATCTGAAGTTCAAAAATTTTTCAATGCACTTGTGCCTTTTAGAGTGTCGTGTTCTACAATTTGATAATCATTCGCTTTTTCTGCAAAATATCTTTTATTTCATTTTATCTATGCACATATATTTATTAGCACACATTACTATTTTATTTCTTATAAGGGTTTTTTTGTTTAAAATAAGTAATTGCTTTATGCATCAAATATATTTTTTAATGATAATTTTGAATTTGTAATAAATTTTTACTATGAAACATATAAAATTTAGCGTGACTACTGATTGTTGAAAACTCAATTACTAGAATAAATATTAGGAACTTGAATAACTTTTTATCATATTTATGTCATCAAATGTAAATCCTGCATAACATAATAATTTCCTACATCCCCAACTGAATCCTTTTCTGTAAAGGACAAAAAAAAATGTGCATATCAATTTAAATTTTAAAAATAGAGCCTTTTTCAATTTCATGGGAAAAAAATGAATTTATACATTCCACGTAAAGAATCATGCAAAAATATTACATTTATCTAAAGTTTCCAGTGGGTTGAATAAGAAAATAATTCCTCAACAGCTGTGATGGGCAATAATGCATTGTAGGTCTTTTTTCCCCCATGAAATATGAATGCCCGTTCTTTTTTTCATTCTCTGGGAGTTTATAAAAATGTAATGAGGTGGAGAGAAAATGAAGAAAAGATTCCAGGATTTGTGAGAACTTTGAAATGCATTCAGAACTTAAAACTATGGAAATGGAAGCGATTTAATAATAAAATTCCAGTTTTCAATTTTTTTTTACTTCTCTTCTTCCGTATACTTTATTTCGATTCAATTGGTCTGGAAAATACATTAAACTTGGCGTACTTTTGTTATTTTTTGAATAATGAATGTTTGAAAATGTAACCAGCAAAGAAATCGAAAGTAATTGTTTCAACATCAATAGGATAATTTGAATTTTTTAATTTTCAATTTTGAAACAGGAACAATAAAGTAAGAATATTTTTAAAATAATTTATGAAAATCATTTTTAAATTTGTTGCTATACTGTAAAAAGGAAAAATAAAATTCTTTATGAATAATTTTTTTTTCTATTCATATCGTTTCAAATCAATAAGTATAGGAAGGGATATGCGGATAGGCAATTTTGCAATGAATATGCAAAGGTTATACAATATTTAAAAAATTTAGTAACACATTTTCATGTCGAAATTATAAAAAAATACTAAATTTATATGACTAGGTTATTTATTCCTATGTGTGTTATAGTATTTAAAATTATTCTCCTGTTATAATAAAATATAAATAAAAGGATTTAGAATAAATTCATATCTCGATTCTAAACAATTTATGTCTCAAATTCAGATCTGGTTTTGTTTGTCGTTTTACGGTCATTTTGTCCACAATTTAGGTTAATTAGAAATGTACCTACAGTTTAACGTGGATTCCGAACCACAAATAAAAATCCATGCCATCGTCAGGATTTGAACCTGAAGTCTCTGTTACAAAAGCCAGAGCCCTAGCCAATTGGTCAGCAGGCCGGCAAATTCAGAGAAGACAAATTATACAGTATTGGCAAAAGTATTTTAGCATGGATTTCTTTTGTATGTTTAAACGTAAACATATTGTTCGACTTTGGCTCAGTGCAGTGCACACTTGTTAACTTGAAATGGTTATTCTTTTTTTGTTTTGTCTAATCCTCAGTATCCTGTAGTGAGGCACGGACACCCCATGAGTAATCTACTCATGATAGGAGGGAAGGTGCAGGAAGCCTCTGTAGGTAGATGTTTGATTTGGCTCCGAGTCTCTGAAGAAGGAGGTTAGTACCTTCCGGTAGGATCTTTAGGGGAACTACCCCACATGTTCATATCGTGTGGGAGAAAAACCTGGAAAACTCTCACCAGGTAGTTCAACTAACGAGTCAAGATGCTGAACATCCCAAACGCAATCGAGTCTCTTTGTTTTTTGAAACAGTGCCTGTAACTAAACCTCAATCTCAACCCTAACTGTCACCAACGACGCACATTGTCATTGGCCCACGAGTTGGGCAGAATTTTCTTACTACTAGATACTGATTTGAAATGAACATAAATTCGTTGGAAATTGTAACACAACGTATGGCATACACAATCGGCCTGCCTATTTGTAATTATACGTACTTACTCAAATAAAACACCTGAATTTGATATTATAACCCATGAAACCCTTTACCTCCCTATTCTTACGAATGAAGTAGGGCTCCCATAATGCCATCCTTCAACTACATTTCTATAACAATTCTGCGATATCAATGAAGATAGAATAACGAAAATCAAACACCCGGTCTAGATAAAAAATATTAAATATATCGAAGAAGAATGAGTCTATCATGTGAAATGGCATATATTTTCCATGTTTTTCTTTTACAAAAAAGATCTTTTATTAGTATATTAAAGTTGTTTAGATTGGCTAAAAGTGATAAATATTCAGGTTTTTTCGGAAACCTAGAGGTGGCTTAAGTTACTTTTTTGTTAAAAAGAAAAATATAAGTATTAATGCCATGAATTAATCGTAAAATGTATGTTAATGACAGACACTAAGTGTACCAGAAATAAAAATTGGTTAATTATTAAAACATCGTAAGTGTCTTAGATGTATCTGGTTGCATTTAAAAAGTACTTATTAATTGTCTATTTTATTCCACGCAATTTTAAACTAGCCAAAGTAAAGAAGAAGAAAAAACGAAACAACATTTGCGACACAAACTAACCTTGAAAACTCTCTATCACGATACCAGACGCATAAACAAGAAAATATTAAATGGTCACACAACCTAAAATTACCCCCTGCTTGCAGCAAAAACAAAATTCCTTCCCCCGAACCGTCCTTCATTTAAGCATCTTGCTCGCCAAATGGCTCACGAGCAGATAAATAACCTCCCAAGACGGCGAGATTAAACCGTAAAGCAAGCCCAGGTACGTCTTTTAAAAGCTTCTTGGTAACACGGTAACTATGGCAACCGCTTTTGTATTGGTCAGTCCTTTCCCGAGCATGTCATGGCAGGAACCGCTATAACAGACCCATTGTCACGATATGGGCTTCTTGACATATCTTCAAGGCTTCCTCTTCATTTGCGTATCTGCACGCGAACCCTGAAATCATCTGTTTAAAGAATTTCATTTTCTAGGCCCCCTCTCTCCACCTCCACCATCCCCCACCCCTTCCAGTTCTTCCACCCCCTACTTTATCAGAAGGGGTCTGCAGCAGAAGTTCTGGAGCAAACTTGCTCGAGTGTTTTACAAAGAGAATCGACTCCGGGTAAAGTTAGTTATTAGGTGCAAGTCGTTACTGCAGGATGGACGAAATGGGAAATTTCATGACAAGAGGGTGTGTCGTAATTATGCCAGGAGAAAAGTTAGATTGGCTCGGCGTTTGGCTAATAATCGGTAGTCGATTAAAAATAACTACTGTTGCGGTTCTTGTGAGAATATCCCTTTTTGGAACCCTCTATCTATTTTTTTTAATAAATTAATGGCATTGATAGAAATTGGGTGTATCACGAACGGTGGTTTCCTTATTAAAGTATATGGCATATGTTATATACTGTACGGTCTTTTTTTTTTCTATGGTTAATATTAGGAGGACATCTGATTAAACTATGATTTAGAAGAAGGGTATAGAAGGGAAGGTTTTTGAACTTTCTTTTACTTTGTTTTATTTCTGAAGCATTTATGAAATATTCAGCAATATTGCAACAGTGTTATTAGAATCTACAGAAATAGGTTCTTATTTTTTAATCTTTTCATTTTTGAAGCACCTTTAATAAAGATGTTATCACCGTTTTCGTACACTTTTTTAAACAAATATTCATAAATATTTTCTTTGATATTTTAAGTTTCATGTATTATTAATACACTTAATGGAGAAAATATCAACTTTTATATCATTCTTATTAATAGACATTACATTTATTTAATATTATAACAAATTAATTGCTCATAAAAATAATCTCATAAAATTCAAGATACGTTCATATTTTTCTAAAATTATTCTATTACATTTCTTCTTTATAAATATTAATAATTTTTAATAATGAGAATCATTTGAATCTCAAGTGAATTTTTGGAGAATAATCCCAAATATGCATTTGAATTTTACGATATTCATTTGAGTATTTGTAAATATATAATATATAAATAAAATTATGAATCCAATAATTGTTTTTAAAAGAATAGGAAGTTACTTTTGGCATTACATAACTTACATCAGTTCTTTACCAAAAAAATGTTTTTCAGTAAAGAAAATGATTTCTGATATCACATATTTCAGATCACTTCTTCACCAAACAGTCTCTAATGTCGAGAAGATTGAGGACGCCATAATCATTTTCTTCTAGTGCGGTCTTCATTTTCACAAAAGCGCTGTCAAGACTTTACCCAAACTGCACTTTCTTTTCTCAGGAGACATTAAATTTTAAAGCCTGTGATGTACAGGCACTTGTTCTTGAATCTTGGGAGTTTTACCGCACCAGGAGCGTGTGAAAGAGGAAGTGAATAATTATTCTAAACATGGTACGCGGCGGTGCTTTTTTTTTTCTTTCTTTTTCCGCTACTGAAGCTCATTTATCATTTACTCTTAGAAGTTTTATGAAATTTATGCATAAAGGGTTCTTTCTTAACGAGATTGTTCCTTATCATGTAGTTTGAATTCTACTTTTACAATAACATTGTTTCTGATTTCTCGTTTTATTGTGCACTCAACTTGGAGATCGTTGTGGGGATTTATTGCTGGCACTAGATATTTTTTGTTGTGCTTCTGTGTTTTAATTCAGTAATGTAGTAAATAATATATATTTAACCGCGATGCGGACATTTACAGAAGATTATCTAACATAAACGGACATTACAGGAGGTTATCTAACATGAATGTAAATTTAACTTAAATTAAAAAATTTTAAAAATTTTATTTTTTTTAATTAACAAAAAATATTTTTAATTTTGATTTTTAAAAAATGTTAGTTTTTTAAATTAAAAAAAATTAAATTTAGAAAATAATAATAATTTATTTTATTATTATTATTGTTATTATTATGTTAGAAATTATAAAATAAAAAAGTTTTATCATATCAAATGCATTTATATAATAATATAAAAAGTAAATAATATATTATTATAAAATAAAGCATTTGTTAAGAGATTTTACGTAAATTTTTATAAGTATTTTAGATATTTTCGTTATTAGTATAATTAGCACAAAAATGGTATAAATATTTTATTAATAGCATTTTTGCCCATTATGTATTGATTGACAAACATACTTAATCATTATTTAGTAACAACACACTTATTTTGTCTAACACAATTTTAAAATGTTATATATTTTGATTATAAAAATTGCAAAGATAAATACATTTACGCTGATTGGGTTCTTACAACTAGATGGCACGCTATTAGCAAAGCATCAGATTTGTCTGTAATAAAATATAAATAAAATATATTTCTAATATTTAAATACAACTTTTTCTAAAAAGCCTTTTTAAATAAAACTAAAGCTGGCTCATGTTTCAAGCTTTCAACTGTTTTAAAATTTAAAATTGTTTTCAAAAAATTGACATTTTATATATTTTAGGAAAAAGGAACTTATGTTGAAGCCAGTCAGGGTTTGTGCCTCCCTAGACTATAATATCTAAAAAATTATTTATATCAATAATTTTGCATTGGATTTTGCAGAATGCTGCTAACTTAAAATAGGCATCTGTATGATAGTTGTAAATGTATAAAGAGATTTATTTTTATTTTGTTCAAATTTCAGGAACAACAACATATAATTTATTCCTGAAATGGTACATTCAACAATGATTCAATTACATGCTCTTCATATAAAATAACTAATTATCTTCATTTTACAATTCATAAAGCTCTCCAGTTGCTATGCACTGATGTTTCATACCATTTTTAAACGGAGTTCCACTGATTTTGGTAAAACAGTTGATGTGGTATGTGAATCGGTAAAGAATAAAAAATAATATTTATGTTTCTATCACCTTGAAGATCACGGTCTATTTGACAGCTGCATTAGAAAAAAAATGTTTCTGTCACCCTTTCATCATAAATACATAATATCCTATAACAACATAGAAACAATAATTGCATATTTCTCGATATGAACGTTCGTAAATATGAATATCGGTTTATTTTCATTATAACAAAAAAAGTTTCGATTTGATTCGCGATGCGAGATTAGTAAGACAAATTGCAACCTGAACTGAACATCGATTGCAGAATAACCAGCGATCACGATATGTATCAGTGAATCGATCATTTAAAACGTCCTTTTGGGCACAGAATTTAGTCCATTTACGATTACAAAAGCATTAAAATATGTTGCACGATATATCTATTTGTTCATAGATTGCCTTACACATGCATGAATAGCAATCTTATCAGGTTTTTGCATTGTTCACTATTAAACATTAGCTGTGGTGTTTAACCGGTCTTCTCTTACTAATAATAATAATTCTAATTGAAATTTAAATATCACAAAAAAGGAATTCTATGAATCTCGAAAAAAAAAAGTAATTTTCTAGAACAATTAGCAAAGTTTTAAAGTTTTATATGCATTTTAAGCTAAAATAATTTGCATAAATACACACACACACACACACACACACACACACACACACACACACACACACACACACACACACACATACACACACACGCACACCACACATGTATGATTAAATTGTAGGTATGCAGAGATGTAAGGGCCATGTACTGTACAAAAATCCATAATGATCTAACGTGTATACACACTAACCTTCTTATAAAATACAGACAAATAATGTAATGTAAGAATAAAGTAAATAGAAAATGTAATATATAATAATACATCAATTTAATAACTGTTTTAATATTTTATTTTATTTTTGTTGAAGCTAAAAATGATTAGTCAAATCGTATTTATTTATTAATTTTTTTGTATGCATGGCTAAAACTTTTGTTCATAAATATGTGTTTGTTGAAACAGGCTAAGAACAGATTGCCTTAGCTTTATTGCACGCAATTTTAAGATGGAACAAGTCTTTTGTAATAATGACACAACTATATAAAAAACATTACATACTTAGAAAATAGGTTCCAGGATATCATGTTATTGATAAACGATTGAACTTATAATTTGAAGTAAAATACTTTAAAAATGAATAAAATACTTTTGTAATATTAAAATAAGTTTTTTTTTGGTTTTTTTTTGCTTAAGCTTGATCATATTCTCTTTTTTAATGTTAGTCTGAAAATCTTTTTAAAAAAAATTACCAATTATATTTTTAAATAAAATGGTCATATGACCAGATAAGAACTGCAAGAATTTTTGTATATGGGTGTGTGTTTGGCTGTTATTCATTATAATTATTACATTTTGAAACTATTAATCTACAATTAAAACATATGCATTTACTAATAATGCTTCTGGAGGTTTACATTGCAAAATGCATTTTGTTTAGTTGTTTAATATTTTTCTTTAAACCATCCAACACAACAACAATTAATGTGGAAATTAAAATAAAGGAGTTAAAATAAGGAAATACGTTTTAACTACAAAAGAATATTATAAAAATTACAATACGTTTCCTTAATTCTCCACTTCATTTTGAACTTCCAATACTAATAAATTTCGTGGATCACTTCTTGCTCAGACAACGTCTGGTACTCGCAATTTCTCTGTTTCACCAACTGTCCCGGAAGGAAATGTAAGACTTTAAATATTTTCTTTGCCTGTGATCATAAACTTTCTTTAGTACTCATTCCATGTTTTGTGACTTGTTCTTGCTTGTTTAAAATATCTGTCTGGATTAAAGAGACTGCTGCTTCATCTTCTTTCTGAGTGTCAAATGTAACTGCAGGTGAGGATTACATGCGTTGAATCGTTATTGTTCACATCGGAGTCCCCTTCTATTTCGCTATTGATGTTTTCGGAAGCGCTATTAGTCTTGATTAAGGGTCTGAAGCTCTTATTCTGTTTTAAGACGTTCGATTAAAGTCATTCGGGAAATAAGATGTTTTCATGTCTACTTTAACAGAAGTCCCACAAAACATTGCTTAATAAGGAGTACACTTGATGCCTTCATGAAATGACCTATTTTTCATATATTGGACAAAGCGTAACCCTTCGAACTATTTATTAGTTTGATTGCTTTCCAACCAAGAACTTAGCATATATTCTATATCTTAGTTTACACTCTCGACCGAAAATGGAGTCTGGCTGTACCTACATTTCCGACCACATTCATACGCTACTTCCACGATTCGGCTGCTGAACTCACGGCCTTTGTAACTTGGCAATATACTGGGGTAGCCAAATACATTAAAAATATCAGTTACCAATTTCTCCTGCACGTTTGTGTTTTGGAGCAGGGAACTGTATGGACTTCATCAAATGGTCTTGATACTACTATTGCTACTAAATCACACTGATTAGATCACATCACTGTGATTAGAGCTGAGTTGCCCCGTTGGGAATGATGTGGGTGAGAAGAAGTTTTATTGGGCTCTGGGGCGCTCTACTGGCATATGAGACTGGGACATGCGGTTTAAAGTGGATTCCGAACCACTACAAACATCCATGGCCCCCCGAAGCTCGAACCCGGATTCTGTGGAACCGAGCACCAGAGTGCTAGCCACTTGGCCATAAGGCTCCAACTGGTCTTGATAGACAAATATAAATTTTAATTTGTTATCTGGTTTTGATTGCAAGTCATTAATGTCTATCTGGTGTTTTGAATTCACGTGTTGGAAAACTATTGGCCTAACAACAAGTCCTTACTTTGGAACATTTAATTTTTTTTATAACTTTCGCACAAATTTAAACAATTCCTCACTTCTTCGGTATTAATATTTTGCACTTTTTTTAAAGTTCTTTTAACATTATGTTTCCACCACCATGGCGTATTTTTAAATGTGTATTATAAAACAGATTAACAAGTTCATGAAGTATACGTAAAATTTAACACTGGAAGTGTCATTATTCATAGAAAAAGTAAGTTTTCAACATTGTCGACTTTTAGTACATCGTTTTTTTCAGTCTTTGATAATCTTCCGGAGTTTTTTTCCCCATTCTTTTGTTTTTTCTGTTACTCATTTTTTTTTTACAAATCCTCAAATCTTGCTTTCGTCAGAAAGCCCTTGTTTACATTCTTAATGTTCACAACATGGCGTAAAATGCTTAAGCATACCAGCCATCATTCAATATTTTATAAAATACGAGAGGATAGCAAAAAAACGTCTTGCCGGTATAATCCGAAACTGAAAATATTACTATAAGACTAGTCCCGCGGAATCGTAGACTAAGTCCGCTAGTGACAACTGCGCGTTTGGAAACACCAGAACAGAGTGCATTCGACATCGACAAAGACGACAAAAATGAACAAAAACAAACTTTTACCACATTCGCCATTATGAACTGGAAATTATATAAACTCATCGTTTAATTTGATAAAGATTCATTAATGTACTACACTTATCGTAACTTATATACACTCATGTCCATAAATTAAGGATAATGAAGTTCAGGCAAAGAAAGAGAGAGAAGTAAAACAAATTTGACTCATTTGTAAAGTATATTTATTAAACAAAAGGTAAAGAGCAAAAAAGATGCTATATGTTTGACATAATTAATAAAAATTGCGATTTTTACTTCCCGGAGCAAATTTAAAAAAAGAACCTATTTGCAAAAAACAGTATAACATGGTTAGTATGATGGTTAATATGGAGTATGTCTCCCGGATGATGCAATACAGGCCTTACAACGCATAGGCATGCTGAGTAATCAAATTATCAATCTGATCTTGGGGAATATTACACCACTCATCAAGCAATGCCCTCCGAAGTTCCGGTTGACAGGTGGGAGGGAGTTGACGTACTACAATTCATCGGCCAAGCATATCCCACACATGCTCTATTGGATTCAAGTCCGGTGAGTATGCTGGCCAATCCATACAGGTGATATCCTCCAATTGAAGGCATTCGTCTACAATGTTTGCACGGTGAGGATGGGCGTTGTCATCCATAAACAGAAATTCAGCACCCATGGCGCCCCGAAACAAACGTACATGTTGTTCCAGAATGACATCCCGATAGATGTGGCCTGTTATCGTTATACTCTGAACATGCAGGTCAGTTCTGGAACCAAGTATATTTCCTCCCCAAACGAGCCATCCTGCATAACCGTAACGGTGTCGTTCAATGGTGTTCTGTTGGGAGTAACGGGTACCTGGCGCTCTCCATATGAAAGTCCGGCGAGAATTATACTGCAAACTAAACCTGGACTCGTCGGAAAACATCACACAAGACCACTGTTGCGGTGTCCACAATGCATGCACTCTACTCCAGGTTAATAGCAGGCGACAGTGAGTTGCGGTAAGTGGAACACATCTGACAGGCCTACGAGCATATCGACCGATGTGCCCTAAGCATCTGTACACGGTCTGTCTTGAAACTGTCGTACCGGGAAAAAGAGAACTGACAAAACTTAAGAGAGCTGACGAGACAGATCTGATGCTGCGCTCCGTCTGTTTCTTTTGGCAGTAACTGCTAAATACCGGTCCTCATTCGGCGTTTAACTCGGGGGCGACCTGTGCTGTAACATCTACACACATTACCATCATCTTGGAATCGTTGCCAAAGCCTGGAGATGACACTCTGGGTGATTCCAAGTTCCTCGGATACTTCCAGCTGGGTACGTCCGCATTCCAGTCGTCCGATAATTCTACCACGTAAAAAATCATCCAAATGCTTTCTTTGTGCCATAACTATGCGATTATTGCACTTACGTCTTTGCCACCATTCCTTATATACCCCTCTCTTACACTCTCGTCATTGTGACGTACTATCCGCGCCATCTGGTGGTTTCCTGTAATTTGCATATTCTTCTTCAAGATGTGTGTGATAATTCTACAAGTGAACATTTTATTTTAGAGTTCAATTTCTGTGTGATTCTGAATTATCCTTAATTTATGGACATGAGTGTATATATATATATAGTGTATAGCGCAAAACCAATACATACCCAGTTGTACTGTCAAGTATTTGATAAGTATTGTTTTTTTATGCGGGATGCCATTTGTAATTTGATTTCTCGACATGTTTTTAAGAATATTAAATGTGTGGTGTGAAATTATTAGTAATATATATTTCGTGTGAATTCGTGATATTTATGTATGTATATATTTGAAAGAATTGCGTATGAAGACCTTTGACATAGAATGGGAGGTGGGATTAAGAAGCGATCGTGTCTTGTGCAAACAGACTTCTTCACCACTTCTGCGAATATTCGTTTCTCATCCAAAATGGAGAACGTGTTGCTGCTCCCTGTGATCTTTTTTGAATTGGCTGTTTTTCGAAGAGGTAAAGTGCAGGTGTTCAGTTTGAGGATTTTATTACTGGACAGGATGTTTACCGATAACGGACTCTAGAGATTTTTGACGCTAACCGTTATGAGGATGACATTTAAAGATACTTGTTGCCAAACGTGGATTTGCCATAAAAAGAAATTAATTTGTTTGTGTGGGTGAAAGCGCTGTAGAATGAAATTTTGCAGATGATTTTTGTTCGGATTAATCTACCCTTGATCGAAAAAGCATTCTGTCTGTATTAAGTGGCAAAACTCTCTAAAACCAATTAGGCAAAGTAAATTGGGATTTAAGAATTGATGAACTTAGAGATCAAAGCAGATAGATCTACAGAGAGAGGAAGAACTGAAAATATGGGCGAGTTGAAAGTAATCTGTAGTAAA